>CM060949.1:142280743-142603243 GCA_030765055.1 Mantis religiosa
ATCCTGTAAACTCCACATTCCGTCATTATGTGCTCAGGTCCCTTCTAGGAGAGGTACACACATAACTAAAGTTCGGAGAGATGTGTGCTCGCATGCGATATAATTTAGCTGGACACGGAGTACACATTACGTCAGATCTACAGCACAGCCATGAAATGTGCAAATGTCGAAAACAGGGTAGCGTAATACTTTGCGAAGTAGTGCAAAATTGCATTGCTAGTATATGCAGACGCAAGATCAAGGTGTTGAATAACGCAACTATTTTGTTTTCTTTGGCAGTGAGGCGGTTGTCATGGTCAGACTATACGTACCTGCAGTTGTTTACATGCGCGACATTTTTACCTATGGAAAACGGTACGCGCCTCAGGCCTTTATACATGACACAACATAGGCTGTCCCTCAGCCTGCCAACTTCTCTGCTGCTGCTGTTGCTGCATATTAGGTAGAGAACGCATTGCATTCCAATTTGATACTCACTTCTCAGGTTCATTGTAACCAGTGAAATCGTCAATGTGTTCGCCCGTAACTCAAAAATGAAAAGTCACTGACGTTTGATATTTAAAATCATCTTTCTACCGATATGACTTAACGTTGGAGAACGTAAATTACATCACCTTTCTAGAATGCGAAAGGAACATTTGCAAAAAGTCCCCAACCCTAAATTACTCTTTATATTAAAACTCCTATTTCCTTGAAAATGGCTCAAGGAGTTTATTTCAAAAGTAATATGTTTAAGATATTTTCATGAAAATGAAATGTACCCTTTTAATTTTCTGGGAATGGCCTTCAGTATCTTCATTCAAAATGACTTTAGCATAACTGGTAAACCATAAGAGGGAGATCAATTTCATTACACAAAAATGTGTATCATTAAAGAACAGTTTATGCAATTATTGTGTTAGCTAATGATGTGCAACTTAGTTCCTTCATTCTCCGTCTGACATCTCAATAACAGCACGTTATTTGGGCATGAATATGTCTTTTCAGTTTTTTTTTTTTTGGAATCGCTGGACATATTATTAAATGCTCCCTATTCATAAGTGTCTGACTGCTTGCAAAGGGAGCACTGTGATGAACTGTATTAATGCATTCTATAAAGGAGTGGATCCACAGTCATGACGGGTAGATATGTATGATATTGCTACCGATTTTCTTCCTGGGTAGTCAAGATTATTTCTTTTCTACATAGATAGTTATCCAATTTCTTATCTGCACTTGTAGTCTTAAAATCTTCTTACTGAAATTATTTTATTGCTAATTTGCAATTTGTCAGAGTTAAAAACTATTTTTGGCCAGCATATCAGACTCTTCATTCACAACTAATCACACATATGCTGACATTCCTGTAAGATTGTTTGCCAAACATTTGTACAGTTTTAACGGATTGAGTATTTATTTATTGTAATGCAGATTTTGAATCACAGAATATTGTTGAATTTATTAATGTAGTTAAAATGTTGTTTTAAGTTGGCATTCATTATTAATAACCCACTGTCAAAATTTGCTGGATTTCAATCTATCGATAAACATTGTATAGCTTGCCTTATATTCAAGCACTAACGTTCTCAATTTTCTCCATAAAGGAGCCATCCGTGTATGTGCAAGCATTCTTCACCTAGGTAGCATGTACGAATTGTTTCTAGCGTTAATAATTTTAGTATACATGTATAATGTAACTTATATGTGATATTTTCAATTAATAGATCTGGTGGTTAATTTCTATTTGAAAGAGGAGACAACTTGTAAGAGGAATGTTTTCAATTCTGACGTACCATAGAAATATTTAGAAATAGAACATTTCGGCAAATATTTATCCCAACATGAAGTAGATGGAAGAGCGTTTCTCTTTTGATCTGCATTTAATTTTGGTATGTGCAAAACTTCTGCAACGCTTTGGCACAAATATTTTTGTATCACACAACTTGCACTTAAACGGCAGCCAAGATGCAGACAAGTAATTTACTGTTCATAATTAAATTATTGTTTTACAAATGGGAAGAGTTCTGGTCTACAGCGAGTGAGATACCTTTGCGTGCTCTCCGTTGTCACCTCGTCACCCCTACCCTTTTCAAACTTCTCCCTCTCTCTCTGTCTCCCTCGCTCAATATCCTAGAACGTTCAAATCGTCAAACTCAATTTTCAAAGCATTTAGAATGACGCCGTTGTTAGAATCAAAACTGGAACAAGCATATTTGCATACAACGTATCTTTCAAATTCGCCGGGAGCTGCCCCAAAGTCGTGTGTACAACTCCGTGCCGTGAGGACGTGTTTTTGGGTGCTCGAAGCTTACTGTGAATTTTCGCGTAAAACTTATATGTGGAATTCATAGATGGAATTCAGTGCATCATAGCGTTTACGAGCTTCATGTAAAGGTGGATTACAGTGCAGCAGTAGTGAATTATAGTTTAATATAATAGTTATTGCGTGTGATGTAATCTACACAAAGTAATGTGCAGTTACAACGACATGTAGTGTTCTAGTATCGGATTTACCTGCTACATATTGTGCAGCATAGTTTAGTGGTGCACTAAACGTGCTAAAATACATTATTTAACACAACAAGCAGCCACACACGTGCAGCAGGGCTTAGTAGCCCTTGTTGCACAGATAAAAATCAATACCAATTCAGTTGCACGGATAAAAATCAATACCAACTCAGGTGTCAGCTGATTGGTCGTCAGTGTCCTCTGATTGATGTTTGTATTGGGAGCTGTGATTGGACATTTTATCTGGCTACCTGATACAACACAATCATGGCAACTCATGCTGAAGAAGACATAATGTGCGCCAGCGACTTCACTGCATTAAACGCAGCAGATACAAGTGCTGATAATGCAGAGGACACGGACATGTTAATGTACTACACAGACGGCGGGGATTTCAAAGATTTTCATTGTGGACCCCGTAGTGCCTCTGTCTCGTGGGGACACGAGACTGCTTAAATTCGAAAGAAGGGCAAGGCTGCGCTACTTAGAGCAGGCTGACCAAAAGGTATTAAACTACCTAAACCTTTAAAACTCCGGAGCTGCACTTCAGGAGTTCCATTTCTACACTGCTCACCGCGCAAGGATTGAGGCAATCACCACCAGTGAGCAGATGAAGCATGCTTCCCAGCAATGGGAGACACCTGCAAATAAAAACAAGCAATTAAAAGCTCCAAAGGTAGCTCAGAAATCGGAACCACTACCAACATCCAACCGGTTCTCTGATTTACCTATGGAAACACAAGTTATGGAGGATGCACCCGCACCCTCCACAAGCAAAAGGAAGTGTGTTAATACACTATCTTCAAAGTCAGACATGGTACAGCAGCAACAGGTGCCTCAAGCTGCACCAACTCCAGCCATATCGTCTGTTCAAAACAGCAAAAGGAAGAGTCCTACACCTTCCCCAGCACAACCAGCCACAGCACAGCAACAATATGTGCAACAAGTTATTTCAACAAACCCATCTCCTGTCAACCAGGACTCTTCCACTGCTCGTTCACAGCGAGCGACACCTATTTTCCTACGTGATCCCACCAAGGCACGTGATATACTTAATTTGTTAAATATAACACATCCTGAAATCACATATAACGTCAGGAATATGAGTGGTACTGTTGCTATTCTGCCGGCAACGCCTGGCGATCACAGGAAAATACACAAGATTCTTTCGGACAGTACTATACAGTACCTCACCACTTTGTTGCCGGAAGAGAAACTTCTGTACGTCACCCTGAAGGACCTACCAATGTACATCACGGAGGCAGATGTCACCAGCAGACTTCAGGAATTAGGCTATCCAGTAGAGCGAGTAGGCCAGCTTCGTTCCAACCGTAGCCAACCACCACAGCTGCTCCCTCACTTTAGAGTTGCGCTCCGCAAGGAGGGAAATGTAACTAACATCTATAAGGAGCGACGTATGTTCAATGCAATAATTCGCATTGAATCATACCGCCCCCCAGCCAGACCACTTCAGTGCACCAACTGCCAGCAGTTTCCCTCAGTGCTGCTGGCTGTAGACTAGAACCAGTCTGCTCCTATTGCGGAGAGTCTGGTCACAAGCGACAAGATTGCCAGCTTCCAGGGGTAGCAGGATCCAAGGCAACTTGTTCCAACTGTGGCGGCCCACACTCATGCCGCTATGCACAGTGCCCAGTCTGGAAGGAGGCACGAGTGGAAATGCTGCTCAACAAACACGGGCAGCGAACAAGATTTGACGCTGCACCAAAGGTGCCAAACCCAATGGGCCTTCATAAGGAAGCCTTCAAGGGCACCGGGTACCCAGGCCTGCCACCTGCCACAAGAATCCAGCATTCATCATATGCTGAGGCGCTGAAAACAAATCAGCAGAACACCCCGCAGCAACAAGTGATCAGTTGCCCGGTTAATCCGCAAATAACTGAAAACACCGCTCCAAACCACACAACTGGAGTTGTAGCTGACCAGGTGAGGCCTCCGAAACAGCACACCAAGTTGGGGAGCAGCTTAGATCGCTCTGGAAGTGCCAGACCAGCCGCCCAGGAGAACGTGCAGCGTCCACGTCCCTCCAACAGTGGATTGATGCAACCAGCCCAGCAGCGCCTGCCGGTCCATATCCCGCCCACCACTAGTATCCGAAGCAAACCCCTACCAAAACCCACCATTCCTGATGCTCAGTTCCACAATCGTATGAGCAGAATCCCTGTCGATCATCAACCTGAGTTTGCAACCGTCCTAGCTGAAGCTCGGGCATAACGTCCTGAAAATATACCACCTGAAACCATTTTAGTACACACCGTATTCAATTTTATGAGACGATATGGCAGACAGGAATAACAGGATATCAGATCTCCTTGGATTCAAAATTTGTTCCTGGAATGCCAATGGTATCCGGAACAAGTTAAGTGCAGTTTCAAACTTCATAGCGGTCAACAAAGTGCAAATTCTTCTGGTGCAAGAAACTCACCTTTCTAGTACCCAGAAGGCCTCCATCCCTGGCATGCTCTTCCATCACACTGATTGGGCAGATGGTTACGGCGGTACAGCCATCTATATAAACCGCAACATTCAGCACCATCGACTACAACTGGCAGCCACAACGGCGCTTGAAGCAACCGGTATACAGTTGACCACCAATAGAGGGCCTCTAAACATCTTCTCCCTCTACATTTCGCCTGGAAGACCTATATCGCAAGGCGATTTGGACAGTCTTTTCCACAGCAACTCAAACAATTGCCATGGGTGACTTAAACGCCAAAAGTCCACCTTGGAACTCCACAATCAGGACTCACAGAGGCATGGTGCTGGAGCACTATCTGGAACGATGTAACCTCGTAGTACTTGCTCCATCATCTCCAACTATAACATACGAGGATCGCCGACCACCTGACTGGTTGGATATTGCTATCCTCCAGCCTATTTGCGGTCACCCGAAACTCCTTACCATCCCGGAACTTTCTTAAGATCATTACCCCATCCTTTTTCTATACCAAGCCCGGGCAACAGCCAAGGCCCCACCAAAGAGTCCGAATCCTCGCCAAACAAATTGTAGCATGTAAACTGAGATAATGGCAACAAAATCAGCTGAGGTTACACCATGCAACAGCGTAGCTGAAGCCGATAACCTAGCTACTGTTATCACCTCCACAATGGTGCAAGCAATGGCTGAAGCCACTCCACCACGGCGCAAAATCTGCAGTGCCCAGAAGCCACTTTCCTCAAAGCTACGGAAGTTAATAGCTGACAAAAACAAAGCTAGGCGTCTGTTTCAGAACACGCGAAATCCCTTACACAAAAGGGAATGGAACAGACTACAACACGTGGTCAAACTAGAGCTCACTGACTTCCGGAATGATGAGAGGGAACGCCGTCTATGCGCTCTTGATGTGCAGGACCAATCACTCTGGCGCATGCCCAAGGCGCTGCTGCGCATACCTTCTTCTGATCCACCTCTTACTGATGGCAGAAGAACGGCACAGTCAACGAGAGAAAAAGTGGATTTAATGGCTGAAAATTTAGCCTCCACTTTTCATCCATCAGAATCTCAAGACCAGGAGCTCTCTGATGAAATAGTGGAACGTGTTGAAGCTTTTCTTTCATCTCCCTTTAATGTGAACGATGTGCACTTGGCAACAGTCGCAGAAATGAGGAGTGTTGTGGCTAAAGTGCGCCCCTATAAAGCAACAGGGTACGACGACTTGTCATATGCTGCTTTTAAAGCACTACCGGCAGCATGGATAGTACTGTTGGTTCACCTATTCAAAAGTGTACTGCTACTAGCTCATTTACCTGCTGCGTGGAAACACGCTAGGATTATCACCATTCCTAAACCAGGAAAGGACCCCAAAAACATTAGTAGCCACCGGCCCATCAGTCTGCTGCCGGCCATCAGCAAAATCTTCGAGGTGTTGCAGGCACGCCTTCAACATCTGCTGGACCAGCATAACGTGCTACAACCCAAGCAGTTTGGTTTCCGACGTCAACACTCCACCTCTCACCAGTTACTTCGCCTCGTGGACGATGTAATACGCGGGTTTAATAACCGGCATTACGTTACAGCACTATTCCTGGACATCTCTAGATCATTCGACTCGGTGTGGCATGACGGTCTCATCCATCGGCTCATCCACTACAATATCCCAGCATACCTTATACAACTCATCAACACCTACCTTAAAAATCGTTCCTTCGTCGTTGCCAGGGACGACATCCATTCTCAACCCTATGGTATTCAAGCCGGGGTACCACAAGGCAGTGTCCTTGGTCCCCTCCTATTCCTCACCTATATAAACACCCTCCCCAACCTAATAGGCTGTAACCTCTATCTATGCGCTGATGACACCGCATTAACGGTCTCATCTGAACAACACGTTAATGCAGTAACCAAGGCGCAGCGTTACGCTGATATGCTATCTACCTGGTTCATCACTTGGCTCTTGAAGATAAATGTAACTAAATCTCAGGCAGTCACATTCACTCGCCGTACCCCATAAGATGTACCTAATCTCCGCCTGGCTGGAGAGGAAGTAAAATGGTCCACGGAGGCTACATACCTTGGAGTAACCCTGGATTGGCGTCTGACGTGGAAACAACACATCACCACTGTGGCTAACAAAGTGTCCAGAAGGATGACCATGCTATATCCTATGTTTAATAGGAAATCAACTATGAGCCTGCACAACAAATTACTCATACAAGCAGACACTACGCCCTGCACTAACCTATGTTTGCACAGTCTGGGGAGTTGCAGTAAAATCCCATCTCCACAAACTACAAGTCCTTCAGAACCGCTACCTTCGGATAGCAACAGCTTCCGATTGGTACATTCCTAACGATAATATCCATGCAGAACTCACCTTCCCAAAAATCACAGACTACATCCTTACCTTATCTCATAATTTTTTATAACAAGCTCCCTTCTAGCTTCAGCAGTCTAATCCGCGGTCTAGGAGAATATGACCTCGACCCCGGTGAAATCTACAAGCGACCCAGACTAGTGCTAGCACCACCATAGGCCCATACAATCCCCCAGATATTCATTACATTTCAATCCCTACCAACAAATCAAACAACCATTATAACATATCCACCACCATCCACCCACCGTCATATCATTAAAAACCACCACCATGCCAGTAAGGGACAATGTCCCGAAATGGCAAAACGTCGAAGGCCCCTCCTCTGTGGAGGATGTTCACCTTCAACGACACCACTGTGCTGTACTGTGCTGTGTATCTTTCAAATGCTATATAGTTAATGAATTGTGTGATTTTCTAATCCAATGCAACTTCATCATCTAAGAGTTGCAAATTAGGCTATTAAATCTCGCCACGTGCTATTTCTTTCAAAAGTTGCCGTCTTGTACTATTTCTGTCTGTCACGCAGTTTTCCCAGTTCTGTGTTACCCTCTCAATTTCTTCGTGAATAAGTCGTTCACCGTAATAGTAGAGCTATAGGGTGCATAACTGCTGTGTTTATTACCACACAACCAGTACTAATAATAAAATGTAAAAGCTGTAGGAATAAACCTATAGTCTGAACTAGTAAATGTAAAAATGTAAAATTGCAGGAACTAAACCTGTAGTCTGAATTGCTACACAAATAAAACACTACACTAGTGCCGGCAACTGGAAAACCAATTAAAAACCAAAGACACCAGCCACCAGACGACCTAACCAGCCAGATAAAATTAACGAGTCAAACCGTTGAAGCAAATAGAACGTAAACGCTGCCTGACAGCACTGGAACTGTCAGCCAGAACTTAGGTAAGGGATGCTGGCAAGCCGAAGGACACATTTAACTGAGCAAAAATCCGGTACTGGTTTAAAATATGCCGCACCGTCGGAAGCTCATGACACTGTTCAGTTTTCGCGGCAAGCTGGGAACACAATAAATGAGTATAACTAAGACGGAAATGCCCGATACGTAATTTAGCTAAATGACTTCCTCGCGACGACAGGCGCATGAGGAAGTACGCCAGGTGACAGGGAGTTTCACTTCTCGAAGTTTGTTCACCTGAACAGCGGTCCTAAAGCCCTTGAGCGAAAGGCTTTGAGAATGTCTACCGCAGATGTGTACTAAAATCACCAGAGGGAACAAAGGCTAAAACATAAGGCAGATAAAAGAACAGCCTTAACTTCAGAATCAGCTCATTATCTGGCAGGCCGATTTACCCAGCAACCCGCACATTACACGGTAATGCCAGCATCAACAAGTCAGTGACGGTGATCCTGCGCACGCTGCACAAGAAGACGATAGGTTTACAGCCGTCTTGCGGCTCTGGAGGGCATTCAAGAAATCAGAACATATCACCCACTTCTTCAACGCTTACCTATGAATATATAAAAGAAACTATCATAGAAAAGTTTGCTATTGGAAAATAGTAAACAGCTCAAAGATAAAACTCGAGCAACAAAATAAAACGGTAAAAGTCGAAATCTTAACTCCCGGCCATCATGCATAAAAGTATCGTACTCCCCTTTGGTCCTTTGAGTCATCAGTGTATACAAAAGTACAGTATACAAACTGCTCCGTAAGCTCAAAAAGGCCAAACGAAGGCCGAAAGGGTCGTCGTCAATTTCGGCGTAGACGTCACCCCAGATCTTATGTGGATTTCCGAACGGAGCTATGGGAGAAATCGGGATACTTCTCTTTGAAAGTTTCCGGTAAAGTAACGATCAACAGACGAGTAGGAGAAATCGAGCACCAGGAGCAAGTAACGCCAGGGGGTGCGTTGAATATTGTCGGTCAAACGAGACGTTACAAAACAGATTAAAAGACGCGATGTCCGTTAGACTAGAGAGTTAGCCGGCGTAACTGCAAAGACATCACGCCAATAACAAAGCGAAATTTTGGCAGCTTCTGCACTTCAGCTTACAACCGGGCTCGTTGGAAAACCTCAAGTACTCAATCGGATTCCAATGTGATGAATAGGATTCAGGCGATTTAAAATCGATGGTGAAACTTTACAGACTACAGAACCGTAGTCGAGTCCGGACAAGACCAGTGCACCATATAATCGTAAGAGAACAGACCAGCTCCCCAGGACGTCCCACTTAAAATGCCTAAAACAGTAAGAGAAGGGCTACCCCTTGTCTTTAAATACGAGATATAAGACCAACTTAGCTTCACGTCAAAGATCAATGTCAAAAATTTCATCTCGTCTGCGAACGGGAGCACATCTGGGCCGAGGTGTAGAGAAAGAGAAAGAAACGCTGTCTGGCACCAAAAGTTTACGCAGACGGGTTCCTCCGCGAAAAATCTAAAGCCGATCTCGACACTCCAAGTGAAGAGGCGATGCAAACAAACGTTCCAACAGACACATCAGCCGAGAGTTGCCGTATATAGCAAAGTCATCGACAAACAAAGAAAACGAAACGCCAGGTGAAACACACTCCGGATATAATTGTTGCCGATAACAAAGAGAGTGACGCTGAGCACCGAGCCATGTGGTACTACGCTCTCTTGAATAAAAGCTCGAGATTAGACAGAAACCACGCGCACGCGAAAGACCCTATCTTTCAGGAACTTCCGAACAAAACAGGACAGACGACTCCGAATACCCCAATTATGGAGAGTATGAAAAAGACTGTGTTCCCAGCAAGTGTTGTATGCGTTCTCGAGGTAAAAAAATACAGCAACCACTTGACTGTTCCTCATAAAAGCGTCCTAGATGCAAGGAGGTCGGCCATTGATAGGAAGCGTCGAAAATCGCACTGGACATTGTAAAACAGAAGTTGAGATTCAAGCCACCATTTCAATCACCCGGTTATCATGCAGATGACGCTGGTGAGGATGATCGGGCGAAAACTGGAAGTCAGACGTGAATTTTTACCATATTTTAAAATTGGGGTAGTGATCTCGCACCAAGCGTATGGCAATGAGGTAGTACACCAGATATGTTTATAAACACTCAAAGGGAAACGCCTACTGTGCTAAGAAAGAACCTGCAGCATATGGAGAGAACGCCATCCGCCTTAGGAGCAGGGACCTGGATAAACCTAGGGCCCGCTCAAGCTCGAACATTGTAAAAATGGTGTTAAAAACACTCGCAGTTAAGAGAGTTAAATGGGACTTTGTGTAATTCAGCCCAGTTCTTAACAGAGTAAAATTTCGGTGATAATGCGAAGAGCTGGAAAAACCAGCAAAAGCATTTCCCAGGTGACAGCAACAGCCTCGGAACAAATATTCATTATTCCACCTAAGATCAAGAATGGGAAGCTTCGGTCTTAGCCGGCCACATGACGGAGCTTATCCCATACAAAAATGGTGAACTGATTAAGCGGCACCACAATACGCATCCAGAATGTCTTACTGGCCTGGAATATACGATGAGTTCCGGCAAGCAGTTAAACAAAAGTAGTGGTGGCTCGTGCCTAAATATATCAGCGTGCTACGAGAAAAGTGCGTGCACCTGACCTAGTTTCGCAAAATGAAGTCCATGCTTCGATGTTTCTTCATGCAGAATTTGTTAATCACTGTGCTATTGTAATCCTACATACCTGTGATCCTATAGACAGCATGGCCAGAGAGGTGAGCCGACCTTCGGTCATGGTGTTCCTTAGGAAGGTTTTTATCCGCTTCAAAGACGAGAAACAGCGCTCCGGTCCTGCAACAGAATGAGAATTGTCATAATAATTCTTACAACCATGGTCATTTATCTAAAGGTGTCTTGCAGATTGTTCTTCAATGTTAACTGCAATTAGCGGAAGTCAACTTCTATATTCCTGAATTCCAAATGTTCATACAAAATGCTGAGTTGGATTCCAGGTTCCTTATAACGATCACTGCCAATACTCAGTTCTGCATCAGGAAACACTGGAGAAAATAATTCAAAGTTTTTGGCATCCAGTAGTTTTGTAACACCCAGATCTTCCGTTGACTCGAACCGCCTATGCATGATATTCGATCACACTTCTACATCTGCTGCTAAGTTTGTTTCCAGATGGGGACATTTTGCATCTTGAACATATATAACTCAGTCTAAGCTATATCGTTCGTTCTACTACATATGACTTATAGTACCGCAATTTTTCCCTTCACTGCATCTACATGTGCTTGAAGCTGAATATACAGGTCCCAAATTGAAGTATACACTCTGAACTGTTATTTCTCCGCAACGGAATGAGACAGAAATACAAGTTTTGTAGTGTTTTATTTCTTAAGCCCGTACATTTTCAAAATGTCGCAGTACACTTTTTATTATTTCATTTCTTAAGCTCGTACATGTTCAAAATGCCCACCTGCAACAGTACACTCCCAACAACGTTGGACACAGCAACACACATTCTGGATTATTGCTATTGGAATGTTCAATTTGATCTCTCAATTCCTGCAGTGCTTGTGGTCTTGTGGCGTACACCATATCATCTACAGTTCCCCAAAGAAAGGAACCTAGAGGGTTAAATCAGGAGATCGTGCCGGGAATTCCCTAACACCTCTTCGTCCCATCCATCACTGATTTAATGAGCGATCGAGAAAATTTCTCGCATTGACATGAAAGTGAGGTGGAGTCCCGTCTTGTTACAAGTAAACCTCATTTTCATTCTCAAAGAGATCTTCAATACGTGGAACCATGATTTCCAACATTTCCAGGTAAGTTTGACCCGTGACAGTCCCTTAGAAGAAGTACGGCCCAATTAATCCTTGGGTAGGCAAACCACACCATACCGTTACTCCTGGAAGATTGAAGGTCTTTTCTTGAATGTATGGGTTTTTTGTTAGCCCAGTACACACAATTATGTCGATTAATTATGGTATTAAGTTTGAATGTGTCTTCATCTGACCAAACAATTGAGTCTGGAAAATCTTCCCTTTCATCATACTTTTACAAGAACCATTCAAAAAATTTCAGTCGCCTATCTGGATCGTTCTCATTTAGTTCGTGGAGAAGTCTCGGAATGTGAGGCTTCCATTAAGAGATTGAACTTCCATCTTCTGAGTAGGATCTGCAAACATTCACATATGTGTTTGGAGGAATTTAGTAACAGTGACGTCAGTGTGGAAACAAGTTGTTGTTGTTGTTGTTGTTGTTGTTAGGTTATTTTTAAGATGCTACTGCCAGCCTATTGAGACGGCTACTGCGTCTGAATATAATGCGGTGTAAATACATAAAGGCAGTGTTATCTTACTACACGGTCACACTTTTCGACTTGGAGCCATGGAGTACGCATCGCAGAAGGATGGAGGTACCCAATCAACCGAGTAAGCGAGAAGAAGCGACCATTTAAGCAGACCTACACAGCTGGGACAACAGAGTTACTGCTAGACTGCTAGGAAAAGCTACAAATAGCACTGTAATTGGGTAGATTAGCAAGGCCGCAGCCAACAGTCCTTTGGACTGGTTTTTAGGTGCCCTTAGGGGTAGGTCTTCTGCTCTTCGAGCTTATTAGAGCCCTAGACGTGCTTCTTTTCCTATTCTATCATTCTTATTTCCTCTATTATATCTTTCACCTCCCCCAACACATAGACCTACGATTGACTTACTGACTTCTGATTGGCCTTTGCATTAACTAATGCCATTGGCCAACATGGACCCAGCTAGCAACACCACCACCACCACTGCCTCGTACACGGAGTACTATCTACTATTGACTATATATTCACTATATATATTACTATATATCTACTACTGACTACTATCTCCTAGGTGGAGATATACGCTCTTTCATGGGTAAAGAGCTCATCACCAACCAACCGTTGCCAATGAGCCAAGCCTGCCACGACTTGCTTCAGCTGGAGCTTCGTGCTAGACAAAAATATTTGAACAAGGCTGATGAAAGCCTTATAAACAACGCTAAGGTTAGCGATACCATTGCCATCTCAGACTTCAGAGTTTATGTGGCTCACCGCTCTAGGATTGAGGCCATCCTGAGTCTACTTACAAAGCACGACCACAGCAGTGCTTCCACATCATGGGAGACCGTTAAGAAGAGGACCACTAAAACGTCCCAAACTGCTCCCTCCACCACCACCATCACAACCACCACCAGCAACAGGTTTGCTCCTCTTGAAGCGGGTCTCCCTGACGAACCCACTTCATCACAGAAGAAGCGCAAATGCTCCACAACAGCCCCACATCCACTACAACCAGAGCAGATGGAAGAGGATCATCATGCTCCTGCAGCTTTACCAGCTGCTACACAACGCAGCAGACAGCTTCCACTGCACGGGCTAGTCGTCCAACACCCATTTTCCTGCGCAATCCCGCAGATGCCAGGAAAGTACTATCGTCTGGTGTGTCTGCAGAATACACCATAAAGAACCTCCGTGGTACTGTGGCTCTCTTACCTGCCACGGCAAATGACCATTGCCGACTTAGGCGTCATTTAGAGGAGCAGAACATTGAAGCTGTCACCACTCTCCTCTCTGAGGACCATCACCTTCATGTGACAATTAAAGACGTGCCTTCCTTTGTTACGGAAGAAGAAGTGCGGGATCACCTTGTAGCAAAAGGCTACACAGTAGAGAGGGTCGCACAACTGACCACCAGAGGTCCCAAACCTCAACCACTTCCGCACTTCCGTGTGGCATTACAGAAGACATCAACAGTGCGCGATATCTACAAAGAAACGCACATGTTCCACGCCACAGTAAGAGTGGAATCTTACAAACCACCACCAAGACCACAACAGTGCACAAACTGCCAGCAGTTTACGCACAATTCTGCTGGATGTTTACTTCAACCAGTCTGTGCTTTCTGCAGCAAAGTTGGACATAAACGTGCCAACTGCCAAGACTCGGCATCCAGGGAGCTACTCCTCGATGCTACAACTGCGGGGGACTCCCACTCCTGCAGATATGCAAAGTGCCCTGTCTGGCAAGAGGCACGACTTGAATTGTTGGCAACAAAGGACGGGAAAATGTCCAAATATAATGCCAAACCCAGGGTTCGTCACAATACAGAGCTACCCAGGGAAGCGTTTATTGGAGCACGATTTCCAGGACTGCCACCGCGTACACCAATACAGTACCCCAACTATGCAGCTGCAGTGACTAACACTGTCAGTCCAGCAGACAAGGTGCTGGAAGAAATACAGCACTCGAAGCCACCACAACCCTCTACCTACACAGCTCCAACTGTAACATCCCCACCGCCTTCCAGGCCCACACGACCTCCGCCAACCAGGACAAGACAGCCTCCGGCGCCCAGACCACCTAGGGCAGAAAATCTGGAATCATTTCGGCCTGTTTCTACTGCCAATAATGGTTCAATGTCTCATCCTACCATTCCAGATGAGGCGTTCCTCAACACCATGGGGCAGATCCCCATTAATCTTCAACCTCTATTTGCCGCCTATCTGGCTCAGGCACTGAGAACTCACCCCTCCAAAGTTCATTCCTACACCATCTTCGTACATGCCGTCCTCACCTTCATGATCAATAATGGCTGTTAGAGGGGGCAATACTACAGATCTTCTATCCCTCAAAGTTTGCTACTGGAACGCTAATGGACTTAGGCAGAAGTTGCATGAAACCTCCAACTTTATAGCTGACAAAGGGCTGCATATCCTACTTGTGCAGGAAACACATTTGTCTGCCAATATCAAAGCCTGAGTACCTGGCATGACTTGTTATCGCACTGACAGAGCAGATGGTTATGGTGGCACTGTCATCTATGTGCGCAACAACATTGCTCATCACCCATTGGTCACCCCTCAACTTGGAAGCTACAGGTGTACAGGTGGACACAAACAGAGGGCCTCTTCATCTTTATTCAGTCTACATCCCTCCCGGCAAACCCATTGTTGCTGGCGAACTGGATCAGCTATTCACTTCCAATGCTGCCACCCTGGCCATGGGTGACTATAATGCCAAAAGTCCAGCCTGGAATTCCACCATCCGAAACGCGCAAGGAGTAAGTTTGGAGCACTACGTCAACAATAGAAGCCTCGTGGTACTTTCACCCTCATCTCCTACAGTTCATCATGGTGATCGTAGCCCGCCGGACTGGCTAGATATAGCCTTAGCTAAAAATGTCCGATACCATCCACTGTTTTTCACCCTTCCCGAACTATTTTCTGACCACTATCCTGTCCTCTTATTATTTCAATCCCGACCAAACTTCAAGGCAAAACGCCTCTTACCAAACCCCCGGCGCACCAATTGGGAGGAATTCAGCGAGATAATGGCAGAAAATCCACCGGCCTTCAATAGGTGTGAGACCACCAATGACGCTGACGCTGTGCTCATGAACATTTCATCCAGCATCACAAATGCCATAACCAGGGCTACACCACCTACCCGCAACACCCATGGCACAGTCCGGAAGCTCCCTCGCCACCTGCGCGATCTAATCGCAGCAAAAAACAAGGCTCGGCGTCGAGCACAGCATACAGGTTGTCCCCTGGATCGCAGGGAGTACAATAGAGTACTCTGCTTACTCGAGTACTGACTTAGAAAATACAAGTTTCAAAATAAATATGGATGAAAAAAAGAATGAAAACGTGCAGAAGAAGTGCAAGGAAAGACGTGAAAATAAAGGTACCTAACAGTAAAGTCGCCGCAGAAATCATGAAAACAAAATCTAACGGAAACCAAGTTGGACCGCCGAAACAAAGCCTGAAAACACGTGACGAGGATACAATATCATCGCTTCAGCTGTGATAGATATCCTCAACAAAGATCTAAAAAGAGCAAGAGAAGAAATTACCTCCTTAAAACTAGAAAAAGAAGGTGAAAAAGAACAAATAACGCTATTAAAAATGGAAAATGAAGAGCTAAAATGTCAAATAGGGAACTTAATGAAATCGCGGGACATAACCTCAAACGGTATCACCTTGTAAAACAGTTTTGAACTATTAGATCAACTAGAGGAAGAACATTCTGCCCAAAACGTGGTATCAAGTAAAGAAAGCTCCTGGAAAAATGTGCGGTATAAATGGAGAAACAAACAATCATCACAGCAGAAGATACAGGAAAAAGAGAGAAGCAGAAGGAAGAGAAGAAAGAAGAAAGAACAAATGTACTACTGTGTGGTGACTCAATGATAAAAAACGTAGTGTTGAGCAGAAATGATACAACAGTGAAAGTGTTTAAGGGTGTAAAAGCTGAATACATGACAAACCTACTTGACAGAGAAGAAAGCAAGGACAAAATAAACACTTTAGTGCTACATGTAGGCACAAATGAAATCTACAAGTCTTGGGGAGCAGATGATGTCATGGGTGAAGTGTATAGTGTGATAAGACATACAAAAAAGTGCTTCCCATCTGGAACTATAGTTGTAAATGGTATAGTAAGAAGAAATACGTTGGGCATGTGATGCACTCAAAGCAGTTTTTGTAGATGTAAATAAATTTTTGGATGATAGTTGTCTAGGAAGGGATGGCCTTCATTTAAATAGGAAGGGATCTCTTATATTAGGAAAAGTAATACACAATACTATAAACATAATATTCTCATTTAAGGGAAACTGAAAGTGGTTGTAGGTGCTGACAAAAGGGACCCCTTAAGAAAAATTGAAGAAAGGGAATCTTTTGGCAAAAGAGGGAAACAAAACCCTGAAAATTTTATTGCAGGACATAATGATCACAAAAATGTAAAGATAAACAAAGGTGGACTAAAACAAAAGAAAAGTGATATAAAAATATTACATCAAAACTGTCAGTATATAAGTAATAAACGAACGTCTATAGAACTAAATATAAATATAGAACCAGACATTATGATATTAACAGAACATGGCCTAAAGTTAGATGAAATTTTAGCAAATAATTACCATGGGTATGTATTAGCATCACACTGTTGTAGGCAACATCACAAAGGTGGAGTGTAGCCATATATGTAGAAAACAGTATAAATTTCAAAGAGATAGACTCAGTAATTTTGGGGATGAAATGTTATGCAAACTAGCAGCAGTAGAGATTTTCCTAAGAGAAACCAACATAGTGTTAATTGGGGTGTATAGATCTCCAGGTGGAAGTAAAGACTTGTTTCTAAAAAGAATAGAAAATCTTTTAAATAAATTAGACAACAACAACAAAAAAAAAAAAAAACTAAAATACTAATGGGGGACTTTAATATATGCTTAAAGAAAGTAAATATAAATTATCACTTAAAGAAATTTTAGATAGGCATAATTTAAAAATCGGTATAGAAAAACCCACAAGAATTATCAAATACTCTGAATCTTGCATTGGTCAACTTCTAGAGCTAAATTTAAAAAGAGATTGCTCTGTACAAACTATTTCTGAGTACAGGAGACAAATAACTGCAGAAAACTTAAACAATTTTACAAAATATCTTAAAGATGTATGTTGGGGAAAGGTGTATGATTAGCATGACGTAAACAAAAAGTATGACATTTTCAATGAAACAATACAAAATGGGTTAGAAATAACAATGCCCTTTAAAAAATTCAAAATAAATGCAGGGGGAAAGGGTAATGAACTTATAAATTGGATGACAAAAGGAATAAAAAAATTCTTGCAGGAGAATGAGATTTTTAAATTCAATAAAGCATCCAAATATGAATGAAAAATCACTAAATTATATTGAAAATTACAGTAAAATATTAAATGCAACAATTGCGCAAGCAAAAATGAACTATAACAAAGAACAAATTGAAAAATCAGAAAACAAAAATGCTAGGGAAAATTGTAAATCAAATGCACAAAATCTGTGGCAAAAAAAAAAAAAAAAAAAAATTAACTAAATCATAAAAATAATAAAATAACAGATCCAAAAGAAATATGTAATCTACTCAATTGCTATTACATAAATGTTGCAAAACAGCTAAGTTCATGTCAAATGGCAATAGCGGTAAATTTAAAATTTGTGACAGACTCAAATCAAATTAATTCCATGGCAGTTTTTGAACTTGCGGAAGATGATGTTTTAAGATAAATAAATCAACTAAAATCAAAGAAATCTGCATGTCTGGATGAAGTTTCAAACGAAATGCTTAAAGACATAAAATATGAAATCATTGAGGTTATAACCCATGTAATAAATACTTCATTAATGCATGGAATATTTCCAGATATACTGAAAAAAGTTGTTGTCAGGCCAATATACAAACAAAAAGGAAGTAAATTCAACACAGAAAACTATAGACCAATTACATTATGCTCTGCAATATCAAAAGTGATAGAGGGAGTGTATTTAAAGCAGTTGCAGAAATACTTTGAAAAACAAAACATTTTATCAGAGTTACAATATGGGTTTCAAAAACATAAATCAGCAACCAGATAAAGCAAATGATATAATCATAAATGCCCTACATAATCATGAAACTGTGATTACTATTTTTCTAGATTTATCAAAAGCATTTGACTGTGTAAATATAAACATCCTTGTAAATAAATTAGAAAAATATGGTATACGAGGCATTGCACAAAACTGGATTACATCATATTTAGAAAATAGACAGCAGTGTGTGGAAATAAACTACAAAAATAAGGGTAGGATACAAAAAATCCGATCAATATTTGAATCTGTGAAACATGGAGTTCCGCAAGGCTCAAAACTGGGTCCGTTTTTGTTTCTAGTATATATAAATGATATGTTTGAAGTTGTAGCAAGAAATGGGGGCACACCAATTGGATATGCAGATGATACAACAATAATAATTAGAGATCATACTATCAAAAATACAGAAAATAAAGCAAACCACATTCTAAAAGTACTAAAGGAATACTTTTTTAATTTAGATTTAGATTTAGTATTAAACATAAAAAAGACTGCCTGGATAAACTTCAAACTCAAAGAACAACCGCCTGCGGTGCCATATGTAGTAAAAGCGGGTGTTAAACACTACACATTTTATCGAGATTTAACTGTATTGGAACACCACAGTGAAGCGAAATAATTATTAATTTTTAGATGAGTCATATTTATTACACATCTGCTTCACTTTCGTACCTATTTTGAGGACATGTTTCGCAAATCATCGTTTGCATCTTCGGCTCTTATGCGACTAAAGCTTGATCCAGTGGTGTGGGTAATTCTGGAGTTGTTGCTGCCATCTGTGATTTATTTAGTGATGAACTTAAATGTGGTATTCTCTTCTGGCGGGATTTCAAAGTTCATTAGTTGGTTTTTATGTTTTTCTATGTATATTCTCTCCCATATGACGAGTTCACTATGTTTTTGTACGTATTTTAGTAATTTGGTGCTATCTTCAATTTCATGATTTTCAGACCAGAAATGAGCTGCTATTGCGGACTTATCAATATTTTTGTATCTTAAGTGCCTGAAGTGTTCTTTCTTTCTAGTGCCTATGTTTCTTTTTGTCCTCCCTATGTAAATTTTTTCACAGTCTTTACACTTAATCTTGTAAATGCCTGACTTTTCCTCTGGTTTTATCTTGTCAGTAATATTACTGTGAAGTAGGTTTTTAATGTTGTAATTGCTTTTTGGTGCCAATGTTATATTGTATTTCTTGAATATTTTTTGGAACTTTTTTGTGGCCCAGGGGTGGTAAGTAAATTTAGCAAATCTAATTTCTTGTTTTATTGGTGTGAGAGTTGTGATCTGTTTTAATCTCTTTTGAAGTTTGAATGATTTTAGTTTTTTATCTACAAGATTTTTTTCCATATCCATTTTTAATTGCAGTTTTTAAGATTTGATGGTATTCGTTTTGATATTCTTGCTGGCTGAGGGGTAGATTTACTAATCTGTGTGTGAGACTGTTGATGTGTGGAATTGGGTTGAAACTATTTGCTTTGATGTAATTATCTGTGTGTGTTGCTTTTCTATGGATACCAAATTCTAGTTTTTCATTGCTTTTTGTGATTTTAAGGCCCAAAAAAGGTAGAGTACAGTCCTCTTCAGTTTCCACTGTGAATGGTATGCTGGGTTCTTGCAGGTTGAGTAGTTTCAAAGCATCATCTATTTGTTTGTAGGGCACTATTGCAAAGATGTCGTCTACGTATCTGTACCATGTTTTAAAAATATGAGGGAAGGCTTTAGTTATATGTGTTTCAAAAAAGCTCATGTATAGATTGGCCAAAAATGGTGATAGCGGGCTTCCCATAGCTAGTCCTGAAATTTGTTTATAATATTTTCCATCGAAAACAAAATAATTTTCATGTATACATATTTCAGTCATTGCCAAATATTCTTCTATTGCATTGGCATCTAGGTTTATAGAATTTAGCCATATTTTCAGTTGAATCAAAAGTTTGTCTAATGGAATGCTAGGGAAGAGGGAGCGGACATCGAAGGATACTAAAGTGTCATGAGGTTTTAGTTTAAGATTTTTAATTTTTTCTACCAGGTCTAAAGTGTTTTTTTATGCTCAGAGTATGGAATTGTGGAAGGGACTGAAATTTTTTGGACAACTGCAGAACAAAAAACTATGAAACCGGACAACCCTACCCTTGCAAGACTATATGGTTTGCCTAAAATACACAAACCCAACATACCCAGGAGATCCATTGTAAATAATATAAACACTCCTACTTACCTTCTGGCAAAATGGCTGTACAAAAACAAAAACATAGTGAACTCGTCATATGGGAGAGAATATACATAGAAAAACATAAAAACCAACTAATGAACTTTGAAATCCCGCCAGAAGAGAATCCCACATTTAAGTTCATCACTAAATCAACAGATGGCAGCAACAACTCCAGAATTACCCACACCACTGGATCAAGCTTTAGTCGCATAAGAGCGGAAGATGCAAACGGTGATTTGCGAAACATGTCCTCAAAATAGGTACCAA
This sequence comes from Mantis religiosa, assembly GCA_030765055.1. NCBI lineage: Eukaryota > Metazoa > Arthropoda > Insecta > Mantodea > Mantidae > Mantis > Mantis religiosa. The sequence goes on from CM060949.1 coordinate 142,301,877, forward strand.
AGTGAAGCAGATGTGTAATAAATACGACTCATCTAAAAATTAATAACTACACATTTATTTCAAAAAACAACACACAGATCATATTGAACTCAAAATAGATGGGGAAACTATTCCTGAGGCATTAGTAACAAATTTTTTAGGGATTATTATAGATAAATATCTAAATTGGCAACCACATACAATCCACATAAGGAAAAAGATAAATAAAGGCTTGTATATACTAAGACAGGTCTAAAATACCATGCATAATAAAACACTGAAGCAGGTGTACTACGCTTTCATATATTCACATATAAAATATGGAATAACCCTATGGGGAAATATTGCAGCTAAGGAAATATTAAAAATATTTAAATTACAAAAGAAGGCAATTAGAATAATCGGGAAATTAGATAGAAAACACACTTGCAGAGAAATATACAAAAAATACAACATTCTAACTGTCCTATGTATATACATATATGAAAGCATAAAGCATGTTCTACACAATGAACAAATAGCCAAAAATAGAAATATCTTTACCTATAATGTAAGAAATAAACATGATTTCTATAGAACTGCACTCAGGGGAACATTAAATAATCGTTCAATTGAAAATATAGGAAGAAAACTTTATAATGCACTACCAAAAGAAATAAAAGATATACAACAAAGAAAGATGTGCTTAAAAGCATTAAAAAACTTTTAATAGAAAATGCATTCTACAGCATTGATGAATTCAAGCACAGTACTAAACATAGTGTGTAAACATAGTGTGTGTGTGCGTGTGCGTGCGTGTGCGCATGTTGGCGTGTGTGCGCGCGTGTGCGTGTGCGTGCGTGTGCGTGTGTGCGTGTGTGTGTGTGTGTGTGTGTGTGTGTGTGTGTGTGTGTGTGTCATTAAAACTGTAAAATCATATTCATATTCATTTGTTGCATCCGTAAATCATACATTCATGATGTGGAATTGTCAAATTACTAACTACACAAAAAATAGTAACAAAAAACAAGAATTACAATAAGTTGTTAAGCATAATAACCAAATAAATAATTAAAATTTACATTCCTTTTATTTCTACCCTTTGTCATTTAAATAATCTTCTACTGAGTAGTAACACTTGTAACAAATACTTCTTTGATGTGTTTTTAAACTTTGTGAAGGTGATGTGGAATTGTCAAATTACTAACTATACAAAAAATAGTAACAAGAAACTAGAATTACAATAAGTTGTTAAGCATAATAATCAAATTAATAATTAAAATTTACATTCCTTTTATTCCTACCTTTTGTCATTTAAATACTCTTCTACTGAGTAGTAACACTTTACATAGGTAATGATATTGCAAAATGTAATGTATATAATGTATGTATATAATGTATGGTGACATATCCTATGTAAATTGAGCATAAGGATGAAATAAAATGAAATGAAATTATTACCAGAGGTAGGAAATTTGTACTGTTTGCCTTTCCCTATACAGGTTGCGACTGACCCTCTACCGGCATCCAAACAAGTCGTATATAAGAAAGCAAGGAGGAGGTGCATTGAAACTGGTTGTCCAGAGAACAAATATGATCTATGAGACATTTGTAAAGGCACACCTATTTAGATCATTATGTACAACATACAAGTTCTTATATAGTACATACGACTTGTCTCTGGTTGATTTCATTTTTTAAATAGGCACATTGTGGCAACACCCAAGCAGTTATAGCATGGGTTGTAATATTTCCTGATCGCATGTAAAATAACATCCAAATAATAAAATTAATTTCTTAAATATCTGAAGACTCTTACTAGACAAAATACCAAAGCAGGAATTTTACTACAAGATTTACTCATCTGCGGCCGTATTACTAAAAACAGTAATGTACCTCTTAAGCCTTTCAAATGAAAAACTCATTCTATGTCCCATAAAACAAGATTTATAATGTGAAAAATTTTGACCTCACGGGATGTGATCGGGGTTTATTTGAAATATTTCATCAGTTCTGCATCAGTATCATAGTTTTTGTTGTGATCTAAAAGTGCATCTCGTATGCAGTACATCGCACCGAACCCTGCTTTCTTTTCAATTACATTTTTCATTTTCATCTTTATTTCAGGTAGAATGCTTGTGGATTGGTAAATCCGTTTCAACAGTTCTTCTACATGCTGCACAGATTCAGACAGCTCCATACCTCTGGACTATAGCAGTATGATAGTTGTGGGTAATTCTTTGAACAAATGTACAATCAACAGTATATTTCTACAAAGCTGTTCTGTCACTAGGCATTTAGCAGTTTGTAGAGTTGCCATCGGTTTCTAAATTGTCTAATACTGAATCAATTTTGTCATAATGTTCAGCATAATAAATTATAAGTTCTCCATCTGGTGACAAATGGCCATGGTGGTAGTGGTATGTCTGGTGCTAACTCTCTGAACTTTACAATCCTATAAGGTACTTTCAAAAATATATTTTTCATGTGAGTTACATAGCTATCTATGCCTGCATAACTACATTTGATTGATTCGACTACTCGGTGCAAAGCATGTGCTAAACATGTAATATGTATTAGTTTAGGATACAAGTTATACAGATTTGTTTGGCAGCTTTTACCATGTATGTTACACCATTAGATATGAACAGAAGAACATTATCCTCTTTAACTCCATCAGGCCATAAGAGGGTCATTGCTCTTTCAAATATTGATGTGATTTTCACATTATTTACCTTTTCAATTACATATGCCATCAAGAGAACCCTTACCAGGATCTGCAGAAAGAATCCTGTGATAACTACATTCACCACAAAGCATCCTAGGGAGTCTGTAGTTTCATCTGAGGATACCTATATTTTGTTATCTGCCACTGAGTGTCTTATGTCATGCAAAAATCTATTATATACCAGCTGCAGATATGTTTTCCAAAGAGTTGTTTGCAATGTTGTTTGTTTTCATACCCGCATATTTTTCCATATATGTTCTAAAAGCGTTATTTTCCACTTTATGAAACAGAATATTGCAGCACACCAACATTAAGCATTACTGGTATAAGGATGCAGACTATCTGCTTGTTAATGGTGCATTCACTGATGCCTCTTTGTCATCCGGATCCATATTTGAAACAATACGACATGTGCAAGGTGTTTTGGCGTGGCATGGTGTCGTTTAACTAGCAATCATTTAGGAGGTTTTATTTCCACATGACATGTATGACAGTGAATTGTGAATCCATTAGATGATAGATAATCTGTTGCCAATTCGTTAATGATTTCAGGTAATTTAGTTTCTCGATCTGGCTTCTCTTTTTTTATATTTGTTTGAAATACCCCACTGATGTAAATGTAAATAATTAGGTAAATAAGGACATGAGTATGTACACTGCTAGAATGTACAGCAAATTTACTTGCTCACCTTTGAAGAACCACAAAGATGTCATTCGAATGTCTTCTTTCCTACCAACATGCTCTGTGTCATGCAGTGATAGCTGTTTTGCAGTAATGAGTTGTATTCTACGATGAACTTTGCCCTTGCTAATAGCACTGCATGGTATAGCCATGCCTGGCCGCTCTTACACTGCTCAAGGAAATCGGTATGAACTTCCTAGCTCTGATTATCACAGATACTGAATTTATTAAATGTTTGTGGGTGGTAATAAATTCAAAAAGATCTTTAAGGAATAAAATATCATATTGGCACTACAAATAGGTACTCAGTTTTAAAATTGCTAAATTCAAAAACAAAAGATAAAATCCCACCAATTAACAGATCCGGAATATACCAAATAAATTGTAAGAATTGTGGAAAATGCTACATAGGTCAAACTAAGAGAAACCTAAAAACCTGGGTCAAAAAGAGCACTTAAGAAATATCAAATTGAAACAAGACAAATCAGCAGAAGCATTTCATTTTTGGAATGAAAACCTTGACATTGACCCAAATCCAAAATTACTAGAAGTGATAAACCAAAATAAACTGACAACACGGGAGAACATGAATTGGCACTATACACATTATAGCCACAAACCAGTCGGTAGTAAAAAAAGGGAGTAAGCTTCTGCTGTCTCAGTTTAGTGTATCACTTACGAGCAGCGCGATCTCACATCTGCTTTAACATTAGAAGTTCATTTGGCAATGTTTGATTTATTCTTGAAATAAAGCATCAATTTCTTTATTATATAGAATATAAAGAAGTATTTCAGAAAGTGGAGTGCCATTCTTGCTAAAATTAGGCAAGTGAGTCAACCTTGTATATACTTTTCTCCACTTACAAGTTTTTTATGAAGACTAGTTTCTGGGGACTTCTGCCCTATCGTCAGTTCTGTAGTTGACTGATGATGCATTCAGTGTCTGCATCTGGCTTGGTGTCGTGCTGCCATCTAATGTCCTGGTAAGTTTGATGACGTCATCTACCGCGGGAATTTCAAAATTCATCAAGAGGTCCTGTTTTTTCGTAATAAATATGTTTTCCCAAATCTGTAGTTCCAGAGGTTTCTTTGCCTGTTTGATCAGTTCTATTTCTTGTTTTATGTTGTGATTCTCAGACCAAAAGTGATGTGCTATGGCCGACTTGTCCATTTGTTTGAATTTAATATTTCTGAAGTGTTCTTTCATTCTTGTTCCTAGATTCCTTTTGGTCTTACCAATGTATATCTTGTCACAATCCTGGCACCTCATTTGGTAAATGCCTGATAATTGAGTTTTCGGTGTGCTATTTTTTAGAGGGTGGTTTAGTAAGTTGCGGATGTTGTGTTTGTTTTGAGGGGCTAATTTTATGTTGAAGCTCTTAAATATCTTTTCAAATTTTTTGAAGTATTTTGGATGAAATGTAAATTTTCCATATCTGGTGTTTGGAACATGGTAGTCATTATGGACCGAAATGATTACAACCAGCGAGTCGAACATCTACTATAAAATCCAGAATATACAACCCTAACCAAAAACCCATTAAAGAAATACATAGAAACCACCAAAAAAGCAATTAAAGAAAATACCATAGTGCCACATAAGATGAAAAATAGCATAATTATAAACAACCCTAATTTGCCAAAATTATACTGCCTACCTAAGATTCACAAGACAGACAACAGCATGCGACCCATTATTAACAATATAGATGCCCCGACTTACAAACTGGCAAAATGGTTGGTGGAAGAATTTGACAAGTTTGAAAAGTTTGAATCTCTAAGCATAAAGAATTCATTTGATTTAGTAAAGAAAATTGAAAACACAATTATAAAAACTGAAGAGGTGATGGGGTCCTTTGATATCAGATCTCTGTTCACGAGCATACCAGTAGAAAAAATTCCAAAATTGATGAAAGGCTAGTTATCCAAAAGCAACGTTGCGGATGATAAAATAGAGGAATACATCAAATTAACCACCCTATGTATTGAGCAGAACAGCTTCACGTTCTCCAGCAAGATCTTCCAACAAACAGCAGGCTTGGCCATGGGTAACCCTCTTTCACCATTACTAGCTAATCTGTTCATGACTAATTTGGAAACAGACATTACTAAAGCCTTTCCACATATTTTCAAATGTTGGCATAGATATGTCGACGATGTGTTTGCTATAGTCCCTAGAAGACTAACCGAGGATGCTATAAAGTTGCTAAACCTACAAGAAAATTCCATAGTTTTCACCATTGAAGTAGAGCAGGATGAATGGCTACCTTTTCTAGATTTGAAAATCATTAGAACACCAACAGGATTACAATTTGGAATATACCGAGAAGCAACACATGTTGACAATTACATTAAATGCAACCCATTCAACCCAGTACAACATCAATATGCAGTATTCCATAGTTTAGTTCACATATTAATCAACATTCCGCTATCAAAAACAGAATATGTACAGGAGTACGCTCACATACACCAGGTTGCCGAACTGAACAACTATAATACAAATTTCATCAAAAAACTGATCTACAGACACAAAAGAAACAAAAACTTAAGGGACATTACTAAGTTAAAAAAACTAGAAAACCCAAACACCAGATATGGAAAATTTACATTTCATCCAAAATACTTCAAAAAATTTGAAAAGATATTTAAGAGCCTCAACATAAAATTAGCCCCTCAAAACAAACACAACATCCGCAACTTACTAAACCACCCTCTAAAAAATAGCACACCGAAAACTCAATTATCAGGCATTTACCAAATGATGTGCCAGGATTGTGACAAGATATACATTGGTAAGACCAAAAGGAATCTAGGAACAAGAATGAAAGAACACTTCAGAAATATTAAATTCAAACAAATGGACAAGTCGGCCATAGCACATCACTTTTGGTCTGAGAATCACAACATAAAACAAGAAATAGAACTGATCAAAAAGGCAAAGAAACCTCTGGAACTACAGATTTGGGAAAACATATTTATTACAAAAAAACAGGACCTCTTGATGAATTTTGAAATTCCCGCGGTAGATGATGTCATCAAACTTACCAGGACATTAGATGGCAGCACGACACCAAGCCAGATGCAGACACCGAATGCATCATCAGTCAACCACAGAACTGACGATAGGGGAGAAGTTGTAAGTGGAGAAAAGTATATACAAGGTTGACTCACTTGCCTAATTTTAGTATCAATTTCTTTGTTTGCTACTGCTGTGCGTGGATCATAACAACAGCTGGTTCATCAACAGTTTGAAACTGAATACTCTTCATTTTCAGTGAATTGCAAGGTGCAATAATGCCTTCCTGTGTACTCAGTTTATAACCTCCATCATTGTCAATTTGCAACCAATTGTCAATGTGTTCATCAACATCGGAACAGCCATGCATATTTTCAAAAATGTATGTAAAACATTCTTCCACACTTATTTTTTCTTCTTCAATCTTGCTTTCTGGCAAGTCATACACACCAGGCCAGAACATTTTCCATGACTTTATCAAAGTTTCTCTTCCAACATGGTCCCAAGCAGTTGGAATGAGTGCAATAAGCTTGCCTACTGGCAAGAGAATTTGAGTAAAGTACCTACTGAAAATGGAAATTTGTTGTCTGTAAAACAGTCTTCATTTACTAGGCTAAGAAACTGTTTTCCTTTTTTTTTTTTTTTTCTTCCAAAACTGGTCCAGATTAAAGGGGTATGGGTTAACGAGGTTTTACTTACTTATATATTCTTTCAAATAGTATATTATTATTTTTTACCTCCTGGTCATGTAAAGAGAATGGAACTTCAAAGCAATCACATAGGAACCAGCTTTTAAAAGAAATGACTAGCACTTGGGCTAGTATTGGGCTGGTATTCCCTATTTTCTTTGTATCTAGGAGGAAATGCATTTTAAAAACTTTTCTACAAATGCCTATCTTGATTATCATGAAGTATACAAAATAAGAAACTTTGGTAAGAACAGTTTGCAAGTAAAAACAGAAAAACAGAAGTAAAACAGAACAAACAGAACATGAGCAAGTAAAGAAACTCTTGCAAGTGCTATAAATCAAAATTGTTTTCATTTTGTTTTAAACTTTAACATCCTTTAATTGGGTAGGAAACATCAAAGATGGATGAAAATGGATGAATAATGTTCAAGTGAGCCTACCCATAGAGATTAGATTACCCAATATTCCTCTTTTCAGGCTAAGGGAAAACTCTACAAAAACCTTATGCACTCACTCAAACAACAATTTGAACTTGTAACCTCTCGAACGTGAAGCACACATTGTGGTATGTTTATTGCAATTATTTTGATGGTGGTATTGTGGAAGATAAGTTCAAATGTCTTTCACTCTGCAACATTCAAGTAGAAATAAAAATTCAATGCAATTTGGAACATATCCTTTTAAAGGTTTGCTGTATAGAAAGTATTTTAATTTTGTTTCTTTACTTTCTCTACTACTTATTATGTTAAGACCTGCATTGCATCCAAACATGTAAAACCGAGATTTCCCAGGAAAAAATCAATAATAAAGGACAATTGAATACCAAATTTAGCATCTTCCAAGAATGTAATGCACAGAATTTCACAAAAATTCCCTCTCCCCAAAATACTCTTTTATGTGAAAAAATTTGTTTTTGTATTCGCTCAGTGCTTGTATTTTCAAAGTTTACAGGTCAAGTAAAATGCATATCTTGAATTTTCTAGGAATAGCCTGTGAAGTTCTATTCATTCTAAATTGTTTTGGTAAAATTGGTAAGCCATAAGAGGCAAAAGTGTGTGAATGCACATGCATGTGCACACACTCACGTATTCATTCTCTTTCTGTATTTTTAAAAATGTGATTTTTTTCTAGGGTATGTGATATATAGGTTATTAGGTGGGGTTGCAATATATGCAAGGAAGGGTTTGAAATTTAATAAAATTGACTGTAAACTATACTGTGAGGAAATGTGCTGTGAACTAACAGCAATTGAAATTAATGGTAAAAAATCAAAACTAATTATACTAGGGGTCTATAGTCCACCAAATGCTGATAAAGACAACTTTCTAAATAAATTAGAAACATGCCTAAATAATATTGTAAAAAATAACAAAAATATTGTTGTAGTAGATCTAAATATACATCTAAAAGAAACTAAGCAAAAAAAACGGGCATTAGTGGAATTACTTGAAACAACTAACTTGAAATTATTAGAAACAGGGTGAAATGGTACTCTCTTCCTTGAGTTGATTAATTAACTGTTAAGGAATATATAGAAGTTTAATTGAATGTTAAAGGAATGTATTGAAACATGTATTGAAACAAATATCTTGTGTGCAGTGTTACGTACTCTGAGAGGTAGGATTTTTTTTCTCCCCTAGGAAAGCCGACTGCAACCATAAATTTTAAGGGTCACACCCGGTGTTTATTTTCAAGCATAGTTTTGACAGGAAGGGGACATTTTAGGTGGTCTAGAGTGAGGTTCTCGTAACTGGGACTCCATATGTGTTCTACCGACCAACTAATTAAAAATAATGAACTGAAGGGGGAAGCGAAGTGTCATATGACCTATCTGGGAACAAATACATGTCTAAAGTTCAGTCGGTAGCTGAGGGTCGAGCTAGAACGTCGTGCGACTGCACCCGGACAGAAATCATGTTTATTAAAGCTGATTATTTATTCTCAACAAATCATTAAGACATTGGAACATTATATTTTATCTTTGGTGCTTGAGCTGGTATATTAGGAACATCATTAAGTATTTTAATTCGAACAGAATTAGGACAACCAGTTGGTGGCTAGGCCCAGTCTAAACCATCGTGCGATAGCACACGGATAGAAATCGCGTTCATTAAGGTTATTTTGGCTACTGTGGGCTAAACTGAACGGACGAGTGAACTAAAGAAATTGCGTTCAATTAAAGGTAGTTACTAGCTGAGTGCCAATCCGATGAGTCGTGTTATAGACACGGGAGTACAACCACGCCAGCGCGAAGCCTACCATTCAGAGTTCGCCTAATTAACATGTATTTCGAGAGTAATTGAAATACAACCGATCGTCATAAGAGAATTAACCTGTGTTTCTTTTCAAGTACCCTAATTGATCCACCCAAAACGCCCTGAATCAAGAGATCCTTGCCACAGATCCTATATTCATGAATGTTAGGCTAACTCCGAGAGCAGCTGAGGACATCGATTTTCAAATTATCACTGGCAAGGCTGACGACCCACGGAGTCGATTAGTGTGTGTGTGTGTGTGTGTGTGTGTGTGTGTGTGTGTGTGTGTGTGTGTGTGTGGGTGTGGGTGGGTGGGTGCGTGCGTGCGTGCGTGTAGTGCATAAAATTTTAAAGGGAGAGAAGGGCAGAAGACTCTTTTATCTCTCGTTGAAGAGTGGATTTGTAAGTGCAAGTGGATTTGCAAGTGCAAGTGGGTTATAAAGGCTGTGCATCAAGGAATCCGCTTCAAAGAAGTAAGCAGAACAATCGAAAAACAATTCCAAATCAAGTAAAATTAACAGAGATTCATATGCTGAGAAGTAGAAACTAGATGTTATTACGGAGTGGTAGAAGATTGGGAAAGTGTCTTTTAAGTAGAAACAGGCAGACTTTAGCTGACGTAATGGAGACGGAAAACCTCACAGCTGACCGGGAGGCCACCGAACTATTTCACCAGAGTGACAGGCCAATTCAAGTAAATAACGCCCATCCCTCTTACAGTAGGAACGACCCTACATGCTCTTATAGTGACAAACCCTCCTGCCTTTTCCTCGGTGGACTTATATGCTATTCTGATAGCAATTAAAGCTGAAATGGACAATATAAAAACTGACATTAGTAATAAATTTGAGTCACAAAAAGCAGACATTAATAATAAATTTGAGTCACAAAAAAGCAGACATTCATAGTAAATTTGAAGCCCAAGAAAGAAAAATAGATGAAAAGTTAGATATAAAAATTGAGTTGTTAAAGTCAGATATAAAGGGGGAAATGGTAGACTTAGAAAGTAGATTGAAGGGAGAGCTGGAATGAAAGATTTCTGGTTTGACCTCCGAAGTAGATGAAAGTATGAGGAAAATTAAAGATAGTGTGCTAAGACTAGAAAATAACAGCAGTGACATGTACGATGGAATCAGGGAGAATCAGGAGGAAATAACAAAACTCTCTGAAGTATGTGACAGCAGAGAGAGAGAGAGAGAGAGAGAGAGAGAGAGAGAGAGAGAGAGAGAGAGAGAGAGAGAGAGAGAGAGAGAGAGAGAGAGAGAGAGAGAGAGAGAGAGAGAGAGAGAAATGCAGGTGAAATTTCAGGAAGAGCAACGTCGAGTTGACAACCAGATTAAGGAATTTGAGAGTAGAAATGCATTAGAATTGAGAGAAATTCAAAGACTAATGACAGATGATAAAGTAGAGAAGTCAAAAGACAAAACGCAGTTTGAGGCTACTCTTACTGAAATTGTTAAAAGGGGGGATGTACATGAAAGCTTTATTAACGAGCTTAGGGATGGCTTAAAAAGATTAATAGCAATGTTGTAGATCAGGTAAATGTCTCTGATAGTAGTGCCGCCTCTAACTTTAACAACAATGTATCACCTATGTTTACACCTATTCAATTGCAAATTCTAAATGTCAGTCCACCAAATTTTGACGCAGAGAAAATTAATCCGAAGAGATATTTGCTTGATTTGGATGAATAATTTAAAGTATGAACTAAAAATGTTTGTCGTGAGGTCTACATCAAAGGGAAAAGCTAAAACTTGGTTGCGAGTTGCCCTGCCAGACAGCAAGAATTATGCACATTTTTGCAAACTATCTATGTCAAAATTTTGGAATAGCCAATCACAAAGTGTTATTCGTTTGAATTTAGCAACACAAAAATATGATCCGCGATCACAAGTGACGATGTCAGATTATCTCCTGATCCATGCACAAAACTGTAGATTGATAGATCCACCCATAGAAGAGGATGATTTTGTTCAGTTAATCTCGAATCATTTTCCGGAGAGGACTCGACATTACCTCACAATAGCTAAACCTAGAAGCTTACACAAACTACTTGATGTGATCACTTCTTTCGAGTCACAAGGATCCCCGAATAACAAATATTCTTCAAATTTTTAATCAAGGAACGAGGCTAGGGGTAACCAAGGCGATAGATGTGCATACCGCCAGCACAATCGGTCAAATATGTCTCAACAACGTCACTCCGCAGAATCCCGTAGAGATGTGGAAAATCGACAGCAATTCTACAGAGAACCGCGGATAAATCATCTAAGATTCTATCAGCAACAGAATCGCCAATGTTTCCAGCGACAAAGGCATTATCATAGAAGATCAAACAATGGAAGGCGAAGTCCTTCATACAACGACAGTACGGAGACATGTGACCGAAGTTATGGTCCAACTAATATTAATGTAAATCTGCAAGAGCAGAGAGACGATATCGTACGGGCATTACAACAAAATTCACTTTCCAGCTGCAGACGTACAGTAACAGTAATTAAAATAACGTAACAGGAAATGTGCAGAATAATGCGCATAGGTTAGCAGAAAACTGACGTTAATTCGCATAAAGTTAGAGAGATACGCAAAAAAGAAAACTGACCTGTAACAGATAAGGGTATTTGAGCAATGTATGATTCGATTTTAGACTAGATATAATGATGCTAAACTAAGTTTAAGTTAAAAAAAAGTTTGTTGTCATTCATGTTTACAGACATTAGTGTGCATTTTCGGGTGTGTGAAATTACTCAATGTGTTGTGAAAGCTGAAAGAGAAACTGATTTCCTGGAATTGCAAGAAACTGTGCAGGTAGTAGATGGCCGGAACGAACAATGCCACTTGAGTGTGAAGGTCCTAAAAAAAAAAAAAAAAAATGTAAACAACCATTCTTGCCAAATTATGTATATGTGTGAATGTATGTATATGCGTATGTATTGTAGTATGTGAGAGTATGGTTAATCCAATTTAACTCAGTGATTATTGGAGACGAGGAAAAGGGAGTAAGAACCGAGCGAAAAGAGAGAATTTCGATTTATAATTTAAAATCAGTAGGTATACCATTTTAACTTAAGGGCCAACTAGAGTAACACAGCATACTTCTACAGTTATTGACCATGCTTTTACTAACTTTAAGGATGAAGATGTAAATGTAGCTTTACTAAAAAATGGGCTTAGTGACCACTTTGGGCAGTTAATAGAGAGAAAGCCCTTAGATATACAAGTCAGAAAATTAAAAAATCTGAAGGAAATTAAAAGTATTGTAAATAAAAGTACTCTAGAAGCATTAAGAATTCATCTTAAACAAGCAAAATTTAGTAATATATCTGAAATAATTAAAATAGATGAAAAATTTGAACAATTTATGAACACTTTAAAGTCATGTTTGGACCAGTCAGTACCATTGTATAAGGTAGTTCATAAACAACAGAACAGCTTAAACTGGTCTACCAAAGGGATAGAAAACTCCAAAAGGAGAATGAAATTCTTAAATAGTCCAAAAGCTTTTAAGTTAAATGAACCGTCCTACACATAAATAGAAAACTATAAAAATACTCCAAATGCAGTGATAAACAAAGCTAAGAAACACCATAACAAAACATTGCTCTTAAATGCAGAAAATAAAATTAAAGAGGTATGGAGCATTATTAAAAACATACATAAAGAAAATTCCTCAAAATGGACAGAAAAGTTTCAAATTATAAAAGACAGTTGCATAATACTAGACCCAGTGATTATTAGTAATGAATTTAATTATTATTATATAGATATAATAGCTAATATGGGAATTAAGACAAGGGACTACAAAACAAAAGAAAGTTCAAATTTTTTTTTTAATTTACGTCTGCCCCATCGTTGTTATATCAGATGGTGAATGAATTGGGTGAAATGATGCTCAAATGAGCCCAGGGTCCATGGAGCTTAGAGTTACCCAAAGAATAAGTCTTGAAGAATAAGGGAAAACCCCGGAAAAACCTTATCTAGGTAACTCACCCTGACCGAGATGAAAGTCCCATATGTAACTCAATGGTAATTAGAGAAATTACACAAACTGATGTCATTAGACAAATAAACACACTAAAATGTAAAAGATCTAGCAGATTAGATGAATATTCAAACCAAATGATTAAATACTGCAAATACGAAATAATGGATATATTCACACATATAATAAACGAAAGTTTTATTTCAGAAAACTTTCCAAGTAACCTAAAACAAATGATAGTTAGACCTATTTATAAACAGAAAGGCTCCAAACAAATGATGGAAATTATTAATTTTTAGATGAGTCGTATTTTTTACACATCTGCTTCACTTTCGTACCTATTTTGAGGACATGTTTCGCAAATCATCGTTTGCATCTACGGCTCTTATGCGACTAAGCTTGAGCCGTAGATGCAAACGAAGATTTGCGAAACATGTCCTAAAAAATAGGTACGAAAGTGAAGCAGATGTGTAAAAAATACGACTCATCTAGAAATTAATAATTTTTCGCTTCACTGTGGTGTTCCAATACAGTTAAATCTCGATAAATGATGGAAAATTATTGCCCCATATCTCTTTGCTCTGGATTTTCAAATATTATCAAAGGACTTTTCTTAGAACAGCTCTAGAGCTACTGTAGTAAATTTAATATTATATCACAGAATCAGTTTGGCTTTCAGAAAAAGAAATCAACAATACATGCAGTTAGTAAGGGAAATGATATAATTGTTCGAGCACTAGAGAGAAAGGAGTTGTTATAGCGATTTTTCTTGGTCTATCAAGAGCATTTGACTAATAAACATCTACTGGCGATTAAATTAATTGGGAGTCGATTAATGACACAAAACAACACTTACTTTTAAATTTTCCCGGAACCATCAGTGATGCACTAAAACTTTTAAATATTCAAGAAAAAAGCATCAAGTTCACTGTAGAAGTTGAAAAAGACGAGTATTTACCATTTTTAGATCTAAAAATAATCAGAAATAAAAATAGAATAAACTTTGGCATTTACAGAAAACCAACACAGACAGACAACTACATAAAAGCTAATGGCTACAATCCAAGATCCCACAAACAGGCGATCTTTAATAGTATAGCACAGAGACTGGTCAACATCCCTCTCACAGCAGAAGAATACACAATAGAATACAACAAAATTATTGAAATAGCACAGAAAAATGACTTTCCCAAATCACTAGTAGACAAAAAAATGAACTTAGCAAAAAAGAAGAAACTACTAAAGGAAACCACAACCCTCTCAGCTACAGAAACTAAAATGATCTTCAAAAAATTCACTTACCATCCATGGGCCTTTGATAAATTCAAAAAAGTCTTCGAAAAACAAAACATTCAACTAGCTCCAGTGAACCATTACTCCTTAAAAAACCTAATTTGCTCAAACATAAAAGATGCCATTCCATCTAACAAAAAATCTGGTATATATCAAATTGAATGCTGTGACTGTAGTCAAATTTATATTGGAAAAACCAAAAGAAATTTAGAAACAAGAGCAAAGGAACACTTTAGGAACATAAAATACAGACAATTAGAAAAATCAGCAGTTGCCACGCATTTTTGGGAAAAAAACCACAACATAAATCCAGTACCAAAATTACTAAAACATACAACAGGAAAAGAAGAACTGTCCACATGGGAACAAATCTTTATTTCAAAAAATAGGAACAAAGTATTCAATTTCGACATCCCCCAGAAAGATTTGTTCAGCAAGTTCCTCGAACCGCCACCAGAGGAGACCGATGACAAAATATTGCCAGCTACACCAATGAGAACAAGTCGATGTCCGGTTGAAGATAGAGGGAAGGCCTCAGAAACTGGTTCCGGGAAAATTTAAAAGTAAGTGTTGTTTTGTGTCATTAATCGACTCCCAATTAATTTAATTTATACAACACTGTTTTCAATACTTCCATGAAAGGATTTATCTACTGGCGAAATTAGAAAACTATGGGATAAGAGGCATACCATTAAAGTAGTTAAGCTCGTACCTGCAACGTAGGGTGCAGTGTGTTGAAATAATACACAATACAGGAGGACATTTGAAAAAAGTTAAATCAGCATTCAAATGTGTAACACATGGAGTGCTTCAGGGGTCAAAATTGGGGCCATATCTATTTATCTTATATATAAATTTTTTATTTAAAATAATACAGAATGCAGGAGGATTAGCCATTGGATATGCATATGATACAACTGTAGTGGTAACAGATAAGACAGTGGCAGAAATTCAGAAAATAGCAAACTCCTTATTAGAATCAATTAGCACTTATTTAGAAGCACTGGGAATGGTACTAAACACAAACAAAACCTAATGGATGCAAATTCAACTCAGTAATAGAACAAAATCTGACATCACATTAACAGTACAAAATAAGCAAATTAGCCAAGTAGCACAGACAAACTTTTAGGATTAGTTATAGATGGTAGTTTAAAATGGCACAAACATATAGAAAAGATCAACAAGAAAATAAACAAGGGCATATATGCATTAAAACAGACAACACAAATTATGGATGAAGTCAGTGCACTAAAGGTTTATTATGCATTTATACATGCATATCTAAGTTATGGGGTCATTTTATGGGGAGCAGCAGGTAAGAAAAATATGTTAAAAACATTTAGGCAACAAAAGAGAGCAATAAGAATAATGGAAAAAATCCCTAGGAGACAATCATGTAAAAGTAGTTTTAAAAAACTTAAGATACTCACACTACCCTGTTTATATATATTTGAATGTCTCAAACATATAATCAGAAAACACATAGAAGGAAAAAATAGAAACATTCATGAATAATAATACAACAAAACAGAACAACTTTAGAAATAGGTTCAGGGGAACATTAACTCCCAAATGTATTGAAAGTACTGCAAAAAATTTATACAATCATTACCTCACTCTATCAAGGCAATAAATGAGGTGAAGAAAATTTCCACAATAAAGACCTACCTAGTGAAATATGCTTTCCACTCAACTGACGAACAAAAATGGAAGAGTGACTTAGTTTATTAAATTTTGTTATCAATCTATTTTGCATATCTAGAACTGCTAATAATCTGTAAATAGATTTATTTGTTTTTATTATTGAACTGTAGTAATTGTAGTGCTATTTTTGGACGATGCTTTGTAAAAAATGTTGCAAATGGCAGAATAAATCTGAATCTGAAAGCATCTGGTATGCAAAATCGAAATGGCAAAGGAAGTTTCAGACTTGAATGTAACCTTGGCATAACAGCCTACAAGCAGCCCGCACCCTTCCAACCCGACTGTCAGCCTCAGGCCCACATATGCAACGCAGAGGTGGGCGATCATCCAATTGATTCAGGGAGATGTGGTCAGCATCATGGCATCCCCAGCCGGAAAGTTGGCTGCCATGACTAGTTTTTTAAAGGGCGCTGATGACCACCGTAGTTGAGCGCCCTTATATATATATATATATATATATCATCATCATCATCCTCAATTTCCGCACCAGTCCTATACCCAGGACTTAAAATCCACACTCCCCAGATCTATCCGGGATGCAATCTATGGCAGGGAACTAAAACACAATGCCTTATTATGTGTTTCAAATGGGAAGAGTTCTTGCCTGTAGCATTGCCACCTCGTTATCCCCACTCTTTTTAGATATCCCTCTCTCTCGCACACTTGCGAGTGTTCTTGGCGCTAATGCAAACTGAATTTTCATACGTTTTATAAAAATGCAGCTGTTGAAATCACAATTGCAACGTGGATATTCGTATATTATGCAAATGATTTAAATATTTAGTTTAAAATCAATTATAATTTATGAATTACTTATTTTTCTAAACCAATGAAAAATACCAGCGGTGAATCCGTATAGCTGTCAGTATTACTAACGTTAAGAGATAATTCGTCATTGTCATTGTCTGTAAATTTATGATGATAGGTTCCAAAATTTCATTACGTGCTATTTCTTTCCAAAAGTGGTCTTCTTGTAGTTTATCTGATGTATCACACAGTTTTCCCAATCTTGTTGTGTTCCTTGTTAATTTCTTCGTGAATAAGTTGTTCAACGTGCCAGTTTAAAAATGTTATTTCTATTTGCAACATAATTTGAGCCCACATCAATTGGATTGTTCTGGCAGTAGTAAGGGGGAAGGTGGATCGTATCTCATTGATCCAGCTGATACACTTTTTCATGGAAGAGTAACTGAATAGCTTTGAACTCTCTGGAGTAAATAGAAATTACCAACCATTCATAAACAAAGATATAACGTGACCAGACACCTTCTGCCAGACTAAGAAGTGTATCGTTTCCTCTCATCGAATTTAACGAACACCTTGGCTTATTTATAGAACGTATTTCTTTCACCACGTCATGTCAAATGTTTATGTTTCAGCTCTGAGTAATTTCAAACATACATTCATGCATGCCAACCAATAATGATATTCATTACAGTGCTTACGTCACAATGCATTGTTATAATATAATGGTAGATACTTTATTTATTTGTATAAGGAAAACTATTTGAGCTAAAAATATGGGGTTTTTACGATTATGTTAAATACATTATTCTCTCCTTCCTCGTCGATCAGTTTTGGCAAAATCTGAATTTTTGTCTTAGCGCGAAAATTATTTATTAGAGATTGATTAGTTTGGCGCTCCTCACATACCACTTAGGGGGAATGCAATACGACAACACTGCAGGACTCCGATTGGTTGCTCACCTAGTAGTGCTCAAGGACAAACATCATCCCATTTGAAACACATAATAGTCCACTATGCCATAGCACAGGGCAGTTTCAGACTTGGGCTGTTAATAAAATTTTCACATTGATAAATCAGTCACAATGTTATTCCAAGAAATTAAAGTTTTAAAATAGAGGACAAGGAGGAATAAAATATAAACTGGGTTGATTATCATATATTTTACTTCTGGTGAGCACTTCTAAACGAGTTTACAGCATAACAACTAAAATAAATCAGTTATGTACCACCAGCACACGCTGTTTAGTGGTTGATTAGAGTATACTCTAGTACAGTCACAACCATTTACAAGCTGCTATGAATGACAGCCAAGAGAATAACCAGAAGCAAAAACTACATAGCACAATTCATTGTGCAAATAATCACTAAAAATTGAAGTAATCATCCACAGCCAGACCTCTGGCATTGCAGAGAGAAAAAATCTCCTTGCCATAAGATTACATCACAAAAACTGAACTGATCAGCACTTTAATAGTTTAAACATGGATTACTTATACATATATTTATGAACACACAAAAGCATGTAATACTTCTTGATAGCGGTAAAGAGTTCAAATAAAGCAAGTATACTATGTATAAAAATGTTCCAGTCTTAGAAATTTCAACATGTGTAGGTATTACACAGCTAGACTGAGAATTTATATGTAACAAAAATCCCCAAAATGTGCATGTAGCTATGCACCAAAAGCCTTTAAAATATAGACTAAAATGTTTTAAACTTTAACAGTAATATAATGCATGATATGGAAATAGATAGAAAACAAGGTTTTCAAAATCCCGATATTTTAATCTGAGAAATAAAGAAAAATAATATTATAGTGGCTGTAAAAACTTATATGAACACTTAAAGAGTTGTGTAAGTAATTTGCTTATATAGTAAAACAACAATATGTAAACAATTATGCATTCTATTAATACTGTACATGTACAGAAGAAACTACCAACACAACTGCATTATTGTAATCTTTGAGAATACCTACAATGTTACAGGCAAATTTCCAATGTCTGATATGTTATTCATTTAACTTTTTTAAGCTTTGTGACCATGAATGCAAGTTCAGATGGATAAATATTAGGAGTTGCTTCTGATACACATTTTATGAGAATGTTTCAGAAGCCTTTGCTTCCACAGGCTTCTAAAACATGTTCTGTCAAATTAAAGTGTAAGTGAAGCAAACATGTCCCAATATTCACTCATAATCTTAAATATCTTATACATTACTTGAATTCACTTCATATATGTACATTAATTTTAACCTAACCTCAAATTAAATTTTGAAAATATAGAGCCCTGTGGTGTCACTGCAGCTCACTATGCTATGCCAGCCTCTACTTGCCTCATACTCATTCTATTTGTCATTTCTGTGATACTTTTTAGCTCATATGTTAGTAACCCTTCAGGATAAATGCTATGAATCATGAGAGCGACAAAGCATCTACTACTGGCCTAATCCTAAACTAATCAGTAAAATTACATATACTACAAAGTTTAAATAAACAAAATTATTTATTAATTAAAATTTTGCATACAGTTCTTTTTCACACTATCATTTACTTTTCAATTTTTGACCTTCAAGGTTGAAGATGGAAGCAATAGCACCTGAAACTAGTCCCTCAAAAATTAAAGTTTAAGTGATGCAGTACCACAAATAACAAAGAACGACATTTTTATTCATTAATTTTATTATAAGAACTAAGTTTAATAATAATATTTTAAGAACTCCTTGTGGTTTAAATAAATTTCAAGAGCCTTTCTCAACATTTGGTTGTGAAGGAACATGATAACAACAAATATTAAATGCACGAAATGTTTTTGAGATTGTCCCAGCCCCATCTTCAGTTGCTTGGCGATTGAACACTAAGTGCTTTTAATCATAATAATTTCAATGATAACAAATGTTTTTCACAACTGGAGCAAACTTTAAAACAGGAACTCCTAAAATATTACCCAGCATTTAATGTAGTCTCATCTGCCCCTTTCATAAAGTTGTTTGCCACATATGGCCTGAATTTCTACAGCACACAAATTTAAATGTTATGAACACAGAATCATTGGCATAGCCACTGCTGGAAATTTTGTGAATATACTAAACATAATCCTAGATGATACATGAAGACATTTAAAAAAAACTTATACAGAATGGAACAAAATGGAGTATTAAAACTATTAGAAAACATTTCTTGCAGACAGAGGATTAAAAAATGGGCTCTTCTTTCTAATATGTGACATGGGCAATTTTTTCCAAGTCCTTCACACTTTCATACAACTATGATGTTTAATATGATTTCTTTACTTTTTAGTGCAATTTCATGCTGGAGGACATTCTTTTAACGTTACTGAAGTCATAGCTTAATTGTTCATTTATTTGCATACTGCTTATATAGTGAAGAATTCAGTGCAGCCAAACTATCCTTGTTTCTCTACTGAACACAATGCTGCCAACAGTCTTACTTCTCCCTAAATTACACTATCTAGCAAAGTAAAAAAATACGAGGTGTCTATTAGTATCAATGGTAGCAACAGCAGTGCCTTGTATCACCATTTATGTACATGCAGCAAAATTCAGGATACTTGCGATCCCGTCTCTTGATGGGGTGCAGGGCGGCATTGCATTCGGAACACAACATCCATGTCCTCTGCAAACTTGACAAATAATAATTGAAGGCAGGCCTCCTCATTATTAAAATAAAAGGATAAGTCCATTTTAGTGATTTTTTCGAGCCATTTCCCGATTTTCAACAACCTACTGAATGAATCTTAAATATCAAAGATCGCACACAACAAACAGCCTTCACTTCTAACAGTACAATAGGTACTTCTGCTGGACAGCAAGCCTACTTTTGTAAAGCAATAAAAGCTGAGAGGAAACATGGTCAGTATTTTCTAAAACTGACCTGCGCTAACTGCATCCACATGTCTCTTTGCACCAGTGTTGCACAGATGTCTGGGGCATTTTTGCAGAGGTTGGCTATAAATGTTACACATCTTTCTCATGTTGATTACAATGCAAGGACCTGTAGGTTGTCTGCTGTGCATGCGTGTACCTGCACCTCGGGACTTAGAAAATATTCTCGCGTCACACAAAAGAAAATTTCTCCAAAAAATGTTATATGAACATAGGTCCAGAAATTGTTTCTTTCATGTTTAGAGCACTTTTCCTACAGCTGAACCCCATACAACAACACTCAATGACAGAACGGTGGGAAAACAGGAAGTCACAGCACATGTTATTCAAAATGGCCTCCATTAGCTCCAATTTAGGCTTGGAGAATTTCACACTGTCTGGCAGCCTTCCACAATACAAGCATGAAGAGTCTCTACATCTGGAACTGGAGTTGCATAAACAAGGGACTTCAAATGTCCCCCCAAATAAAACTTTAATGAGTTTCAGTAAGGTGAGCATAGAGGCCATGGAAATGGACCACCTCTTCCTATCCCTCTACCAGGAAACCTGACATTCAGAAATTGAAGGACAGAAAGCCTGAAATCAGAAGCGACTCTAATGTGCATGAAATAAGTGCTGGTGCTTAACAAGCAGACTACATACTACACTGTAGCACAATGACAATAGTGAAATGCATCACCTCCACCCAATTTAACCAAATGTAAAAGTGAATATTTACTACTGTACAATTAAACCACCGTTCTGTTGTGAGGTTATAGCCATAGGACAGCTACATATTACACATCTCACAGTGTAAGCAGAGTTGTAGAAACGGAGCTCTGCCATGGAAATAAACAATTTTCAGACCTATATTAACATTAACATGTTTTTTTTTATGCTCTATATGCAAGAAATGTTTTCCCAAAGTTTTGACATACCTTTCTGTCACATTCTGTATAGGTGAACCATGAAGTTAAGTCATTATAGCAGAAGGAAATATGTTAGTTGTAAAATTGTATAAATATGCAGTTGTATTCAAAGTTAAATAAACATATGCACTTCAGCCCATAAATTATATATAAAATCTCAGTCTAATTAGATATAATTATACCTAAACTGTCCTTTTTATTTGAAACACATTACCTATACATTTTATTGCTTTTGTTATGCATAGCTTACTTATTTGATTTTTCAAACATAATTACAAAATCTCCATCAAAAATGGAGAAATAATTTGATTCTTAATTGCTAGACAACATCAAAAAACTTCCATATGCCTATTGTACACAATTTGTACTTTTGTATCTGTTCAGCAAATTAAGAGGAGATAGGTGACTTAAGTCTAAAAAATACATTTACTATTTTTGACACCTCTTTTACACTTTTATCTGAACGAAATGACATAAGGGTTTGCATGGCTATAAACCATGTATGTAGCAGACACTAATGTGCATGCATATCAAATTTGGTGAGTTTGTCTGTGATAGTTTAAGAGAAACTGGAGTTTTATTAAAATAACTTAAATACTTCAGTCACCTATCTCTCCATAATAAATGAGGAGTCCAGTTTCAAACCACAAGTTTTCTACTTTACATTAAGAGTTTGTTGCCTTCCTATTACACTCAAAATGATATTAAATTTATTTACAAAGTTGTTAGTAAACAATGCACCTGTAGATGAATAGACTGAAATATATTCCTTCAGAACCTCATTAGGAACATACTGAACATTTGATCAGAAAATAACAAACATAAATAAAAAGTAACAAAGCCTTATTTTGTACATATAAAACAGGTTTAATTAAAATGCAATATCACAAATACAGCCATTTGTACTTCTACCTTAGCTAAAATGCACAAAATGACAATGTTTCAGGCATTCCGGTAGTTATTTCAGCTCTGGTTTAAATAAAATTTGAAATCTGTATACATTTTGTCTAATTTACTACGTAAAGCTAATTAACCTAACAGCAATCGGATAAATAATCCTCTTTTTTCTTTCCCAGAAACTTATTTTAAACATCAGATTTTGAAACTAGACTCCACAAATGATGGAAATAAAAATAATTAATTACCATTTTACATTTCCTTTCATTACACATTCTATGATAGAGGATGGACTAAGAGAACTACACAGTAAAGAATGAATAAGTAGACTTCTTTTAACACAATGCTGCTATTTCTCTAAAGAAAAGGCAAAAGATGCAAAAAGAATGAGTCTTAGAAAAAATATAAGCATTACAAGCTTGTTAAAACAAATGCATCACTTTGTTTAGCTGTTAATGGATAGTTGTTAGAGCTTTGCTTTTTAAATAACATTTTTCTGCTGAAAAGTGCATTTATTTGTACTTTCAATAATGCATGTTTCAACACCTATTATTTTTTTCTTTCTTTTCCCATTTTATGATGCAATGGTGAAACTTCCAATTCCTTTCGACAATGTTTATGTAGTCTTCTGGGGTGACTAAATGTTTCCTTGATTAACTGCTTTTATTCATGGAGAATTTAATTAACATTCAAGGGCTCCAGCTAGCACATTTTGCTAATTTATTTACTTGCATATTTTGAATACTTAAGTCTTGAAAGATATAAGAAAAATTCCATCCATAGCTGAGATATGAACCAGATTTTATGTTCTATATGCGAGTTAGTGGAGGAATTTAATGCTGTGCCCATATGTTGCCACGGTAGTTCATATGGTTAGAATAACTGTGCATAGAGCGGAAGATTCATGGTTCAACTTTTCTGTTATGGTATTAAATTTTTTTGAAACCTTGTCCTATGCGCAGCTTCATGTGCAATAATTCTTAATGAGCAAGGACTGTGATACAATTAAGCATGAAATTAATATAATTTTGAGTCAAACTAGTACTTCATGCTCCATATATTGTATATTAAATTACAGGCTGGTCAATGTCCCTTAAACAAATTGGAATATATCAAAGAGTACAATCATATAGTTCACATTGCAGAATACAATGGATTCAGTACTGAAATGTTCAAAAAGAAAATTGATAAATTCAAAGGACAACAGAGATACAAACAAATAACTACTCTTTCCCCAATCAGTAATCAAACTTCATTCAGAAAATTTACATGGCATCCCTGAACTACATACCTTTTCCAAAAGGTCTTCAAAAAACACAACATTATTTTGGCTCCACAGATAAAACTTCAGGCATATACCGAATAAATTGCAAAGGCTGTGACAATTTTTACATTGGAAAAACAAAAAGGAATTCAAATATTAAGCTTAAAGAGCATTTTAGGAATGTCAAGAACAAAGAAATGGACAAATTGGCAGTGGCGTACCATCTTTGGAATGGGAATCACAATACAGAACAAGAAATCCATTTATTCAAGTGTTCAGGGTCTAACTGCATTAGCCATGTGGGAAAAGATATTCATTAATAAATATGAAGGAAAGCTCTTCAATTCTGACACCACCGTTGAAGAGAACTCAAACTTCAAGTTCATCAAGATACCAACAAGGTCCCTATTGCCTCCAAGGAGTTCACCAAATCAAAACTGAACAGACGACATTAGCTGAGGATGTTAGGAAGGTCCTAACAAAATGTATTCTAGGTAAACATTAGCAATATATGGAGTACTAATTTGACTCAAAATTTTATTAAGAATTAATTATGACTTTTTTTTGAAAAGGTCAATTGGAATTAACACTGTAAAGTAATGTAATATTTAAAATTATCTGAGTCGACTGAGACTCTGTACGTTACATACATTTTCTTTCAATTCATTTTGCCTCCACTTGAACGCATTATCAAGAAATTGTCGAATGCCTTAAAGTGGAGGCAAAACGCATTGAAAGAAAATGTATGGTATGTGAAGTACAGAGTGTCTCAGTTTATTCATAGATTATTTTAATTACTTAAGTCTTGTTAAAAATATTCTCCACTTTTGACTATAATATTTTACTCTTGGTTTTCTATCATTAGAGAATTCTTGCAAGAAAAATGTATATGATATAACATCTATTTCCCGTAAGTGATTATAAGGAGTACATAATCACAGTTTATACTACAGAAAACTGATGGCAAATATACAGAGTCTAAAAGATATAAACTACCATCTCTAGAAATCCTCTAAGTAAAAATAACAGAGGCTTGGCCTTTGTAATTAACAGAAATGATAGATAATGTGTGAAAGCTCATGCATCCATGTACATATACCTGCTTTTTAAGGGAACATGTATTGCCATTTCTGAGGAATTCATTAAATAAGGATTAAAGGAATTTTAAGACTTGCATAACATTTTATCTGTTGAAACATTTATCATTGCTCTTTAACAAGAATGCAAGCTACACAGAAAATTCAATTTTAATTTTCTAAAATTAAATGAGAGAAAAGTTTTCAAAAATTGATCTATATCACTTTTTAAGCTGTAATGAATATTTTGAATTATTTTATATCTGAATAATAATAGGGTATTCTTATTAAGTAACTGCATATTAGTTTTATATGCAACATTTTTCAATATTTTTGTATGTTTGTTGAAAATAATTTCTTGCTTAAAATGTTTTGTTTTTGATTGAGAGTAAAATTAACAAGTTCTAATTATACCCTTATGGTAACATTTTGATGTTAGCACAATTTTCTACTAAAATCTCTAAAAATGCTGAAAAACAGTTAAAAGAAATGGCTTTTCAGGTGCCTATTTTAGCATCTAAGGACCCCAGTAAATGAGCTTTTGTTTTATGTTTAATTATATTTTCCAAAGAGAAACTATTTGAAAAAACATACTAATTAAATTGTCCTTTCCCTAGAGAAAATGAAATCTGCTACTAAGCATTCTGCGCATATAAATTCTTTGCAGTTATTTAAAAGTAGTGAGATTATAGGCATTTAGAATTGGAGTACTGCTATGGTTGATACATGTGCTTCTTATATTGCTGCAAATATTATGGAGGCAAAAATTGGATATGTGAAAGTCCATTTTTCTTAAATTCAGAAAATAAGCACTGTTGAATTGAATATCAAAAAATTCAGTTAACATGTCTCTTGATTCTTAATGCATTTTACGGCACATTATCACCAACTTAGGATGCAATCAAAGTATAGTGTAATGGCAACTTAAGTCATAATGCTGTATGTTCCAAAGGTCCAACAAATCTGTAGTTATTTCTGAGAATTTCTACACCATTGCTGATATCTTACATATCTTTCATATAAGTCATTCATTGAAAAAGAAATGATCAAAACATTTAATTAAAGAAACATTTCAGTCATTAAAATGCTCCTAACACAAACTGTCATTTAAGGGTTAAAAATATCTTTTAAAAAGTCTATAAAACAAATTTGCTCACTTCTAGGTCTGAACTGCATTATGTAATCACACTTTAGTAGTGTTTACCTTTTTACAGCTTTTCTAACTACAGTGCTCTCGGTGGCCATATACAAGTGGAATGGTTTGAACCAATCAAACAGCCATTAGTCTGTATGACTTGAAGCTTTTGCAGCAAGCATTATTGATTAAGGCTTCACGGGTGACCAGCCGCATCAAATTTATAAAAGTCAAGCTTTCTGCCATTGTGCACTTCATAGCCTTCCTCAGGAACTGAAGTTCCTGAACGAAGGTTCCTATGTGACGAACATGACCAAGGTCCTGAACGTGATGCTCAGGGAAGTAAAGGTGAATGTGGGAAGGTTAGTGAAGGTGGAGATGTGGTTTAGGATATTATAGGTGTAATTTATTTATTGATATTCAAGTAAGCGAGGGGGCTGGGCTTCTGTGCAGAAGACTCAGATGGGAAAATCTCGAGTAGATGACGGACAGTGCAGAAAACTCAAGATGTGAGGGTACCTGTTCTGCAAATCAACCGGACCAATGACAGACTGCTATGCAATCAATGGCTGGGGTGGTAACACAAGCACTACCCACATGATGAAGGGTATACTTTGGGACGGTCAGCCAGCATTTCTATTCAGTTCCTGAGGAAGGCCATGGAGCTTGGAATGGCCGAGTTTATAGTCACTTCCATTTAGCACTATATCCTGCACAAATTGCTAATTAAGTTCACAAATATATTCTACGATGTCAAAACATTTTTATACTTAGTTAAAATAATTTTTCCATTCATTGACGGTAACTTTCTCATTAATTGTATAGTTATTTTGAGATGGGGAAAGAATGACTTAAATGAGTTATTCATTTAGGGATCGCAGGCACTGCATTTCACCCAGCTAATGTTTTCAGACATTTTATCTGTTTTCTAACAACATCCAGCAGAAACACTACATTTCTGTTTCTTTCAAATAAAGTAGGAAAAGAATTTTAGTATAATTTTGTGCTTCATCGCATCATAGTCCTTACTCATTATGAAAGAATTTTAAGTTTAAAAGTCCCAAGCCTCTTTATGGTATACTTTAGAACTTGCCTGAATTTGTATCACTGTTTGTTCCTTTGAACACATACACTAATAATAGACAGATTTCATGAGCTCATCATAAACTCGTTGATTGCTAACACTGCATCATTTTTCAGTGTAAACTGCTGCTCAAGTCTTGATGAACTTGAAAATTGCGTTGTCTGTAGGGATGTCAGAATTTATAAATTTGTTCAACTTTTTAGTAAAGATCTTCTCCGATGTGCTGAAGTTGATTACCTTATTTACTGGTTTAAGTAATTGAATTTTGCTAAGAATTTCATAGTTTCATCCCCAGAAATGTACTGATCTGGTGATTAATCTGTTTTTTTATTGTAAATATGATGGAAATATTCTTGGAGATGTGTTTACAGTTTTTTCTTTTGGTTTATCTTCAAAGATAACTGAAGATAGTAAAAATATTAATTTTTCATTGGTGACTATAAAAGATTCAGCATCAGGAATTAAATGAAGTGAAACAATGTATAGACAGTTCCTTTGGAAGAAACCGAGTGGGATGGCTCAGGCAGTTTCATCTATGGCCTGCATTCGAGTAGACCTTCCCCTCTGTACTGTAGTGACCTCATTCTCCCTCCCGGGGATGCCCCACTTGGGGCATAGGTACAATAGATCTACTCTGGTCAACATGCCGAATCCCCTCCAAATAATCCACTACTATTACTCCTTTGGAAGAAAAAAGATTTGACATACACATGACTGGATTTTAATAAAGCATGCGCATGCACCCACACACACTAACCTCAGATTAAATTATGAAATTGTTGGGAACCTGTGGTTTCAATGCAGCTTTCCACAATCTTAAAGCCTCTGCTTGTCTTATACTCATTCTATGTTATTTCTATCTAGCAGTATTTATTGCACAAATCTTGGGGGTCTTCAGGACAACATGAATCACAATAGCTATATTTCCACTACTAGTCAAACCGCAAACTAATCAGTGAGGTTAAGCATGGTACAAAGCTGCAAATGTTTTTCTCACAGAAAATGTCTTATAGAGACTAAACTTAACAGCCCTATGGATTTGGATAGATAGTCAGATTGAAAAATTCAATGCCATAGCCAGGATTCGAACCACGGATCTCCCAGTCTCCATCTATTGCTCTTAACCATTGAGCTAATGGCCAACGTGATATCATATTACTGTCTACACACGGCTAGTGTGGAAGAACGATTAATTTCCATTAATTTACCTAATAGTGATAACAATGAACTCTGGGACTTCAGTACTTACAGCATAGTAAGCAGCCACAAAAGGTGCATATCTCATTGTATATGAGAGCCCCTAGTGGTTTACTGGGAAAATGTGAGTCAGATGGAGAATATAATGTCATGATGGCATTTTGGCCGTAGTAGCTTAATGGTTAAGAACAACTGGACGGAGACTGGGAGATCTGTGGTTCAAATCCTGGCTATGTCATTGAATTTTTCAATCTGACTCTACCTATCTAAATTTTTGCCTACACATGACTAGTGTGGAAGAATGACTAATTTCCAGCATTGTGAATGTTTTTTATTACAGGCTACAAATGAGCTGAGACCTCTTGATATATTTTACTACAATGAAGCGAATCTGCAAAATAATACTTTACTTGGAATTAAAGAAAACAGTGTTATCATTCTCACCATTCCATTTACACTTATTGAGCTTTTATGGATTTACTGGTATAAAACTATTGTGATATATTTTACTACAATGAACCAAATCTTGCAAAATAATACTTTACTTGGAATTAAAGAAAACAGTGTTTACATTCTCACCATTCCATTTACACTTATTGAGCTTTTATGGATTTACTGGTATAAAACTATTGCTCTTACAACTTTATCATAAAGTATGATACCAATGCACTCAGCAGTAAAATGTCATTATATACAACATTCTTTTAAGAAAACCATTTCTGAAGTATTAACTTAGCAATGTTTGGCTAAATTTCTGCTCCAGGAATTCATTTTACTGTACAAATTTGCCACATCATAGTTGCACGATTATGAATGTGCTGTTTCCTAACAGCTAAGTACAAAAATGCTATTCATCAACAAACAGTTACCTCAGGCTTTTTATCCATGTTTAAATTACTTCTTAAGTGATCATGCTTAAAATTAATTACAAGCAAAAATTCATATAAAAAGCAGGAATAAAAATTCAAAATGTTGAAATACATACAAATCATCTGTTAATATATAAAAATATTACACAGAATGTTCAAATTCAATGCACTTTTGATTATAAAAGCATAATCTTTTATAGAAGATTCAAATCTGACAGAATAATTGTTAATATATGGCACTAACTGTTTGCATGTATTTTACACAACAAAAGTGTTATTCTTTCAAGCACAGAGCTTGAGTTATTGAAGAAACATCAATACACTGAAATCTATACTTCCATTTAAACATTAACCTACCTAATTAATGAATGGAGTGTGTGTTTCTTTACTGTATTGATTTACTAATGTAAAATTCTCTATGCAGAATCTAATTTCTAGATTTAATGGCATACATCATGCAGTTACAGGTTTGGGAACTTCACATTCACAAGGCTAACCTTGCTATTATTTAACAATCCATATTTCTATTGGTTTCCCTCAGTAGGGCAGATGCAAGGTGAACTTGTGGTTTACAAACAGGTCAGTGTTTCAAATGCAATGAATAACAAACATTATTTATGTTACTTCTGATGGGAGGACATTATCTAATGAAAGTATACCACTAAATTGATAACATGGAAACTATCAATAAACTTATTTTTGATTTACTTTTATTTAGAAGTATAGTTTTTATAGAAGTGTAACATGAAATAAATTGGCTGTACTGAAAATGAAGATTTTGAGATAGCATGTCATGTTGGGTACTTTAAGCATATTTTTGAACAGAGAATAATTTTTCACTCCTGAACAGCTTAAGATCAAGAATGGAAACTCTTGAAAATTCTTAAATGTTCAAATTTTAGTATTATTTCATATTAATAAACTTTGGTTTATCTAGACTAATATGCCAAAGTTATTTTCAGCTAGTTGACTGTTAATGCTAATCATGTAGCCCTTTTAATGGCAATTTATAAGGCAAAAATTTATACCTCAAGCATTAAAAACAGTTTTTCTCATAATGCATTTTTTCAAATGCATATGAATTTTCAAAATGCTCCTTATAATGCAAATTTCAGTTTGCTTTTTGATCCAGAAATGCTTAACATCATAATGAATAAAAGTTATTGATGGAATAGTTAAGCACGTAAAAATGTTTTTTATACGTACGTACATGTATAGAATTTTTACTTTCTCTACCATCTATATAGTGAATACAGAAGCTATTAATTCTACTTAATTCACTAGCAAGATCGATATATATTTTATTGCTTCATTCTCTGAGGCTATTTTCATGGAAAACTGAGTTTTGAGCCAAAAATGATGGCTTCCACAAATATTAGACAGGAGCAGGCAAATGCCTGAACCACGAAGGAAGAAGAACTGAGTTTTGAATTAAGTGACATATTGCAGACACTTGCATTCTTAGAAACAATTGCTACCTGATCTTTCACTTTTAGCTCCGGATTTCGCTTTAACTTAAGCTTAAATCCTTGCAGAGCTCATTACTTAAAAGTGAAACTCATATTTTGTTAAGATGCTTCTTAGAATGCAAAATGTAATTTTTCTCACAGAAAGTAACTAAAGAAATAGACAAATGTCACAAACAATAAGGTTTTATACTTTTAATTGCTTTTCATTTATGCTTATTGTATTAATACTGTGTGCATATATTTGAATTTGACAGCTCATTGAAGTATATAGCATACACATGACTACAAAATAAATATTATCTTTTGTGGGTTGAAATATGCATAACTGCAAGTGAGGTAAACTTGGTTATCAATGAGTATTTGCGTTTGGTTCTATCTGTTGCTTTGCACATTCATTATAGATGTCAGCAGTATGCAAGGATGCTATTTGTAGCTACTTAAAATATGTTAAAGGGGGATTCCCAGTCACAAGTTGATGTGGATGTACAGAGGTATTTTTTAGATGTAGCATATGAATTAACGTTGCGCAGTAGTTTATGGTCGAGTCCACTTGTCTATTTGTAAGAAAAAGGGGTGTCAGATTAGTCATCTATCATCTAACTCACTAGCTTTATCAGCAGTCTGCTGGTGAAAGCAGAGATTTTACCTCCACCATTGATTTGCATGACGAAACTCACTAACATCTGAGCAAGGTCACGCACCAGCTCTAAAAAATAACCCTGTACTGATGCATGTGTGAGTGTTTTTTTTTTTTTTTTTTTTTTTTTTTTTTTTTTTTTTTTTTTTTTTTTTTTTGCGTTTTATGTGAAAATGGTATTGAAATGAACACTGATGATAGTGAAAAGTCAAAGTTCAATGAATTCAGTGACATAGAAGCCAGTCCGCAACAATTCCTCAAGTGATTTATGTGATGACAGTGATGAGTGCGCTGATTTCAGGTGTTACATGCTGTTATTAATATTACACATCACACAAAGATAATCTGCAGTGAAGATATAGTACCAATGTTAATATGATTTAGCCTTTCAAAATATATAACCATTTTTGCATGCAGCATTTTAGTGATTTTTTTAATCAGCATAAAGTTAGTTATGATCAGTTACATTTACATAATATTAGTTATAATGGCTTAATGTTCTCACTTCACAGCAAGTTTTAAACTTTGTTAAATCTGTTCCAAACCAACATGGGAAGGGTTAAGCAATAGCAGAAACCTTTTTCGTTAAGAGTTTGAGTTTCAGCATTGTGTTGATGCTCAAGTGATCTGTATGAAAGTTTATATTATGTTTCATTGCTTATTACTAACACTACCACATTCTTTTGTGTTTCTGCACTTTGGGATCTCTTTAATTTCACATCCTTTAACAGAAGAGGTCATGCTGGGCAATGAACTAAAGTATGAAATGACTGTCAATGAGCAAGTACAAAATTTACCTCACGTTACCCACCCAAAGGATGAGGAAAATCTACAAATAAGTCATTTCACTCACTTGCAAGATAATTCAATTCAAGAGATATTTAAGTTACACATGTCATAGTGGCATATCTGGAGCCCTTAGTCTGATTTTATGTTTAAATTTAAAGATTTCTGGTGTTAAAATTGATGCCAAGAATTATAGCTATTTTTTTCTTTTCTGCAAGGTGCAGAGATGTTAAACATTTCTATTTTGATCTACCTATGTATACTTTGGATTAATACTTTACTATCTTCATTCCACAAATTTGGTTGCATTTACATAAATACTGATAAATAACACAATGATTTTAGAGCTACCTTGTTTCTGTGCAAAATAACACTGAATGTAATATAATTTATGTAGAATAGTACCAAAATTAATCTCATTTTATACTTAAATTTAAAAGTTTTGTTGACCTCATGACACCAATTATTATTTAATATATTCAAGACTTCTGTTGCTGCTTATTAAAAATATTACAGATGGTTGATGAAATATACAAGCGTGGTTCTATGAAATCTATGACATTATCTAAATGAAATAATACAGTTCCAAACTAATTTCAACACTATTTGATATTTGAGTATTACTTTGTAAATGATTAGGTGTGCCTTTTCATAATATTAGTATATACATTTTACATATTTTTCTGTGAAAGAGTGAAAAAGTTGGCTAGTTTAAATTTATATTTTACTTGCTCATATCTGAACCACAATCCTGTAACCATAAGAACAATCCTGGAAACAACAAACGCGTGGCATTACAGACTATGATGTATAATATGATTATAATAAACTACTGTATCATATAAATGTTTTTATTTTATACCTACACAATAATAAAAATGGACAAATACTTAAAGTCAGTCAATATAAAGTTTTCAAAAGAGTATACATTTCCTAAAGAAGAAAATTGCTCCTGAAGAATTCAACTCTTAAATTACACAATCACAAGAATAGGACAATATTTCATCAAAATGCTAATTAACCATTTTCATTGCATTTGAGGCACTATAAGTATCCTGCCAACTACAGGGAACAAAGCATGGGCAGAAATGTGTATGGACACAGCAAGTGGGGCCCATGCTGCGATAAGCAACTTTACAAAACAAATTTTTTCTCATATAATCTCTCTTTTAAAATGCAGTCTATATCAACATACCCTGCTACCCGAGTTTGTAAAACAATTCACATAGACATTTCCTTTTAAATGTTATTTTTCAAAACTATTAAGTATCTTTGGCACACATTATAAAAATTTTGATCAATAGCATGGTATTCTTTGGGCTCAGATTGCAGTTTCAATTCTTCATGCAAGTTAATTTCATGCTTTATCAATGCAAGCATTCTCTATCTATCTTAAAATGTTTGAATTCAGCTGCCTCATTCCCACAATTCGTGAATTTCAAATTCTTTAATGCTGTCAGTTTCTTAATCACATAATGCTACATAGAGTATGCATATTTCATAAAGGTTTTCATCATTCTCATATCTGGAACTCATAAATTTAATTTTGTCTCCTTTACATCTGCTCTGATGGACATTATTATTCCACGTCATTTAGTTTCTGTAATTCAATGAAAGTATTACTGAGCATATTTCGGTACCAATTACATAAAATCCTTTTACATAGATTTTCGTATTTGTTTTGATTCTGAAAATGCAATTCAATCCACGCTACCCCTCGTGACATCATTGCTAAGTTCATAATTCATACATCTAGTATAAACAAGTAAGAGTACTTGATGTCAATTCAGAAGGCAAGCAATTAACTAAAAAGCTGTGGGTATGTTTTCAGTATTTCTGGAAATCTGAAAAACTTGTAAAGGTTATCAAGAATTTAAATGTTCTTCTCTTAATTTGGCACAAGTTAATTTTGGGCACTTTAAGGTGTGGTATATATACATAAAGTGTATAATAAATAATTTCTATGAGGAATTATGGAATTTTGTAGTTCTGAATTGAGCATTATAGGACAGTATATATAGTACCATTTAAATAATTTGACTCATGACAGATCACTCCAAGTGGAAAAGCAGTAGAACTGTATTGCCATATTGTAGTACAGCATCTGTCAACTGTTTATTGATTTGTGCTTCATTGTATCATGTCCTTACTCATTAAGAAATGTACTTTGCATTAACATAAATACTGTCCCAAAGTTTCCAATGAATTTACACAAAATAGTTTGAGATACTTTAACATCCTCATAATATGGTTACATGCATGTATGAAGAATTACAATCACATGTAATTATTCAAAATGATCACTCTGGCATGCACATAGTCATTAAGATTTTGTGGCTACTCATCTATTGATTTATGCAAAGTTTCCAATGGAAAATCTACTGCTTCTTTCCTAATAGAACACTTCAAACTTAACTTTCAATATTTGGATGTCTCTTCTTGTAACTCGTCTCTTGAAGCTTGGACAATGTGAGTGCAAGGGGTTCAGTTCTGGACTTGAGAAGGGCTAATCTGAGCTTAAAATAGTCAGGAACATTAGTCTCAAGCCATTCTTGAGTTCTCCATGCTCTGTGTTGGAACTAATCCAGTTGAAAGTTACTGCTTTGTCCATGAAAGAGAGTGTTGCTTAGAGACTTGACCACTCTCTCCGGCATTGTCTTCTGGTATGGCCAATGGTTTGACTTTCTTTCTTTCTTCTTCTTCTTCTTTTTTTACAGAAATGGAGCTCTGTGGTTCCTTCATCCACCACACCATAACAGATCCAGAATGGCCTCTCCAAACCCTTGGACCTTTTTCAGCAGCTTTTCTAGTGAATTGATATATATATT
The DNA here is from genome assembly GCA_030765055.1 of Mantis religiosa. Taxonomy (NCBI): domain Eukaryota; kingdom Metazoa; phylum Arthropoda; class Insecta; order Mantodea; family Mantidae; genus Mantis; species Mantis religiosa. The sequence continues at coordinate 142,336,993 of CM060949.1, forward strand.
TGGTCATGAAAGTCTTCTCAATACTGAAAATGTTTTCTTCGGTGAAAAGGATTCTTCTGTGATCATTTGCTGTGTAATGCTGCAGTAAGGTTTTGATTTTAAAAACTTCTGGTGTTTCAGTTCACTTGTGAACAGGTATCTTTTCATCCATTTATAAGCACGCAGACCCACGTCACTGCTCAATGCATGCAACATACATTTTAGAAATTTTCAGCTCCTGAGCAATTAGTGACTGTCTCTGTACAAGATTTCTATGAATATGAACTCCTACTGCTTTCACCAATTTTGGAAATGCAGTGTGTTCTTTATTGGCCATGGCAGTATTTCGCGCTTCCAGTCTCATAAAGTGCTGAATAGTGCAGTTTTTAACTTCCTGACTATTTTCAATATTTCACCTTGTGCAAAGCTACCACAGCTACACAATTTTATAATTACCAATTCCATTGTGAAAACGAACACAAAAATGCAGCTGAACTATCAATGACACAGTACTAAACACCACAACATAGGAATATGCTTGTAGGCAGAGGAAGGGAGTACAGCCACTTTCAAAATTTGGGACAGTATTTATGGTAAGATTAGGTACCTCCATTGTAGAATACCTTTTAAGCTATTAAAATAGTTCATTATTTTCACAGTGTCATCTTTTCTGTACTTCTCATACTGTGCGTTCTTTGATCGACCGGACCATGCTGGCACTCTCTCCACCAGAATGTCTAAAGGACTGGCAAGTAACGGCTACGGAGCTCTAATTACTCTACTAACTTACATTAGGCTTACTTACCTCAGCAAAAAGATGTTGAAATTGATTACCTTCAATGCAAATATATTCCTTATATCTCCAAAAATAGTTTTGGTTTAATCTCAGAAGTTCATTCTAACTGACTGCCTCTATTTTTCTCAGGATGATGTCCTTCAATTCTTGTACCATATATAGATTTAATACATATATTTTATTCTTTAACTTTCCCTATAAATAAAAATGACATGGAGATACGCAAGGGGAACAAGGTGGCCACAATCCTTGACTAATTATTCTGTCACTATACATACTTTGCAATTAACACATAGAATTCAAAGAAGTATGCACTGTGGCTGAATCCTGCTGAAACCATTTCTTGTTAGTTGCAGAAAAATAATTGTTTATAATAACATTTATATATGATCAATAAAAGATTCTGATCTAAAAGGCTCTGGTCAACTGGGCTTCCTCATCTCTCTCCCAGACCTTTCACTTGCAGCTGCAAGTGCCATCAGAGGCTCTGCTTGTTCTCTTCGTAGCTACTGAACTGCCAGCAGTAGGAGCTGGCTTATATATGCTGGTAGGTACCACCATCCTGTTGTCTGATTGGTCCTGGTTTAGGTTTGCAGGGACATGGTTTTCTGACTGGTGCCATGGACCATGGCCTTTTAGCCTGGAATCTTTTATTGAACAAGACACCAGCCATGAAAGCCTTCATTTATTAACAAATTTATATAAACACATGAATCAACTGCTATGTCGAAAAGTATGGGACCTATAATTCTATGTGCACTTCCTGTACACCAAACTTCAACTTTTAGAGCATAGTGAGGAACTTCATAAATATGGAGTACGTGTGATTGGAGAAATTTAGTAACAGTGATGTCTCAATTAATTGTAAAAACTGACCACAATTAGATTTTTCAGTTAATAACATGGAGATTTTTGGTAGCTCAGTATCTACTGTTTCAAGCAAAAACGTGGCGTGAACTAGTTACTTTGTACTTTCATTTTGGATATACAGGGAATGTGTTTGCATTGAAGGACATCAATTTCAACATCTGATGTGAAGTAAGTAAGCCTAATGTAAGTTACTACAGTAGTTAAGAGTTCTGTACCCGTTACTTGCTGGTCCTTTAGGTGAAATTCTGGCCAAGAGCACGCAGGCTCTTGCCTCTTCCAGTGCACTCTACTAAAGTGAACGAACATATTTTTATTATAATTATGTATGCAAATAATGTAATTAGCTTCTATTTATTGACATAAGAATGCAGTCATGTTCTCACATTGTACACTAAAGAAAGGTAATTGTCGTGCTAATGAATATTGTTTATGCCGATATCATGGTAAAGTTTGTAGGAGGACAGAGCAATTCACTTAAAGATAGAAGTTACAAAGTCCATAACAGTGGTAAACATTACAGTTTTGAAAGCATTAATTTTTTTTTAATGCTCTGATATTCTTGCTTTTAAAGATATCATCAAACTACCTTCAAAAGAATGTATCTGTGTGACCAACTGATTACAGACATTGAAGACGATTCAAGCCATATCACCACTGAGTTTGACCTTTGTGTCCCACTACACATGTGCCCCTGTTTCTAATTAAATGTCATAACATTGCTTCATCCATTCTTGAATTTGAAGACTTTGTTTAAAAAGTATAAGAACATGTATTGTTGCTTCCTCTAACATGTATTGCATTCCAGATAGAAAAAAAGGTTCTGTGTGAGTGTATGTCTGCGAGCAGCATTAGCTTAAAAACAAAAAGTAGATTAAATACTAAACAGATATTTAAGTTTAGCTCTCTTCCAAGGTTGTGACACAGATTTTCAAGAAAATCCTCCCTACACTAGACTAACCTTTATGTGGAACATTTTTTTCAAAATTCAGATTTTACCAAAAAGGACTTTTACATGTTTTGTTAAGATAGAATACGTTTAAAACATTTTCATGACTAATGAAATTTATGCCTTTAATTTTCTGGGAAGTTCTCTTCATTATGGATGACTTTTGCATAACTGAGAAATTGTAGGAGGTAGACAAAATATTGCTATACAAAAAGACAATCTCATTAAAACACACAATTTATGTCACCACCTCCTAGATATTTCTTGTTATTTGTCCAAATTTCCCACTTATATTACACAAAATATAATTATTTGTAACAAAACTTCACTTATCTTTATGGAAATTGATGAAAATTTCAGGAAAATTTCCTACTTATACTTTTCTCAAATGGAAAGTTTTATTCAGTCTTTTAACTCTTGTGTGTACAAAAAGGCTTTTCCTAAAATTATTAAAGAGAATGGAATTTCAAAGGCATCACATAGTGACCAGCTGAGCTCTTAAAAGTTGTATTTTTTTCAGCCTATTGTATTAGCATATTCCCCTTGCACCTATAAAAAAATTAGCAATAATACCATAATCAAGTCTATTTCAAATTGCACTTACTTTACAGAACATGTTTTGAGAGCTACTGCTGTTAAGTAGAATTTAATGTTATTCTAATCTCATCAATGTTCTCACTTGCATACGAAAATTGAATTTGTTTTATTTCCACTAGTATTTGGGGCAAATTGTAACTATATACCTAATTTCAGACAGCTTAAAATATAAAACTACATATGTAATCATATTTTATGTGATAAATAAAATATCCTGAGAACTTTGTACAGGAATAAATATACATAAATTTATTTTCTGATTTTAACATCAGTGATTTCAAAGTGAATTCAATGAATATTCTTACCAAATATTTCCTTAAAATTTTTTTGAACCTAAATTGTTCTTTATGACATTCAGAATAACGAGTTTATTTTACTTGTCATAAATATAAGTTTACTCTACGATTATGGATGTTATTCTGAATCATGGATTTATTATTCAAAACAAGTTATATAACAATCAAAATTAAGCATGAGGTTACTTCACATGTCTTACTGTAACTGCAATCTGAGCCCCAAAATTATGACATTCCAAAGAATGCTTTTGAGCATGAGGTCCCACAAGAGCTGTGTCCATCACTGTACTAATGCTGACAATGATTAATGCCCCAAAATTTGAAACTAGAAGTATTAGCATTAGGACTTAAGATCCAATTGTAATAAATTAACACATCAACACAATGACACAGACACACACACTCATTTGCTGAACCATCTTGCTATCTTCGTCTCTCTCCCTTCTGGGTCTTTCGTTTCTCTTTCTTCTCCTGCTGCATTTGTTTTTGTTTCTCTCTGAAAATATTGGAAATTACTTATTATATTTAGAGTATTTTGCAACTTAAAATTAATTTATCTATTGAAAATTGGCCCTGGTCACTCATTCAGTAGACAACTACTATAACTAATGCAAATGTAATAACTAAGTATTACTACCAACATTAAATGCCTTTCTCCTTCCCATATCTACTTACTGTTTATAGTGCATAAATAGTGAACTACACATTCATAAGTGCAATCAATGATAATTAATTATTCCACAAACTGTGTGTAGGCAAACTTTAAAAGGCAGAAACATAACTTTAAAATTAATGCCATAGCTGGAATATGAATCACTGGCTCTGTGCATGGCTGTTCTACCACTGAGCTATCATGGCAACATGCTGGTACTTTCCCCAATTGACTTGCATTTTCATGGTAGACTATGGCGAACTCTTCAAGTATAACATAACTTAATGGTGAGTTACAATTTGTAAGTACTTCCTGGGCTTTAAGAATTTTACTACCATTTCCATTCATTAGGGCAATAATAACTGATTCTTCTAACATACACAAACAAATGTGCTGTACACTGTGAAAGGTGGAAACATAATTGAAAAATTCAATGTCATCGCTGGAATTTGAACAACAATCTTCCGGTCTATGCATGGCTGCTCTACCACTGAGCAAGCATGGCAACATGCTGGTATGACATTTAACTCCTCTTTTACTGAACCACACTCTTTACTTTCTTCTCAAATGTTCTGTTTTTCTGATATTTCAGTAATCACCTTAGTTGAAAATATATAGAAATCTAATGAAATTGTATACCTGACTGAGGATTTTTCCGAGGTTTCCCTCAGTCATTAAGGCAAATGCTGGGTATCTGTATTTCACCTCGGTGCAACCTTGTTATTTCTTGAACTCCTTTTATATATTGTAATTATAATGTTTGATTTAGCATTTTTTTTAATGAAACCCATATTCTGTATGAATTTTGTTGGTGAGTAAATCTGAATCTGAATTTAAAAATGATCTGACTTTTCCAAATACCTTGTGAATTAATAAATTCTTCCCTCCAGTTTTTAGTCCTTGTAGAATCAAACATCATGCATTCTAGATCCTTCTCTCCTTCCCTTTACGAAACTTGCCCTGTATAAAACCATCTTTATTACCCTGTAACTTTCACATTCCAGTTCTTGTCCATAATATGCCCACTTTTTCTTCTTGTTTACTTTCAACATATTCTACTCTATCCCAAAGACATTACAACATAAAATACCAATGATCTCTTTTCTGTTAAGCCACTAAATAAGTTTTGCTTCTTTATATTTTCAAATATCAGTCTTGTCTTCTTCCAAAACTCTTTAGTATTTGTATCTCTCCTTCTACAATTTTACATTGCATTGTAAGATCCTTCTCATGCTAATTATTCATCGTCTATTCTTTCAATTTTTGAAAAGGGTTTTAATACATTCTCATCTAAATTTAGAAACCAATGCCAATATTTCACAACTTCCTTCATAATTAGACCTTTTCTTGCTACTTGACCCATTTACATTTGAGCTACCTCTTCCACTGTTGAAATCTACATGACAACAGCTTCCTGCAGAATTATGTCCCTGAATCTACGATTTCTTTCCATTATCCATCCAGTTCTCATACTTCAATACGAGATAACTTTTATGCATATTGTGACTTTGTGGGTTCGTGAAATGAAAAGTCCAATTTCACCGCTCAAAACTGTTCTTTATTTCCACCGACTTACAGTTAAACACTTGCCAATTACGCAGAATTGCGTACTGCACACAATTACAATTCACCAGTTCGTCCGTTACAATTTCACTTGTACTCGCGATTACATCAACTCCGATACTCATACACAGTTACGTACAGTCTTCCGTTGCACAATCTTTTCGTTCATTAACACGTCACTGACTAACACTGCCTTCTTACACCAAGAACTGTCACTCACTGTCTCTCTGAAACCCTTTTTATAGGAATGTCACTGCTTTCTCGACTTCTCCAGTTTCCAAAGGAAGGTTCCAGTAGATGAAAGATCCCGTAATTTCCAGAACACAGGTAGAAGAGAAACAGACCGCACAATCATGTTTTTTTCCCCCAGCCATCCATGTCACCACTATAAGACGGACGAGGGGGAGGCGTGGCTAACACGGACCTCCCCTGTCTTCCGCTCTCAGCTGCTTCCATAGGGTGTTCCAACGCCCGGGTGACAATATGCATGCTCTTTCTAACAATTTTACATCGAGCTGTGGTGTTTTGTATTTTGCATTATTGGCATAGCCGCAATTCCTTTTGCAAATGCAAATCTTTTTGTGATTCCATCTATCTTCTCCATTCCATTTGTATCACTAAATAAATACAGTTGTACACCATTTTTTATTCCTTGTTGTCTTTGTTTTATTCAAGGTGGCAAAAAAAAAAAAAAGTTGATATGAATGTCTATTTTGGGTCTGGCGAGTTCCTTGTTGAAAATATGCAACTACAGAGTTGACCTTGGAAATGAGTTTGTATTTTCTCTCCAACCTAGAGCAATGGCATTGTGTATACCATACATTGGAATCAGTTCTATTATAATAATCAAAAGAATATGTCAAAGGGAACTAAATTGATGTGATACAATGCCCAAGGATTCTATTTATCAATGATGGAGCAAGATAACTTGAAACTAAATCACTACCTAGGATATCTTGTTTTGTACAAGAACAAAACACTGCACCAGTACATGCATCTTGCAAGGGTCTATGCTGGTTGACCAGGAAACATAAGCGGCTCTGGCTGCATGTTGTGAGTGGTCTTTACTACCATGGTATAATTTTGTATAAATGTACTTCTTGTTTCTGGCCTGGCGCCTGTGCTCATAAATTTGTACTGTTGGGGGTTTAATTTCTGGGGAACTAAACTCCTGGTTAAGGAAGGAATAAAGATATATACTTATATCAGCCTGTATGTCATGATAGTATAAAATAAATAATTCTTAGAACAGATCCACAAATTTTTAATTAGGCATTTCTGAAAGGGGCACTCCTTCACATAGTGTTTGGTGTTGCCGCATACCTTTTCTAATTTTTCTGCATCGGGACCTCATTATCTACCTGTTTCCCTGTTCAATAGTTTAAGTTTGCTCCTTTACCTCTGGTGAGGATCGGCACAACAGTTGTGGAGGAAGCGTGCTGGGCCCATAACCCAGAGGTCTGTAGATCGAAACAACGCTCTGCTACCAACTGTTGCGCCGATACTCAGAGGTAAAGGAGCAAACTTAAACTACTGAACAGGGAAACAGATAGACAACGAGGTCCCGATGGAGAAAAATTAGTAAAGGTATGCGGCAACACCAAATGCTATGTGAAGGAGTGCCCCTTTCAGAAATGCCTAATTAAAAATTTGTGGATCTGTTCTAAGAATTATTTATTTTATACTATCATGACATACAGGCTAATATAAGTATATATCTTTATTCCTTCCTTAACCAGGAGTTTAGATCCCTGGAAATTAAACCCCCAACAGTACAAATTTATGAGCACAGGCACCAGGCCAGAAACAAGAAGTACATTTATACAAAATTATACCATGGTAGTAAAGAACCACTCACAACATGCCGCCGGAGCCGCTTACGTCAATCGCACTCCAGAGTACTTAGCTACTTATGAGCAAAGCTCGGCTTAAGCACCTCAGCGCCTCCAAGCGCCCAAAAAAGGTAACACGCTCCTCGAGAGCCCGGTCGGCTCACAATGTGTCAGAATTTTGTCCTGCAGGTGTTCTTTTACATGCCAGTAAATCTGACATGGGTTTGTCGCTTTTAAGGACACTTAACAATCATTGATCTGGGCTGGATTTGAATCAGTGCCCAACCACCAAACCAACTCTAATTTTCAAGAACTGTACTTAAAAGTTATGTGACACAGAAATAATTATTAGGAATTACAATAGTTTTTACTTTAATACCTGCTTATTCTTTCTACCAGCTCTGCATTTACTTGGATTTTCTCCTCTCATACTCATTAAATATTTACTTATTTCCTTTTTTATGTTTAAATCCTATTCTGAGTAGTATTTATTATATGTGTTTAAAGGAACTTAATAACAGTGACGTTCAAATTAAATTAAAAAGATATTTGTATTCGAGTTTAATACTCAGTCACTTACACTTTTATTTTACAGAAAAGCAGAAATTTCCCTTAATGAAAATTATTAACACAAATTTAGAAAACATACCTGTCTTCTTTATCTTTTTCCTTCTTCTTTTGACTTTCCAGTCTAGCTTTCTCACGTTTCTCCTTTTCAGCTTGTTGCACAACAGATGCATTTGTGTTTTTCACCAAACCATTCTCCTTACCTTCATTGACACGCTCTATGTCATCTTCATCCTCCTCATCTGACATCTGAAATAATGTTATTCCTCATTTATAAACATGAAACAGGAGTTACACTGTGTGATACTATAGTTCTTTGAAGCCAAATTAAGAGCACATGTTCATTCTGCATACCCCAAATGGTAATCACTAGAGCCTGGATTTTTAAGCAAAATGCCTATCAGGGGCGGTTCCTCCATAAGGTTGCAGGTTTGCGCTACACCCACTGATTTTGAATGTACAACAGGTGCATTTTGCACATTAAAGCTGTACTTGTTTGCATTGTTTTATATTCAAACATGTTTCAATTATGCTTATCGTCTGTAGCTGCCCATGACCACAAATGTCTAAATAAACAGAGATTAGCTGTAGGAGCCGCCAGGTTTGCAGCGAAGTGTTAACCTTAGATTTCGCCCAAATGTAGGCTCTCTGAGGGGATTGCGGGAAGGTGAAAAGATGGAAGTGGCTTCTTATGCATTGCTTAAATGGAGGTTTATAAACCAAGCTCCTCCTACTCTTAGCAATGGCTATAGCGTGACATTCAGGCTTAGCTTCTATGTGTCTGCTTACTCTGTAGTGTGGTTTCGTGCTCCCAGAGCTTTGAAAAAGCTTTGTTTAAGGTTAAACTGAGTATTCTAACGTTTTATTTATAGTACTTATTGTAAGGTGGTGTTTTTGTACGTTTTTAGAATTCTGGTAGAATGAATACCGTGCAATCTTTACTGGAAAAGCCCTTTTCGCAATGGAGTGCTGAAGAAAAATCTGAAGTGAAACAAATGGGTAGGCTCACGCCAAACATTTCTATAACTCAAACGATTAAGTCAAAAGCTAGAACATTCAATAGGAAGTTCAACCCTGACATGTACAAGAAGCACGACTGGTTATGTGGATGTGAAGTTAATAACTCTTTATACTGTTTCCTATGCCTGCTCTTTGGAGGAGATGATTCCTGGGATACAACACATGCACGACCGTGTTAAAAAGCATGAGTCCTCTTCGTCTCGTATAAAAAATACATTAAGTTTAGCAATGTATGGCAATATTAATATTGCTGCACAAATGGACAGTGCATTCTGAAGGAACATACAACTGCATAACGATAGAGTTACGCAGAATAGATATCTCCTAAATATCATAAAAAAACTGTATACAGTTTTGCGGCTCATTTGAGCTGACTTTGAGAGGTCATGATGAATCTGATATATCACAAAACTCTGGTATCTTTCGAGGCCTAATAGATTTCAGCGCTGATCTCGATAGTGTCCTGAAGGGCTATATGGAAAAAGCAACTGTTTTTAAGGGCACTTCAAAAACTATACAAAACGAAATTCTTCAGTTTATGTTAGAGGTATGCCAAGAGGAAATAATGAAGGAGATTAAGGATGCAGAATTCCTTGCTGTCATAGCAGATGAAACCACTGATGTTTCCTCAGTGTATCAGATGGTTATTATCTACAGATATCTTGTGAATGACAAACCCGTAGAACGATTTTGGAGTTTTGTTCGACCTGCTGGTCATGATGCACACTCTCTTGCCACAGTCATTAAATCTGAACTTGATCTGCAACTGTCAGGGTGCCCGAATAAACTTATAGCACAGACCTATGATGGTGCATCCGTCATGGGAGGTAGGAAACACGGTGTTCAGGCAATTGTGAAAGAGAAGTATCCTTGTGTCTCTTATATACACTGCCATGCACATAAACTTAATTTAATAATGCTGAATGCAGCCTCAGTAAACACCTGTGGTGGATATTTTTTGCCAATTTACAAAGAATATGCACATTTTGTTTTTTCAAATTCTCCTCAAAGAACAGCTGTGCTTGATGAAGTTGTGCAGAAACGATTGCCACTTTCTGTTCCAACACGATGGAATTTTCATTCATGGACCGTCAATACCATTTTCGAACACAGGGAGAATTTAATTAAATGCATGGAGGTCATTCAGAAGAGAGCTCTGTTAAACAACACCACCACACTTGTTCAGGCTTCTGGGTTTATGGCCACTTTGAAAGATGATAATTTTGTATTCTGGCTGTCTTTCTTCCACAAGATCATGCCCCATGTGGACATTTTGTACAATCAGCTGCAGAAACGAGACTGCAATGCAATATTTGCCCTCGCCCAGCTAAACGCATTTGAAAGGAAAGTGCAAAAAGTAAGAAATAGCGTGGATATTGAGGAACACGAAGAAACTGCAATTAAGAGGAGAAGAATAGAAGATCAAGATGTGAAAAGAAGAGAAGCTCTTGAAGTCTGTGACATTATTCTGAGAGAAGCAAAGGACAAATTTAGCTTCACGGGGCATCTGGTAGCCTTGACTTTATTCCATCAAGAAAATTTCTCCGACTATGATAAGACATTTCCAGAGGATTCCCTTAGAGAAACAATAAGGTTCTATTCTTTTATAATTGGAACAAAAATTCGTACAGAACTGACTGTAATTTACAGTCGAGAAGAATTTCGTGGAATGTCGCGCTTTGTGCTTGATGGACTTCATTAAGGAAAACAATTTGTGTGCTACATTCAGCGAATGTGTCAAACTCCAGCGAGTGTTGTTAACTATGGCAATGTCTACCGCTGAAGCAGAATGCTGTTTCTCAACTTTAAAAAGAATAAAAACTTTCCTTAGGAACACAATGTCACAGGACCGATTGTCAGCATTAGCAATGCTTTCAATTGAGAGGGAGTTTGTTATGAAGATCAGCGACTTCAACGCAAAAGTTGTCAATAGATTTGCCAGGTCTAAGGAGAGGAGAGCAGAGTTCTTGTATAAATAGGTGAGTCACTACTACTCTGTATTTTATTTTTCAATTGTGCACCACCAATAATTTAATCCACCAGCCGCCACTGATGCCTATAAATACCTTTTAGCTGAAATATGTGGTTTGCTTGCTTGTTTTATGCTTTTTAATTAGAATAGCTTATTTTAATCCAAATCATGTAAATTTAAAAGTTAATTTTCACCCCTAGCCATCATTTTATCATTTAGACAGTTTCCGCCGTCTCCCTGAAATAAAAGCTGATATAAAGATGTGGATATTCTTGTCTCTAGCATAAAGAAGTGTTTGTATTGTTGCCAATTAAAGTTAAAAAATTTCATGAAGTCCTTCTAAATTTGTCTTTACCTCCTCAGCCAGTTTTAACTCGACGGGGTTCTTGGTTAAAAGCTGTGTCAAACTACACAGAACATTTCTAAAAACAGCATTGCACTCCTTAGATGCAGAAAATGCAAGCAGCATTGCCATTGCACAGGAAATGTTTTGCTAATATTGGCATCCAAGATAAGATAGACTAATCCATAACCGTTTTTCCAAAATACCTGCTATTATAACAGTTGGAAGCTTGAAATAATACCTTGGAACACTCACTTTCATTGACAGATGAAATTTCAGTATCCTTTGTCTTCAGAGTCTCGCAGTATTGCTAAAGCTGCCTTTGAGAAACTCGTAAGGTATTAATGAAAATCCCTGGTTACGAAACACTATAAAATTTCTAAAAAGCTTTCTGTTACAGAAACATATATCAAAGAGGAATTCACTCAAGAACTGTGGTACTTTTCACATGTTCCAGTAATGTCATGCGACGTTGAGAGATCGTTTAAACTGTATAAAAAGTTCTTCACTGAGAAATGCAGGAGCTTCATGCAAAAATTTTCAAGATAACCTCCCTCATGTATTGTAAAAAGCTTATGTAAGGTACAGACTCTACAAAACAATATGTTTATGATTATATTTTTATTTGCCTATTTGTTTCATTTTTTTGTGCCTATATGTTTGCTTATTTCACCATTTGATAGTGCTTACCAATGCAGCTTATAGTAATCACCAAAAAGATGTTACTGTGGTCAATAACATTACATTTTAGCGCTGTGAAGTCATCTTACATGCAGACTTCCGTAACATACAACAATCACAAAAATAAAGCAAATATGATGTTTATACATCTCATAGACTTTTAGTTGGCCTTTTATGCAATTGAAACATGCATGAAAATGCAATTATGTTCACCTATGAATGTATTCTGATTGAGCATTATACACAATTTAATATATCAGAAAGTACAAATAGCGCCAAATATCAATAAATTATAGTTAAAAAGAAGTCATGTGAAGCAATAATGCATCCTTACTGGAATGATGTTGCCATATATGTTGGCCCTACCAGAGACAATAAATCACACTGGCTATGTAACAGAGGGTTTAATTAGTGTTGTGCACATATGTAACAGAACATATCTACAAGATCAACATGAATTTCGTTCACATGTTAAAGCTGAATGGCTATAAATCATTTTAGTTCCTCTGTGCACCAAAACATTCTGCATCTCCAGCAAAATCTTTATTCAGGTGCCCAAACAGACCTGAAATTAGGAAGAAAACAATTTTGCCATAGTGAAAAAAATATCACTGATATCTTGGAGAAATCTACATTATATTTTATGGAATGCAGGAGGCTTTTCTCAAGATACTGTCTACTGTGTACCAGAGAAGAAATTATGCATATGAAACATATAGAATCATGTAAGCTTTGAAGACATACTCTAATATTGTCACCAAATACCAGGAGGCTAGAAGCATCACGCACGCACGCGCACGCACACATACACACACTTTTGCAAGGACAGTTCTTACGTAAGCCAGACATTTGTAACATTTGCCAATTGTAACATTTTTCTATGTTTTTATGTTTAATTTTTTTTCTAATATCAAATAATGGAAACCTACATTAGCCATGTATGTCTTTAAGCACAGCATTAAAACTTCACATGACTGATATTTAATATAATAAAATGCAGTAATGAACACAAATGTGATCTATCTTTTCTCATTTCACGATCACCATCTTTGTTTAATAAAATAAAACTTTACTAATTTGTATGCTCTTTTCTTCATGTTATCTTTCCACCAATTTAGAGGTTCCTTGTAGCTTTTAAGCATTATATTAATGTTTTATAGCGACAACAGTTGGAGTTATTTTCATTCTTTCTTACTATCCTTGCATATTCTATGTTTATGCAATACAAATTAATAGGTAACAATGAAAAAAGAAAGTTTTACGCCTGATGTTTGGCCTAATACTTTCTTGTGATGGAAATATGATTACAAGGGTTCATTACTAACTCCTGAAAACTTTGCAATAAACACATCTTTGTTTTTCAAATAAGCATTAGATTTGTTACAGTTTAGTAAAGTTGTGTAATTGTGCATACAATAGGTGGGTATGCTCTTTAACAATATGCTTCTGATCCACAAATTTTGGTAGATGCAAAACAGTCAACATACCTGAACAAGGATGGTTTGATTAATACGTCTACACAGATTACTTTAAAAAAAAAAATGAGTTAAAGTTGCTCTAACAAGAATATGCATCTACCATCAAAGCAAACATTTGATGCAACTTCATCATACAACTTCATAGCTTACATCTGGCAACATTTCCAAAATCCTTGCAAAAAGGATCTATTATTTTGTCCTTTATTTTCAAAAAAACAAAACATCACAGTGCAACATAATTTTCTGTAAATTTGAAAATTAACTATTCATTTAACATAATTCTAGCACTCATGTGTGTTTTCAATTGTGTATGTTTTAAGCACATTTCTTTACAAAATGCTCTTCAGCACACAGTAAAATAAAAAATGGCTCCAACTCTATTCTACCAATAGCTTTATTAAAGACACCTTGTTTCTACATATGCATGCTGCATAAATTAGGAACAGCATAACTCTCAAACGTATTGTAAACACGGTGCAAATGACACCAAAATACTTAAAATACTGTAATCCTAAGCTTCTTTTTATATACTGAACAAGCTGCAATTTAGTTTATGATCCTAGCTCTAACCATATCAGGGTTATTAAATGCTAAAACTCTTTAGTTTGCTATTTGGCATATTATTAAACAGCTGACAGATGCTGTTATACACCATAGGAACACAGCTCTCCCACTTGATCATGAGTCTCAAGTTGGTTATGGTAGTGTGTACACCTTCCTATAATACTTAATTCAAAACTATAAATTCCAGTTATTGCTCTCTGGTCCAGAGCCGTGGCATGGTGGGCTAGAGCATCGTGCTTTGGTTTCCTGTCACGGAAATAGGCTGAGATCGATCCCACTCCTGGGAGATGTCGGTGCCCACTCAGCATTGTGAGGAAATTGAGGAGTTACACTAGATAGCGACCCCTGGTCTAGAAAGCCAGCTTTCCTGCTGGGGATGCCATTATGCTGACCACATCTTCTCCCCATATTGGTTGGATCACCCACCTCTGCCATGCATATGTGGGCATGAGGCCGGCAGTCACATTGGCAGGCTGGCTTGCATGTGGACTGTTACGCCATGAGTAACATTACATTATTTTTCTCTGGTTATAAATTTTATCTTGTCACAGAAATTATTTAGTTATACACTTAATTATATGCACAACATCTGAAAGTGTCCTAAGATTTTTGTGTCAAACGGATTAGGGAAATAATATTTAAATGCTTGACAACAGCTAACAGTTTTTCAGGTTTCCAGAAATACTGAAGACATTTCCACAGCTTTAATTTGACTGGCTGCCATCTAAATTGAAACCAATAATTCTAACTTGCTTGCTCCAACTTATGCTAGTGAGATGAATTATGAAATTAGCAATGATATCACCAGGGTTAGTGTTTTGGTTAGTACATTAAATTCTCGCTAATCTGACCCATATCCGGCCTCTTGTAGCTCGTGTAATGTTAAAAGCAAAAAATGATAAGCAATAGTGTGTCAACTATTTTATTGTTATTGTATACTATTGTTGCTTGTGTTATTGAATTTCTTTAGAGTTCAGTTTAATGGCTTCTAAAGGAAACATGTTATGCTACACCTCAAACAGAAACTCAAAATGTTGGATAAACTGTAAAGCGGTTGCATTATAAAGCATGCTGCCATCGCGTATCATCACTGCAGCAACTACAAATTCGGGATCTGCTTCATAGTGAGTGACACGGTATGTGCATACCAAATGTATAAGTTTTATATAAAAATTAGTATATCTTTGGATTAATAAAGTACAATGTATAGCCAAACATTATCAAATCAATAATCCAGCAATTATATCTACAAGGATTGGCTGAATTAGTGAGAGTTTAGTGTATATTGTTATGGATTGAATCCCATTTTGCAAAATAAGAACAAAGCCAAAAACAACAGCATTAATTGCCATCTGAGATTTATCATCCTTTGAGGTAAATTTTCCCAAACCAAAATTATTTACTTTAAAAAATTATTTATTCAGTTTCTTTTCTTGACACTTATATATTTTTACTTTTTACCTGCTTATCTGCAGTAATAAGACAAAGTATTTCATTTAACTCAAATATTTAATATGAAGACCACTGGAAATATACATTCTAAATAAATTTCCTCTATCCAAAAGAAGCATACATAAAAAAGGACCTTGTATCTATGAACATGAGATGAAAATCTTTAATTCCAGCCACTTTTTACATAGAAATTGCTTTTCGTTATTACTTTCTCAAAAATGGTTTTACTAACTTGGACTGAAGCACCATTAAGATATTCGTATGGCAAATAGAATGTACATCTTAAATTTTCTGCAAATCCTCCTTATTTTGAATAATTTATGTATAATTGGTAAACCACAACAAAACCTTATGTTACAAAAAATGTACATCTCATTAAATCACTTAAAAGGATTTTTTTGAAAGTTTGATTTGATTCTGATCAATCATTGTTGAAATCCACTTTGGTAGTTTTCAATTTTTTTTTCATATGTGGCAGGAGCCCTAAACATAAAAGTTTTGAAAATGTTTTACAAATGGTTTGTAATAGTGTGATTACTCTATAATTCTTGCAATCTAATGGGCCCCCTCTTTTAATACAATGGGCATATTATAACTCTGGCCATGAAAGCCTACATTCTGTCATGGAAAGATAGTCAGACTGAAAAATTCAATGCCATAGATGGGATATGAACCACGGATCTTCTGGTTGCTGTCCAGCCGCTCTAACCCTTGAGCTACTATGGCCAACTTGCCGACATTACATTAAATTCTCCAACTGACTCGTGTTTTCCCGGTAAACCATTTAAGAGTTCTCATAAACACATGAGACAACTACCTTAATGGCGACTTACAAAGTGTAAGTACTTTAAGGCCTGGGCTTTATAGTTAACCACTATTAGGTCAATTAATGGAAATTAATTGTTCTTCCACACTGGCTGTGTGTAGGCTAAAGTATGGAAAGATAGAGTCAGACTGAAAAATTCAATGCTATAGCCAGGATTTGAACCACGGATCTTCTGGTTGCCGTCCAGCCGCTCTAACCCTTGAGCTACTATGGCCAACTTGCCGACATTACATTAAATTCTCCAACTGACTCATGTTTTCCCAGTAAACCACTTAGGAATTCTCATAAACACCTGAGACAACTACCTCAATGGCGACTTACAACGTGTAAGTACTTTAAGGCCCAGGCTTTATAGTTAACCACTATTAGGTCAATTAATGTAAATTAATTCACTTACAATGGCCTGCACACGGCCAGTGTGAAAGAACAATTAGTTGTAAGTCACCATTAAGGTAGTTTTCTCAGGTGTTTATGAGAACTCCTAAGTGGTTTACCAGAAAAACACGAGTCAGTTGGAGAATTTAATGTCATGTCGGCAAGTTGGCCATAGTAGCTCAAGGGTTAGAGTGGCTGGACGGCAACCAGAAGATCTGTGGTTCAAATACCGGCTATGGCATTGAATTTTTCAGTCTGACTATCTTTCCATACTTTAGCCTACACACGGCCAGTGTGAAAGAACAATTAATTTACATTCTGTCATAACGGATATATTATTCTAGTTTTCCATTCTTCTGGGATCTTTTCTGCAAATGACATCAGTTTAAACATATAATAATACTAATAGTTTCTGACTTCTATTTTTCAATAATTCTTCTGGAATCTCATCATTTTCTGGTGCTTTATGGTTTTTAAAAACCTTAATTGCTCTGTTGATTTCTCTTTTGTTGATGGGTTTTTACTCCTAAAATTATCTGAATTGTTACTTGCAAATGGGTTCTCTAATCTAATATAAAATCTGTTATATCTTCTATTGAACCCCCTCCATTTCGCCTTTCCTATTCAGGTGGTTATCATAAAACTCCTTCCATAATTTTAAAATTTTTATCCTTTAGTTCCATCTTTATCTTTAAAAATCTTGATTCTTGGTTTATGTTTTTCTAAGTTAATTTATCTTTTTCATAAAAATTATTTTGTTCATATTTATCTCTATTCTCCTCTATTTTCTTTAACTTTATTATATTTCAATTCTCTTCTCTTCTTCCTATGAATTTTCTTTTCTATTCTCCTTTTGTCTTTGTACTCCTCTGGTGATTTCCTCATTTTTTTTGTAACATATGTTGAAGGCTTGGTTCTTTTCTTTTGTTGCTTACTCACAGACTTTGTCAAACCAGTCATTTCCTTTCTTTCCTTTGTAAATCCTTCTGCTGTACTTGTTATTGATATTTTTATAATTTCCCATTATTTAATGATATATGTTTTTATGTCTATTCCATCTGGTCTTAGCTTATTTAGCTCATTTGTCAACATATACTTGTTCCCGTTGGTCTCAAACCTGCTTATATCATATTTCTTTGTATTCTTTGTTGTTTCTTATAATTATTTATTTTTGCTCTAATTTTGGTTTTAGCTAGGAAATAGTCTGAGTTCACATTTGCTCCACTAAAGGATCTGCAATCCATTAACATCAATCTATGCCTCTTATCTTCAAGGTAAGTCTACATCAAGTTGTCTATATCAAAAATATAAATGTACTGTCGGACTCCATGGAGATGCTGGATTCTACTATCAAGACAAACCTGTGTAGAGTATCTACTTACGATGAGCCGCTACTAGTGCTGTGATGATGAAATACTTCAAAATTTATTAGTTTTGAATTTTGTTTTACAATAAAAATCTTTTCAAATTCTTTGCATCAATCTTAATAGGTGCATGCCTTTTCTATTTTGTGGTTTCTTCTTCAGAGGTGTGAAGTTACTGCTTGTTTTCTTTATTTTGTTGCTTATGTGACTCACATATTTCTTACATAAGGTTCCCATGTTTCTTTTGGTCTTTCCTACACACCTGGAAAGTCCTAGTTTCTTGGATGGAGGTAACTTTTCTTTTGGTTTTACGAGTTTCTGACATGCTGGTTTTATGGCGCTCAGATATTCTAACATTTTTGGAAACTTGAGGCTAATATGCAATTTTTGTTGTTGAAAATATTACTTTTTTTTTCTGCAAGGGTGATTGTTGCAGTTATTTTCTTCTTTCTTTAAGTTTATCTTTTTAATGTTTTATTGAAGCTATTCTCCGCAGTTTTATCTGTTTAAGCTCTTTTTTGTATTTTAGTTTGTTTTGTTTGTGGATACACTGCATTGTGAACAAACTGTGACTGCATACTTTGACTAGTTAGCTTGAAACTCTTAGATATGATATGGTTATCTGCATGTGTGCCTTCTGAAAATACCAAATGTTAATGCCTTATTAAAGATCTTAGATATTCTTTATTATTGGATTAAATTTTTCAGTAGTATGTCATTTATTTATGCAGTATTATAATTCAGTTGTTTCTTACAATATCGTGCAAAAAGAATGCAACTTCAAGGCCAGCTTATAGAAACTATTCCTGCAAAGACTATCTCAATATTCAATAGGTAGTAAAATAAGCTTTCATTAGAACAATTTTTAATACCTATATAAAACTAAAGAATTGTGGGTAGAGAAAGTCATGTGAATGCCACATTCAATGCAAATTTTTCAATGAAAAATTAAGCTATTATATTCAATATATGGGCTGTTATAAGGGCATTTAAGATCTTTAAATAATTTTCTTAAGTGTCCTTAAAGTGCAAAAGAGGAAGGCATGCTTTAAGCTTTATCTGTTTACTAAGTAGACCATCTATGAGACATGCACCACTGTATATCATTTCCTTTTAGCGCTGTATATTTTTTGAGCGTCTTGCCCACAACAATTTTTGTTTTTTGATAAGTGACACATATAATTGAGATTTTGACTTAATATTATTTGTTTCTTTAGATTCTTTGGATTGTAATTATGCAATAATTTAATTTTTTAGCTTTCCCTTTAGTAAAATAACTGTTTTTAATAGCATTTAAGCTTTCAACCACCTAACAGTGACATTAGCCATGTGCAAACGAATTTCCAAATATTAATTTTTTTTTATTTACTTCAGGTTAGTCAGTATTACTAACATTAACATCACTTTTTTTTAAATCTCTGTTAACATGTTTCAGGAACATATGTTTCCATCTTCAGAACACATCCAACTGACCTGCGTTGTTGTTTCTGTGGTAGTCGTCGCCTATAATGGCGGCATCATATGGTGGTTAAATTACATCCAGAGGGTACTTGGTGGCAATAAATCAAAATTCATTAACTGTTGTCTGTGTTTCAAAATGACCTGTTCCCATGTGTCCAATTCTGGTGCATGACTGATCGGTTTGATTAGTGTAAAGTTTGACTTGACTCCGACTCATCTTAAGTAAATACATCGTAACACATCACTGTTCCTAGCTTCTTCCAAATATAAATTAATTTCCAATGTGTAAGGACTATGATACAATGAAGCACAAAATTAATATAATTCTGAGTCAAACTAGTACTCAATGCTCCATTTATTGCTAGTATTTACCTAGAATGCATTTCGTTAGGCTCTTCCTAACATCAGCTGTTGTCGGCTATTTCTTTATGAAAATTTTTTCCCACGTGGCTAAAGCAGCTGCACCTTGGACACTTTTTAATAAGTGGATTTCTCATTCTATATCGTGATTATCCTTCCAAAAATGGTACACTACTGCTGATTTATCTATTTCTTTGTTCCTGATGTTCCTAAAATGCTCTTTAAGCCTAAATGTTCAAATTTCTTTTAGTTTTTCCAATGTAAAAGTTGTCACAGTCTTTGCAGTTTATCCGCTACACACCTGACTGTTTGTCTGTATGTATCTCCTTTGTATTATGTGATTTCAAAAGGCATTGTACACTGAATTTGTTCTATAGGGCCAAAGTAATGTTGTGCTCTTTGAAGACTTTTTGGAAATGGTGTGTAGCTCTGGGATGATATATAAATTTTCTGTATGAAGTTTTATTGTTGATTGGGGAAAGAGTAGTTACTTACATAATATGTTACTTGTTTGCATCTTTGCTATCTTTTCAATTTAGCAATTTGCTTTTTGACCAATACACCCACCACCAATAGAATACTACTTTTTTTTTTTATTTTATTTATGCACAACATATGAAAATTTGTAAACCATCACCATTCAATCAAGGCCATGCCGTGGCTCAGTGGTTAGACCGCTTGGCTCTCACCAAGGTGGCCCGGGTTCGATCCCAGGCGACCGCAAAGTGAGATTTGTGGTGGACAACACGGCGCTGGGGCGGGTTTTCTCCAGGATCTCCGGTTTCCCCCGCCATCTCATTCCACCGGTGCTCCATCTTCATCTCATGTATCATCAGTGTCATCGCCTGCGGTGTCGTATGTAGTAAAAGCGGGCGTTAAACACTACACATTTCATTTTCCATTCAATCAACATCAGAACATGCTTTACAATAGGTTAACAATAATGTAAATCATCAAATCACAGTAATTTGCAATCTGCTCCCAAGTATTGAAAATTTACCTGTTAAATGACATATTAAAGAATTTCTATGTATTATATGGGGAGTACAAAGGAATGACTTAATTTCTTAGAGATTTTAAGTTGATTAGGATTATCCAATAGTTTCAAGTAGCATGGAAAGTTATTTTACTTTGTTGTTGCAGAATAGTAACATCCTTTTAGGAACAGTTTTAAGCTCTTTGCGATCTATATAGATTGCCTGCTCTCCTCGTACTATGGTCATGTAGAGCAAGATTTGTTGTGATATTATAATCATCTGTAAGTTAGTTTAGCAGAGAGAGCTTATATGTATTTGTCAGCAAGAGTAAGAATTTTTGAGTTTTAAATAAAGGCAGACCTAATGGAATGATGGGGCCTAACACCACATATGATACATATGGCTCTTTTTTGTAGAATAAAAACTTGCCTCTGTGTGCTGAATTAATCCCAGAAGATTATATATAATATATCGTAAAAGGGAGAGAAAATATGCTGTTCTTAAGGCATTTTGGTTAAGTAATTGTTCTAAGGTTTTAATGCAAAGCAAGCAGAGCTAAGTTTTGATAGCATAACTATTTTTTTTTTTTTTCCAATTGAGCTACTCTTCATCATCTTCTTGGAGTCCAAGAAATTTTGTTTTGGATACTTTAATTACTGTGTGATTCTTGGATCACACATGTGGGTTTATGCTTTGTTTTAAATAGAAAAATGTTTATTTTACCATAGTTTAGTGATAGCTTATTTGCTTCAAAACCAAATGTTGAACTGCTCAAATGCCCTATTGACAATGCCCCAACTGTTGATGTGCCTTTTCAGATACAAGTATACTAAACCAGTATCATCTGCAAAGAGCACAATTATTGACTCCTTGCAAGGATTATATGGCAAGTTATTTACAAATTTTAAATAAAAC
The DNA here is from genome assembly GCA_030765055.1 of Mantis religiosa. Classification (NCBI taxonomy): domain Eukaryota; kingdom Metazoa; phylum Arthropoda; class Insecta; order Mantodea; family Mantidae; genus Mantis; species Mantis religiosa. The sequence goes on from CM060949.1 coordinate 142,358,879, forward strand.
ATAATAATAGTCCAACTAAAGAGCCCTGTGGGACACTTTATTAATAACGTCTGGTTCCAAATCATAACCATTTATGCTGATTTTCTGTATTCTGCTTGATAAGACCTGAACCATTTAACAGAGATAGATTCCACTGAAACCACAAAATTCAGATGTTTAAGATTTAAACAAGTAGTCTAAAAATCTATAAGAGTTTTATTGACTTTTTAACTGTAGGTGAGAAGACAGAACTGGCATTTTCTGAAGTAATAGTGAAGAAAACAAAGTGTGATGGTTTATATTTCATACAGGAATGGTGCTAACAGAGCCAGAAAGTACAAAGGGGTTCAATGGTATTTGCAAGAAAATAATGCAGCATATTTGTTTAGTTGGGGTTAATGCTGTTGCATGCAACAGAACTTTAAACTCAGTGGAACTCTAAACTGGTTTACTCATTCTTTGCACTACCCACTAACAATGGGCAGTTTTGCTTTGCCAAGCTGAAGAGTCAGGCTAGATGGTCAATAGAGAGAAGCTGTGACAGTAATCTACAAATATCTGGGAATAACTGATGCTCTAAACTTGCCTGACATCTAACACTTAAACGAAAACAGAAGTTAGTTATCTTTAAAAAAAATATATATGATTTCATTTTATTGCTTTTGGGACAAGGAACTAACTTGAATTTATAGCATTAATAACATTTTTCAGAGGATATCAAGTCGATCAATCTCTTGAATATATGAATGGATTTATTCAAAAGTTGAAGGCACTTAGAAAAAATAATGCCATGGAAGCATCAGAGAAGGAAAACACCATGCTGAAAGTCTTAATTTAGATGCCCAGTTGAAAGTGACAAGGAAGCAAAAGAAGAAAAGAATGAAGTGTGTGAAGATGAAAGTTTGAATGAACAGCAGAGAAGTAGTGCGTACAATTACTTTAAATATGTTGACGGGATTCTATGTGAACCAAGGAGCAAGTTTCATGTCTTATAATTAATCAAGAAACTGTTTGGATTTTTGCATGGATCTCAGCTTCAGTCACTGAAAGATGGGGCTCGTTAATTATAAGAATGACTTTGATAAGGATGAATTTTAGAATTTCATAATTTTATATACCAACGTTTGACTTAGCACACAATAGCCATTCTTGTTAAATGTTTCAATACAATTTACGAAAATTGCCTACAGGATAAATATTTCATGTGATAATGGCAATAAGAATTTTCCTCATTTTGTCTCTTTTGGTGATCTTTAATGAAAGGAGCTTTAGCAAGTGAAACCAATAAAAATGTACGTAAGATTCACTGCAATACAATGCTTGACAAATCTGAGCATTATACACATTGAACATGGATATATTTCTAACTCTCATTTGATATAAGTCACTTGCATCTAGACAAATTGGCAAAATTAAATTTTAAGAAATTTGATTAGTAATATTGATATTTGATTTTATTTTTCATATGCATAAAATGTTAATTATTACACTGCATCCTTAACTAACAATTATGATTTCAAATTCTGTATTTTTTCATGTATATAATTCAGAAGTGTTCTAGTTTAGCAATATTTAAGATTAAATCATTTGATGATATATAACATGATTTCATTAAACTTCAAACATTGTTAGATTTGCATTTATAATACTCCATTTCTGGCCCAGGCGAAGGAGAATTTAGATCTGCCCATGATAGATGTTATGAAAAGAAACAACAATGAAATATACATTTTAATGTTTTTTTTATCTGTATCAGACTGTGGATTACTCACATCTTGTTTCCAGAAGTATTGTTATTAATGAAATAAATACCTGAGAATTGCATATTCTTCTTAACTGTAGTGCTGATTAATTTTAGGAGTATTAAAATACAAGATTAAAAAGAAAATGAAAAAAATTATAGAAAAAAAGCTCTTTATGATTACTTTTAAAAAAATCTCATTTTCATCTGTTAAAAGGTCTCTGAAATGTGTTAGTATATGAAGAAAATATCCAAAAGAACTAGGCAAGAAAGATGTGTTAAATTTAAGCTTGTTAACTATAATAATAGTCTCCTTTTCAATCTTTTAACTGATTTTTGCATAGACACAAACTCCTTCTACCTAGTGGAGATATTTTGAGTAAATTATGCTGGCATCTATGTTGTTAACAATAAATAACTTTTGAATTTATTAAAGTTTAGTCATGTACAAATATTTGCTAATTCAAAATAACATCTAATTTACTCATTTTGTTCGCCATTTTTATTAATTTTGTATATCTAAAATTGTGATGTCTACACATTTCATGCTGCTAGGTACATTATAATATACCTGACTATATTGTGCTAGAATGGCTTCGCGAATGCGTCTCTCATCTTCTGTGTATGTTCGCTGCACTGCTGCAGGCCGTGGTTGTGATTCTAGGAGACGTGCAAGCTTAACCTCCATCTCTTCTGTTCCAACTGTATTATTTTCTTGTGCAGTTTTGTTGGATTGCATTATAACCTTCCATTTCTCAAGGATTTCTTGACAATGGGCCGGTATGCCATCTTCCTGCATTGACAGAAAAAAGTTAAACACATACAAATGCAACGTCCAATTTCAAAACACCGGATATTTTCGTAGCATTCATACCATTTTAAGAACCTAACCTCATTTCAAAAACCAGAAATATGATTATTAACTTACTATTATCTCAGAAAGTATTCCTTCCAGTGCCTCATGCTTTTCTTCAATCGTCTCCTCACCTTCAAGGATTCCTTTAATATAACTACTGAAAACACTTTCGTCGATGCTTAGGGCTCGCAATTTTGAACTAAGCCATGTCTCAAAATCCTCCCCGCCAGCTGCCATGTTTTAATTCCTACTCCTGTGTATTAGCTGCCGCCAACCTTGGCCTTTTGCGGCGAAGAATATTCATCTTGGTTTTCAGTCAAAATAGCTAAGTAGGAATTAAATATTAATTAATAAAAGTCGTGCAAAATTTTACTTAAACATTTTATTGAACGGAGAAACATTTTAACGAAATATGTTATTTTAGACACAATACCTTATTTGAGCATTCAGAGGGCGGACGTGGATCGAATATATTACTTTCAAAAACAAACTTCAATTAAAAAGTGAAAATCGCGTAACAAACCACTCAGTGAAACTCACCTAAAACTACTACTTTCTAAAAATATCTAAAATTGCTATTTTAAAGAGAAAAGTTTCAGATAAAAACGTGGATTGAGCAGACGACGGTTTATGTAGAAAGTAATTATTTCTCAAAATTCGTATTCAGGAAAGTATTTCCCACAGTTTAGTTACTCAGGACTGCTATCATTTATTTTACAGTAGAAAAGTATATTAGTTAATTTTCGGCATCTTGAGGCAATAGATTTTCTTTCATTGTTCACGTGAACGATTTGAGCATGTGCTTCACGGCCTCCTTGAAGTATCGCGATCACAGATCACGATCATTCCAAAACGGTAGTGGCACTTTAATTTAAAGGTGCACTGAAGATTGAAAGGAGGTTTAATGATTGCAGTAGTGACTAAGAATTAAAAGTGTCAGAGAACAGATTACGTTAGTTTCATGTGCTGTGTTTTTATTTGAAAGATGGAAGATGTGTTGGATGAAGTTGTATCTTCGGATGATTTGAGAGTAAGTAAAACAATAACGATTTTCCTAATCATAAACTGTCGAATAAGCATTATTGCACAACCATTTACAGCTGACTTCATCTCCCAAATTACATGTGAGTGAAATATGACAGGTTTTCTTTAGCTGAGAATGTTGATTTGATCTAATTTAATGTAATCTTTAGTGAATTTGTAAGCTCTGTTGGTTAAAATTCCAGAATATTTAAATTTTATGCAAAAGAATCGTCCATGTACGTAATTAATGAGACAATGTAAACTTTTTTCCCCCAGAAATTTGAACGGGTGTATCATGAACAGCTTCATCAAGGAAAGGTGACACAAAAAGCGCAATTTGAATATGCATGGTGTTTAGTTAGAAGCAGATATGCAGCAGACATAAGAAAAGGTATTATTCTTTTGGAGGATCTTTTCCAAAATGGAAATGATGAAGGGAAGCGAGATTATTTGTATTACCTTGCAATAGGAAATGCTCGAATAAAGGTAAGCATATAGCAATATATATAACAGCGCTGTTTTATAAATGATGTGCCACTATCCAATTGTATACTGGTATCATACCTGTTATTCCAATCAATTTATACACACACTAACCTAATCTCAAAACCACAAGTCCTTGGAATCTCACAATATCTGCTCACCTGATGCTTATTTTTTGCTTTCATTTTTTTTTCGTGTTTCTCTCTTATTTAATCACAATGTCAAGTGTTAATAATAATCTTGCTATTTTTACTTTTGTAAATACTAGGTGGCAAGAGGTTTTAGATTTAAACTTGTCTAGCCACCCGATAAGTAAAACACTTAAAAATTGGCATGTCTCAAAGTCGGTTTGAGATCACAGGCATTTGTGATTTGTAATAAGACAAAGTCATGTTGATGGAAAGTCAGAAACCCACAATTAAGCAACTGGCAAGTTTATCTGGAACTTCTAAGTTTGGAAGTGGAGAATTTTGAAACACCTATTGAGTCGATCTGTGAATTGGAGTATGTGACAACCCAACCCAGTAAGCTTATTATTTTATCCTATGAACAGTGTTGTCCTTGTACCATCAAAAAGGGAAATTGTGATGTTCCATGGTGCAACAAGCAACTTGCCAAGCAAAGAGTAAGGTCAGAAGACTCTTCAATAAGACAAAATTAACCGGTAATTGGTGTTAGTATAAGGAAGCTCTAACCAATTACAATAAAGATTTAAGTGAATCCAAGTGAAAAACATGGAAAAGCTTCTTTGAGGATATTAATGGGATACCCACTACAGCTCGCCTGTATAAAATCATCTCAAAGAACCATGCTAATAGCATTGTATATTTAAGAAGAGTAGATGTGGAATACACTAAGAGTCAAAAGGAAACCTTAGAATTCCTTATGAAGACTCGCTTCCCTGACGCTGAAGAGGAAGAAAAGGCCAACGAATCAGGACCTATATAATAACCAATTCTGGTTATGAATAACATAACCAAAAAACGAAAAATTGATTAAATACTGATCTTGGTGTTTTAAAATTGAGCATCTTCCCCACCATTCCAAACTATTCACCTTTCCCTTTTGTCTTTCAGCATTTTCTGTTCATTCTCTATCTTATGCCTTCCTCTTCAACTTGGTTATTTCTTGGGTTGTCCTCAGTGCTTATCCAACATTTACGGAAACGAACAGACCTCCTCTTCAACTCAGTTATTTCTTGCGTTGTCCTCAGTGCTTATCCAACATTTACGGAAACGAGCAGACCACTGTGTTACTGTGCTATAATCGATTACATTATCTCTACACACCTCTCTCAAAGTGTTGTGAATTCCAGTTCTTCAGTTCAGTTGGGTTCTTTCCCTGTAAAGATTCTATTTTGATGTAAGATCAGCGGTCACTATGTGTAATCTGACCTGACTCGGTTTCCCCTTGCATGTCAAAACTGGATTACTCATGACTCGGCCAAGCCAACCAACACAAACATATGCAGCTGTTAAGATGAAAGTCTGACTCACAACTGGCACAAGTTTCCACTTGATTATGCCTTTTTCTCAGTCTCACATGCGCATGTGAGACTGAGATGCGCATGTGCAGAACTTTTGAAATCACCTTGTAGTTTACAAATGACATTTTGTACAGAAGGTAATTTATAGTCAATAGAAAATATGTTGAATCCAAAATTAACAAAATTTGAAGTTTACTGTATAAAGGAACACACAATTTTGGCACATTACGAGCTACCTTTTACAATAGTATTGCAATAGAGAAATTTAAAGGAAAATGAAACATTTACCATAATAGCTTTAGCTCCAGCTTTCGTTGGTTCCAATGGAGGTATGACCTGATTGGAGGCCAAGTAATCACAAGCATAATTAAAAGTTATCTGTTTTGCATGGCAGAACTCATTATTGCCTACATATAAAATGTAAACTGATTGGAAGGTAATGATATTGATTCACTGTAGTCATTGTAGCGGCTACAAAAAATAAATTACATTACACATGTAGGCAGTAATAAAGAGTTTGCTTATACATGGTTTTGTGTGTTAGAACAATAAATTATTACTGATTACCTTTATAAATGGAAACTACATAATAAACTGGTTAAAGCCTAGAACTTAAATACAAATAGCAAGTTGCCATTGTGATATTTGATTTCAAATTGAGATTTCCTGGTGGTCTACTGGGAAAGTAGAAATCAATTGGAGAAATTGTGATACCGGAATGAAGCTTTACTAGTGGTAGAAATGTGTACATTGACTGGAAGATCTGTGGTTCAAATCTTGGCTGTGGCATTGAATTTTTCAGCTCTTGTTCTATCTTTCAGAGTGGTTCTTCTTTTATCATGTATTTTATTTTTCTCTAAAAAGCTGTTTTTAAAACACAGTATACTGGGTTAGAAGACTCATTGTTAGTGAAAAAACCGGAGTAATTGAGAATCCCATAATTTAATGCTTTTAAAGTACAACATACATACAGCCTTAGACAAAAAAAAAAAGTGAGGAGCTACCAGAAACAAAGTTCAATTTGGAAAACATCGGAAGTATTTGATGATGCTGCATTCGCAATATATGCTTTGAAAAGGTAGAGTCAGACTGAAAAATTCACTGCCATAGCTGGGATTTGGATTCCAGCTATGTCATTGAACTTTTCAGTCTGACTCGACCTTTCCATACTTTGGCCTACATATGTCTAGTGTGAAAGAACAATTAATTTTTCCAATATATGCTTTGATACCATTCTGGCTTCATTTCAAAGCCATGCGATAGAAAGATGCTTGGCAGCTTGTCTGTATACATGGTAGTCGAAAAGCAAAATGCCATGTGTCTCATAACTGGATCACCATGAATTTGAATCCTCGTTGTGCTTGTTTCTTTTTATTATTGTTACTTTAATAGCAATGTCTTATATTTTTCTTGCAGAAAATAATATTTTAAACACATTCGTTTATAGAAACGTAAATAACATATTCTTATCGTTTTTAAAATAAATGCAATGTTATTAGAAAATTGCGCTAATATTGGCTGTTTAAACACTCAGACTCATTCATCTGTTATGAATGGTGCTAGCATGTAATGGCGAAGTATCCTTGTGAAAATTTCACCAGGCATTTGGTTGTATCCATGCCCTGCAGAATGAGGGCAGTAATAAAAGCAGAGGGTTTACACACCCGATACTAAATTAATTTCCATTTTTATTTGATTTTACATATAGGAATAAAACATTTATTTCATTTAATTTAAAAACAGTAGTGTTCCAGCTTTTATGTGTGAGCATAAGTGCCATAAAATCAAGTAAACCTTAGCAGTTGGAAATTATGTTACAATGTGTATAATAAAAATCAAAATGATGTCTGGGATTCAAGCCTTTGTAGGTCTGGCTCCTCCATACTTGTATAACAGCTCAGCTATTAGTGCATGTTTAGCAACTGAGAGTCTGAGACTCAATTATGAGAGGATTCAGTAGGACGAAACTAAAGAGAAGTGTTCTATGGCACCATTGTAAACATACCATGGAAATGATATGGACTTATAAAAATATATGCATCCTAGAGTCTGCTGATTTTTTTTTGTAAATGTATGTAAATAGTAAATTACTTCCAAACATGTATTCCTTGTTCAAACATTTATTCAAGCTCTGCATTGGCCTGATTATTTCTTAAAATAGCCCATGATATTGATCTCTGTGGCTGAAGAGGGCGAAATAAGCCCTGAAACAGCCGTGGGTGAGATAAACCCAGAATCCCCCCATCCGGTTCTCAGAGGAGTACTTTTTTGTACAACACTTCAAATTTTATTTTTGCAACATTGTCATTGTACTGAAACTACTCTCACCCCCATAGAATCTATAATATTATCAACACATTGTAATGTAGTACAATGACTGAAAAGGTCTCTGTCTTCATCCTCACTTTCACATTCACTGTTCTCTTCTTTGTTTTGTTGTATAACAGCAGTCAAAACTTGGCATCACTAATGCACTGGAAATCTGGTTCACATGCATTGATCTTCAGCCACTCATTCAAATTTTCTTCATCTGCATCTTCAAAGCCATTTAAATCTGTTGCCAATTTTATTAATTGTGCATTTGCTGTTTCTTCATTAGTGAAAACTTGAAAATCACTTCTGTCTGGTACATACACTCAGTATAATAAACATTTAAAATGAAAATAAAGTGATTTTATAAAAGTAGTGTTTAGTTGTCTTAAATAGCTATAAAGTAACTTCACAATATAACAATATCACAATAGGGAGTGAGAATTACTATTTATTTTCAGGAGTATACAAAGGCTTTGCAGTTTGTCCGTGCTTTCCTTCAGATAGAACCAGGAAATCAACAGGTGCAAACCTTGGAGACGCTGATAAAGAAAAGAATGGAAAAAGGTAAATCTAATTAAATAGTAGGAATTTCAGCAAACTTGCAATTGGGTTTAGTAAAATTTTGACCTTTTTAGATTTATAAAAACTTTGTTTTCAGTATATTTCATATAAAGAATAAAGGATGACAGGAAGTTTATGGAAGGAACTGAGGAGATAATATAATTATGAACATTGTCGGGTCCCATGCTTTATGATATGAATGAAAGCCCTATTAGTAATAGGCAATGCTAGACTCTTAATCCTGGACTTTCAAATTATTTTGCTATGTTTAACATTTTTTCAGTGCTGAACATAAAGCAAATATGTTGTAATGTACACATAAACGCATTTTTTAAATTTGACTTTTGCTTTGTCCTGATATGGCTGTCTTTTTCAGTCTTTTGTTAACCATTCTCAAAGTCAAAATGTGCCAAGGAAATGAAACAATGAAAAATGACTTTACTAATATATTGATGGTGTTCAGGTAAAAGCTTTTAACCCTCAAAAGGTTAAATCATTTTATTATGGGTGCATTATAAGTTGGTGATTGACGGTTGAAGGAGTGGGGAAAGAGAGGGGATAGCACCGTTGCCACTTTACCGTCCCTCTCCACGTGCTAGGCAATGAAGGTGACGGGTAGAGGGGAGGTGGAAGTTCGGTTTCAGTCAGTTGCAGTAATGCACACGCACATATTCCTAGAAATTTGCATACTGCAGTATTAATCGTAAGATTGCCGTAAGACTGTCTACACGTTTAAGTGAGCAGTTACCTAAGTACAGCATACGAGTTTGTAACCGCGATGTACATGCCTGATTTTCTTCACTAGCGTATTTCTCTTTCCATACTCTAACTATGGTATTCTTACTTACACCAACGGCAGCTGAGGTTCTGTCCAGTACTTTTGAAACGGGAATTATTGGACTCCCATTGTCTCTTTCATCCTCAAAATATTTTCTTACGGAACATACAATTTCCCTTGCTTGTCCTTTAATTGGAATTCCGTGCCCAAAAACATTTTTTGTGGTCTTCGCAGATAGTTTCTTTCTGTCTGTTTCTGTAGCACAAATGTTTGCGGTAGCCATGAGTAACGATAATTAGCTAAATATTGAAGTTGCACTGAAACAATAAAGTTGATCACTGAAACACACGAATTATATTGCGAAAATGTAAAGCTGTTTACACTCTGTGAAACATTCACTACTTGAAGCAGTACACTCTTAGTTTGGCAGTGACGACAGGGAAAAATACCCTAAGTAAGGGTTGGTCATTAAACTGTAAAGGTTGGTCATTGACCCAGAAAATGTCATAAGCTATTCCTTGAAACTAAATCCACACCTGTTCCCTTCTAACAACGCATACCGTCTCATACTAAAGGGCAACGAACGACGACGGTATTGTGATATTGCTGATTCATAAGCGAAGCAACAATAGGACCAGTGTCTGTTTACTGAAAACCTCAACATGCCGATAGGGCCCAAATGACCTTGTTGTCGACGGGCCCTAAAACCCTATACACTCACTCACTCACTCAACATGCCGATAGAATAGCGTCATGCATAAAGCACGTGGTGTAGTGCGATAGAGTTGGCAACATAGGATAAGCGGCTTGGGTTGCTATGACAACAGTTTACTTTTGATTGGTGGATTGCTGGTTGCTAGGCGACGGCAATGACGTGTCAGTGACGTGTTTATCCCCTCTCCTTGTTTTCGCAGCTGAACAGCACGTGGAGGCAAAACGCCAATCACCAACTTATAATGCACCCATTATAGTACAAAAGTGAATTGAGAATATATTGACACATTGCTTCACTCACACTGTTTATTCACAGGACATGTTTCAAGAGCTCTTGCTCCTATCCTCAGCTGATACTCCAGAATCGAGTATCAGCTGAGGATAGGAGCAAGAGCTCTTGAAACATGTCCTGTGAATAAACAGTGTGAGTGAAGCAATGTGTCAATATATTCTCGATTCACTTTTGTACTAATTTGTGCTTCACTGTCCCTATGCTTCTTTCAAGTTTATACTTTGAGTGATTGGGCCTACAAGTCTGAGAAGCATTCAAATCTCGATAGTGTTATTTTCATACTGTCAACCAAGATGGAGGACCAACGAACCAACTTGTTTTCATCGTTCAATACTATATCTGAAGGTATGAAAAAAGACATCAAACTTTTTCTAAAGCTGAATCAAAAGAAAAGAAATACTTTTGCGGACATACGTTTTCTAAAAAAATGTTTGAAATTTAACATAACACCCATTTTCGTCAGAAAAATTGTTAAACACAAGAATAATAGCAAACAACAAAAAGAAGCAGAAAAACGTGTAATTAAAATGGAAATAAACCACCACTACAATTCGTTACATTCCACAGAATTAAAAATATACGAACTACACTTAAAAATTTCGAAATGTATGAACCCGGCCATGTGGTCTAACTTAGAAAATAATATGCTGTCAATTCTTAATTTGAAAATGCGTAAGAAAACAGCCATTTTGAAACAAAAATTCATGAATCTTCAAAAGAAGCAAGAAATTAAAATGAATCGAGTATCAGCTGAGGATAGGAGCAAGAGCTCTTGAAACATGTCCTGTGAATAAACAGTCTGAGTGAAGCAATGTGTCAATATATTCTCGATTCACTTTTGTACTAATTTGTGCTTCACTGTCCCTACGCTTCTTTCAAGTTTATACTTTAAATCATTTTACTTAAATGCATCAACACTCCTTTTAGGGTTACATCTACCTATATACATGATGTGAACATTGATGTATGCTATTGAGGCTTAAGTAACTTACCCAAACAATTCTTGAGTTATGTGTTTGGAGGAATTTAGTAACAGTGACATCAAAATTAATTGGAATGAAAATCATGACATTGATCCAAATCCAAAATTATTAAAAGGAGTGATAAACCAAAATAAACTGACATGGGAGAACATATTCATATGGAAAAATAAGGATCGCGTAATGAACTTTGAAATCCCACCAGTAGATAATTTGACAAAAAAGTTCATAGTTCCACCACCAGAGAGAGCAGACAACAATAGATGCAGTTGGAAAGAGACTGAAAATGGAGACGATTGCCTTTGAAACTAGTCTCTCATTAGTATAAAAAAGTGACGAGTATCAATAAACCAACTACAAATAGTTTTTGTGATTAATTCCTGAGTTGTAAATATGATATTAAGGAGAGACCATCTTCTTCATCTTCTTCTAGTTCTACTTCTTCCCTAGTTTTGCCACTATCATGGTGTAAGGGGATTCTTCTTCCTCTATCCTTTACGCCCTTAGGCATTGGGTTGAGGAACAGAAACTCTGGATCGGATAGAGAACCCAGGATGGGAGATCTGCCTGATGCCTGGTATGAGACTGAGAGAAGTAGATGACGGAATAAGGCCAAAATGAATGAAAGGAATGATAATAATGGATCAGTTGGAGAAATGATGGCAGAGGAAACCGGAGGTACTGGAGAAAACCTACCCCTGTTCACCACAAATCTCACAAGCGGTTGCCTGGGATTGAACCCAGGCCTGCCTTGGTGAGAACCAAGGAGTATAACCGTTAGGTCACAGCGCAGCCACAAGCAGAAATCTAAAATCTGAAAAATGAGGGTTACGAAATTTTACTTAAACACCATCAATACAATGGTAATGTTTAGGGACTCCTTTTAGGACAGCCCTGCATCAGGGAGTTACAATCCTGCCCAAGCGAGCACCAAGTCCTTCTGGCCCGGAGGCTAGTACTTGGAAAGGGCGGGTAGCGGGAGAGGTCTCTCCAAAGGGGTTAGCATCCCTTCCCTTGCCAGCTCCAGGACACACTGACCCAGTGTGTAGTACATGGTTAAGGATCCCTTACACAGGGTTATGTGTGAAGACCTCAACGGACACTGGATAATATCAACTATGTGGATGATGCGCCCTATCTCCTGGAAGAGAATGAGGAGACCCATGTCCAGAGTAACAAAGATAAAGTCCTCAATGACGTAACTAAAGAGCGGAAGAGGCAACATGCCATTTGGGATTAATGCAAATAGAGGCTGTGATGATTAGCCTTAAGATGACAATCCCATCATTTGTCTTACTCTGCAGAATGCCAGTAATGTGCCCAGAGGACATTACTAAAAGTCTCATAGATAAAGTAAGCAGGACTGATTAAAATGATGAGGACCTTGGCAAGGAATAAAGGAAAAAAAAAATTAGGTGGAAGTGAAATAGTTGAAATAGGAGTTTGGAATCCTAGAGGTATTTCAAATAAGGAAACTGAGCTATAAAGTGGACTAGAAGAAAATGAATGTTGATGTTGCCATAATTCCAGAAACCAAGAAGAAATTAAAGAGATCTACAGAATTAGAAAAATATATACTCATATATAATGGTCTACCAAAGGATAAAAGAGCAGCAACAGGAATAGCAATACTTAATATGGAAAAGGCTAAAAAAATATACTGAATGAATTTTTAAATGAAAGAATATTAACAGTAAGGATAAAAACAGTGCAAAATTATATTACAATAATTGGCATTTATAACCCAGGGAACAGAAAGATGGAAGAATGTATATAATTCTACAGAAATCTCTAGAAGCAAATTAATAAAACAAATCCTAATAGCTGGAGATCTAAATGCAAGAGTCTGCAATAAGCCTTTAAAAAATGTAATGGGCACACATGGGGAACAAGTTATAAATAATAATAGAAAGCTTTTAATTAATTTTGCGGGAACAAGTTATAAATAATAATAGAAAGCTTTTAATTAATTTTGCAAGTTATAACAATTTAAACATAATAAATACATTTTTCTCTCACAGAGATGTGCATAAATATCAAGAGGCCAAAGAAGTATAATAGATTACACTATTGTTAATTATAAATGTGCTAATAAAGTTCTGAATACTAGAGTATTTAGATGATGTGATATTGGTTTTGAGCATTACCTCTTTATAACAAAGCTAGCAATTCCTGCCAGATGGAAGACAAGCAGAACAAGTACAAAGTACAAGTACAAGTGTTAAAGCTTTTAAAGTTCATTTGTTGCAGGATGAATCCATTAAAAATCTATATCAAGCATGCTTCATGCTTAAATCTATATTTAATGCACAAACCGACAAGTAAAACATTAATGAAAAATGGAAAGAGATAAAATACCAATAATACAGACAGCCACTGAATCACTTGGAACAAGAAAAAAACTATAAAAGAAAACGACTAAAGAATTGGAGTGATGATGTAGCTAAACTTGTTTAAGAAAAGAAAGATTTATACTTAAAGTGTTTGAATTTTAAAACTGAAGAGAATTTAATTGAAAACAAAAGAATAAGAGCTATTGTCCGAAGAGAAGTTTGTAAAATTAAACAAAACTTCTGGGAAAATTACATTAGTGACAGACTTTGATGTACATGGCCGACAAGATAAGACATATAAAATATTAAAACATCTTAATGGAGAAGACAAAGACAATTTGAGATTAAATTAAATTTCTGAAGATAAGTGGGTATCTTATTTAGAGGATTTATTGAAGATAAAAAAGAAAATGAGGAAACCATTTTAATATTAATGGATGAAAATATTGTGACTTTGTGGGTTCGTGAAATGAAAAGTCCAATTACACCACTCAACAATGTTCTTTATTTCCACCGACTTACAGTTTAACACTTGCCAATTACACAAAATTACTTGCTGCACACAATGACAATTTACCAGTTCGTCCGTTACACTTCACTTGTACTCACGATTACATAAACTCCGGTACACCTTCACAGTTACGTACAGTCTTCCGTTGCACAATCTTCTCGTACATTAACACGTCACTGACTAACATTGCCTTCTTACACCAAGAACTGTCCTCACTCACACACACTAACCAACTGATTGACCAACAACTCTGTCCGTCTGTAGCCCTCTTTATAGGCATCTCGCCGTCTTCTAGACGTTTCCAGATGATGAAAGATCCCGTAATTTCTGGAACCAGGTGGAAGAGAAACAGACCGCACAATTATGTTTCTTTCCCCAGTCGTCCCTGTCACCACTATAAGACAAACGAGGGGAGGGCGTAGCTAACATTGACCTCCCTCGTCTCCCGCTCTCAGCTGCTTTCATAGGGTGTTCCAACGCCCGCGTTACACCGCTCCCTCCTCAAAGCTGTTCGCCCCGAACAGCCCCATCGTAGCGGGCGAGGCGGTCCAGGTGTACCACCAGCATCTGCTCGGAGTCTCAGCCAGAAGTAGCGCTGCCGTAGTTTGTGAATCATTCGGTTCGCTCCCAGGTGTCCTCCTGAAGTACCGGCGTGCACTTCCTCCAAGACTTCCGGGACCTTACTCCGGGGAAGTACCAACTGTCCTCTCTGCGCCTTCCCATCGGGTGACTCCCATACCCGGAACAGCACGCCCACTCTGGTCTTCAACGAGTCCCATTGGGCCCAGTGCGACTTGTAGGTGGCGCTCCTCGGTGCGATGTCCTCCCAGGTTGGTCTCGTCCCTGCGTCCACTTCCCTCAAGAGTGGCCCCAAGTCTGCGTCCGCCAGCTGCTCCCTCCTCGGGCCTGCGCTATCCCAGCCTTCAGCAGGCACTGCCACAACTACTCGGACTGCTGCGGCACGCTCCTTCTCTTCCACTCTTGTGCGCTCATGGCCGTCCTGGATCTGCGATAGGACACCTCCAATGTAATGGTCGCTAGCGTCGGTGTCCACAATGAAGGCACCACCCGGTTGTGGGAAACCCAAAATTGGAGCACTGCACAGGGTCCCCTTCGGGTGCTGGAAAGCGTCTCCGGCGTCCTCCGTCCACACATAAGGCCGGTTTTCCTCCGTCAGGCGGGTGAGGGGTTTTGCGATGTTGTCGGCCTTTTCCTCTAAATCATTAAGGCGGTCGTCTACTTGGCCCATCTGCTTGCCCAGCTCCGTCACGTCATCCCTCACGCCGGCCAACTGTTCTTGAAATTTGGCGGCGAGAGCCTCGTTCGCCACCTTCATTTCCGTGGTCAGTTCGGCCATCTTTGAGGTCATTGTCGTGGCCAAGTTGTTGTTAGCCGTTTCTATTTTTGCAGCGAGGTTTTCATTTGCCGTCTTCATTTGTTTCAACTCGGCGGTGAGGTTGTCGTTGGCCGTCTTCATTTGTTTCAACTCGGCGGTGAGGTTGTCGTTGGCCGTCTTCATTTCCATCATTTTCTCCAAAATCTTTTCCAATGCCGCGTCCATGGTTGTAATGTTCGGTGGTGTTATCCCACTCCTGACACCAGTGTGACTTTGTGGGTTCGTGAAATGAAAAGTCCAATTACACCACTCAACAATGTTCTTTATTTCCACCGACTTACAGTTTAACACTTGCCAATTACACAAAATTACTTGCTGCACACAATGACAATTTACCAGTTCGTCCGTTACACTTCACTTGTACTCGCGATTACATAAACTCCGGTACACCTTCACAGTTACGTACAGTCTTCCGTTGCACAATCTTCTCGTACATTAACACGTCACTGACTAACATTGCCTTCTTACACCAAGAACTGTCCTCACTCACACACACTAACCAACTGATTGACCAACAACTCTGTCCGTCTGTAGCCCTCTTTATAGGCATCTCGCCGTCTTCTAGACGTTTCCAGATGATGAAAGATCCCGTAATTTCTGGAACCAGGTGGAAGAGAAACAGACCGCACAATTATGTTTCTTTCCCCAGTCGTCCCTGTCACCACTATAAGACAAACGAGGGGAGGGCGTAGCTAACATTGACCTCCCTCGTCTCCCGCTCTCAGCTGCTTTCATAGGGTGTTCCAACGCCCGCGTTACAATATAAATTCAATTTTATTTGAAGAATTATTGTCTACAATTAATAACCTCAAAAATAAGAAAACTTCTGGAGTAGATATCATTAACAATTAATTAATAAATATATGTTGGAGGTTCGGTCATATTCCAGAAGAATGGAAAATAGCAAAAAATATGTCCAATTTATAAGAAAGATAATTGTCATGAATGTAAAAAATATAGTAATGGAAAATATAATGATGGAAGTGCAAAATGAATTCAGAAAAGGAAGATCTTATCTTGTTCTGACTATGTTTACTGTTAATCAGATAATGAAAAACATTGTACTGACCTATATATCATTTATAGATTTTAAGAAGACCTTTGACGAGGTAAATAGAAATAAATTATGGAGTATTATGAAACAAAGGTGTAACCCAACATTTGATAACAGCAATAAGAAGTCTAAATATAGAAAATAAGATCATGATAGAAACTGGAATGAAGACAGATCTAATGGCAACAATAAACAAAGAAATAAGACGAGGTTATCCACTTTCACGGTCACTTTTTAATATTTATATTGACGATGCCACATCTGATTGCCAGACAAAATTAGATAGTCAACATGAAAAATTCAATGCCATGGCCGGGATTTGAAACACAGATCTCCTGGTTTCCGTCCAGTTGCTCTAACCCAATGAGCTACCATGGCCAACGTGCTGTTCTGACATTAAATTCTCCATTTGACTCGCATGTTTCCCCGGTAGACCACTAGGGGCTCTTGCATCCGAGATACACCGTTTGTGGCGACTTACTATATCTTAAGTACTTGAGTCCCAGGCTTCATCATTTAACTCTTATTAATTTTAGTTAATTGATGGAAATTAATCATTTCTTCATACTAGCCGTATATAGGCTAAGGTTTTTGATAGATAGTCAAGATGAAAAATTCAATGCCATGGCCGGGATTTGAACCATGGATCTCCTGTATATAGTAAGTCACCACAAACGGTGTATCTCGGATGCGAGAGCCCCTAGTGGTCTATCGGGGAAACATATGAGTCAAATGGAGAATTTAATGTCAGGACAGCACGTTGGCCATGGTAGCTCAATGGGTTAGTACGACTGGACGGAAACCAGGAGATCCATGGTTCAAATTCTGGCCATGGCATTGAATTTTTCATGTTGACTCTATCAAAAACCTTAGCCTATATACGGCTAGTATGAAGAAATGATTCATTTCCATCAATTAACTAAAATTAATAAGAGTTAAATGATGAGGCGTGGGGTTCAAGTACTTATGATATAGTAAGTCGCCACAAACTGTGTATCTCGGATGTGAGAGCCCCTAGTGGTCTACCGGGGAAACATGAGTCAAATGAATTTAATGTCAGGACGGCACGTTGGCCATGGTAGCTCAATGGGTTAGACGACTGGGCGGAAACCAGGAGATCCATGGTTCAAATCCCGGCCATGGCATTGAATTTTTCATGTTGACTCTATCAAAAACCTTAGCCTATATACGGCTAGTATGAAGAAATGATTAATTTCCATCAATTAACTAAAGACAAAATTAGATTTGAATTTTATAATTATAAATAGATATTTAATCTCTGTTTCATATAACCTTGCCCCGCTGAAATGTATCACTCCGTGTTCAACAACCCTCCCCCTCGCCCTAATTGGCTAATGCTTTCGCGTCATAGGCCATAGGCGGTGCCTTCCCGTCATATTTAAACCTGCAGTAAATGTCGTAATAATTGCCGGGAAGATAAATAAAATCATACAAAAGTCATACAAGTAAGGATATGAAGCCATGCAAAAATACAAGTTTATAATGAAAGGCCTTTGGCCTTTTCCACTGGGATTTTTAAACCAGCACACATACCTTTCAAAAATGCTTGTCTTTCAGTCTTAAAAGTCGTGTCACACCATACTTTACTTTTCGTGTGTTCTTCGTGTATATTTAGCGATTTGTATCTCGTTGCTGTGTGGTTGTCCTTAAATAGCGTCTTCGCCACACAGCAATATCGCCTCTGTCTTTTAGCACATTTTTCTTGCCCCTTTTTTCATTCACAAATCCCAGCTGTATAAGCAATCTGCTGAAATTTGGTAAATCTGCATCATTTACAGCAGACGAAATGTTAATATAAAAATTATTTGTGGTTGGTTTATTGACACTCGTCACTTACTTTTTCATATATTTATGAGAGACTAGTTTCAAAGGCCCTGGCCTCCATTTTCAATCTCTTCCCAACTGGCATCTGTTGTTATCTGCTCTCTCTGGTGGTGGAACTATGAACTTTTTTGTCAAATTATCTACTGGCGGGATTTCAAAGTTCATTACGCGATCCTTATTTTTCCAGATGAATATGTTCTCCCATGTTGTCAATCTATTTTGGTTTATCACTCCTTTTAATAATTTTGGATTTGGATCAATGTCATGGTTTTCATTCCAAAAATGAAATGCTACTGCTGACTTGTCTTCTTGTTTCAATCTGATGTTTCTAAAGTGTTCTTTGACTCTGGTTTTTTAATTTCTTTTTGTTTGACCTATGTAGCATTTTTCACAATTCTTACAATTTATTTGGTATATTCCAGATTTGTTACCTGAAGGAATTTCATCTTTTGTTTTTGAATTTAGTAATTTTAAAATTGAGTATCTATTAGTAGGTGCCAAGATGATATTTTGTTCCTTGAATATCTTTTTAAATTTATTAAATGTTTTTGGATGATATGTGAATGAACTGAATATACTCAAATCAATTAGATGAAATTAGGCTGTACTTTTGCGAATGAATATTGCTGTACGATGTGAATTTAGTTGCCATGTAAAGCCAAATAGACTGTACTTTTGTGAATGAATATTGCTGTACGATGTGAATTTAGTTGCCATGTAAAGCCAAAGACACATTTGTTAAGAATTAAACTCTGATTTCCCCAAATGAGGTATCACCAAGACACTGTTTCGGTACTGTACCATTTAGATCTATTCTTGAAAACGTTTTGGGTGTCATGTGAATTTCTTATACTGCTTTTAGTTCCAGAGGGAGAAGAAATAAGATGTGGACAGCATATTCAGTTCATTCACATATCATCCAAAAACATTTAATAAATTTAAAAAGATATTCAAGGAACAAAATATCATCTTGGCACCTACTAATAGATACTCAATTTTAAAATTACTAAATTCAAAAACAAAAGATGAAATTCCTTCAGGTAACAAATCTGGAATATACCAAATAAATTGTAAGAATTGTGAAAAATGCTACATAGGTCAAACAAAAAGAAATTAAAAAACCAGAGTCAAAGAACACTTTAGAAACATCAGATTGAAACAAGAAGACAAGTCAGCAGTAGCATTTCATTTTTGGAATGAAAACCATGACATTGATCCAAATCCAAAATTATTAAAAGGAGTGATAAACCAAAATAGATTGACAACATGGGAGAACATATTCATCTGGAAAAATAAGGATCGCGTAATGAACTTTGAAATCCCGCCAGTAGATAATTTGACAAAAAAGTTCATAGTTCCACCACCAGAGAGAGCAGATAACAACAGATGCCAGTTGGGAAGAGATTGAAAATGGAGGCCAGGGCCTTTGAAACTAGTCTCTCATAAATATATGAAAAAGTAAGTGACGAGTGTCAATAAACCAACCACAAATAATTTTTATATTAATTTTGACGTCACTGTTACTAAATTCCTCCAAACACACATCAAGACGAAATGTTACTTATGTTAGGGAGTTCGTTTCTAAAGAAAAAGTACACACATGACGACGCACAACACTTTTCATGTATTTTCTCTGAGCACGCACTTTTGTTTATTCCTGCTTTTGCCTGGAGTGGTAAGTTTTCCTGTTTCCTCAATTTCATGTCGCGATGTTCCTACGGATCTAACACTCACACCTGTAACTTCAAAGCACAGCTGTTCGACTTCTCTCACTGACAAAGACGGATTCTTCTCTGTGAGTGCATTAACACATGCGACACAATCCTTTTTTCGCCTGTTTGTAAATAATTATCCTTGCAATACTTCAGCGAAAAACTGGTGGTAGACTCTGCCATTATACATATAATAAGTACATGCGCAATAAACGATCAATAAAATAATTTAGCTCCCGCACTCTCGAATGGCGATGCATGACTAATCCAGTTCAAAACAAGTTCAGTGATAAAAGTCATATAAACAAATGTCACCACTACTGCTAAATCATGTGCTTGAGAGCAGAGGAACCTCCTCTTTACTTCGTTTAAGAATTAACATGCATTTCAGATAAATCAACTCTGTTGCGTAATATATTTAATTAAAACGGTTACGAAAATATAGATTTGACAATTCTCTTCCAACATATAATGATATATCACCATGTTAAATAACGACCTAATTTTTACCGCACGACAGTGTTTACCACAACAGCAACCAATGAGAGGTGATTAGGTCACGTGACCGTTAAGAGATACTGGGCAAGCTTACGTGAAACAAGTTATAGATGTTTTATTATTTACAGATGATCAAGTTTTCATATCTAGCTTAGAAAATGGTCCTCAAAAAGCGTTACGTATATTAAATAACACTGTCCATCAATATAGTTTAATAATATCTATAAAAAAAATCAAAGTTTTAGGCGTCAATGGATCCAATACCAAAAGAGCCAAAATATTATTAAAAGGAAAACCTGTTGAACAAGTCAACTGCATTAACTATATTGGTTGCAATATCTCTTATTTTAAAAATAGTGACATTTTAAATAAAATCAACAAATTTAATATTATGCGTGCCATCATAAAGAGAACTTTAAAAAATATAAGAAGAGAGACTAAATTAAAGTTTTATAAAATAATTGCAGTTCCTATATTATTATATGGCAGTGAATTTTGGACTTTAGCAAAAAAATGAAGAACAAATGTTTGAAACATCGGAAATGAAGTTTTTAAGAAATGTAGCAGGGTTATAATCTTCTAGATAAGCAAAGAAGTGAGGAAATTCGAAATGAATTGAATATTTTTAAGCTAACAGATAGAATAAAACAAAATAGAAATAACTGGAAGGAACATGTCAACAGCCTCATTCCAAAATTAGGTTTAGATTACAAACCATTAGGTAGAAGAAATATTGGTAGACCAGAAAAAGAGGGATACAACAATACTACAATACTTAAAATAGTAAGTTGCCATGAATGGTGTATCTTGAATACGAGAGCCCCTAGTGGTTTAGCAGGAAAATATGACTCAATTAGAGAATTTAATGTCAGGATGGCACGTTGGCCATGGTAGCTCAATGGGTAAGAGTGAGTGACCAGGAGATCCTTGGTTCAAATCCTGGCCATGACATTGAGTTTTTCAGTTTGACTTTATCCATCCAAAACCTTAGCTTGTACACGGCTAGTGTGAAGGAACGATTAATTTCCATCAATTAACTATAATGGATACAACACTTTTAATTTAAAATTTATGAGACTGGAACAAGCCTTGAGGCTTATACTGTGAAAAGTTGATAATGGTGATGATCAATACAAACTTTTATAAAAATGACATCCAAAATATGTTGTTCAGTCTGCGCTTTATTGAAAACTATTTTTAAAATAAATGGCCTACTTCATGTGGAACTGTATAAAGCAGTTGTATGTAGATGTGAAACAAAGATGAACATTGCACTTTCTATGCGTAACTTAGTTGCTTCACTATTATAAGCTACATATAAAATGCATGGTTATTTAAAGTGTTATTTTAGCTAGCCATCCTTAAGAGATGCTTGAAAAACAACATGCATGATTATTTATAGTATTATTTGAGCTTGTGAAAGTGATTGTGGAATTAATTAACATTGTGTTTTGTTTCAGAGGGTCTTATCGGAATGGCAGTTGCTGGTGGAGTAGTACTTGCACTTGGTGGACTTGTGGGAATAGGCCTTGCTCTTGCCAAAGGAAGATCATCTTAGTACATTAATACATCTCTTAGAATCTTAGTGGATATGTTAACTTCAATTTGCTAATAAGTACCTGTATTAGCATTTTTATGGTTTTTATTGTAATTTGGTACTGAGCGGCTTATATATGCATATGTTGCATAATTGATGCACATTGGTGTTGTAATTGAAAGTTGCCTAATGCGCACCATACTGATGAATCTGTGCCAGCTGCTCTGATGTTTTGTTATTTAGATTTTTGTTGTTATATAGCACTTTTATATAATTCAATTTCAATATTTATGTGAAAGCTTACTTTGTATTTCCTTTTCTGTGATAAGAGTATTGTTTCAATTCAGTTTATGTATTTGAAAAACAATATGAAATGTAGCTATCATCCATATATGCACTGAGTAACTTTAACCAAAGTTTGCTTTCTTATACTGTGAAACATTGTGGAAAGTTTATTCTTAATAGAATGTGTTACTGTTTAGTTTCCTTCCTGTTTTGTAACTATGAGCATCCTTGGAAGTAGTTGAGAAGACATTCCAAAACTACAGAAGAACACCTAGAACTGAATGTGTATATATTTTATAGTTTTTGAATGTAAAATAAATTAAATCTTGTAACAGACTGATTACATTCTTCTTCAAGTGCTGCTAATTAGCTTTTTAAAGTCTAACTGTATAAATAATATTGGCCAGAAACCAAATTAAACTACTGTTCTGTATTGCAAATCTAACATTAACATATCCAAGTTCAAGTTCCGCTTTAATCATATTCCATAAAAAATGCTGGAAATGTCATATAAACACTATCTCTACTGATACAGCAATTACTGCTTGAGTTACCATTTTTTATCTTGCATTTTACTGTTGTGTGAATAATAAGTAATGGTTGTAAATAAATAAAAATCAGCATTTCTGTAAATTTCTGTATTTTGCATGAATTTTGCTGGTAATAGATATTTTATAGGCAATTAATTTGAAACAAGAAACCTATGGTCTGTGAATACAAATTACAGATTTGTGCCTTAAAATTGCTAGGGTGTATGCACACTGCTGAACACATTCACTTTAGTTGTAAGTTTTTTTTTAAATTGTATTTTTACATCCTCCAATGTTAAGTCATATAGGACGATGAATGGAATGGGTGAAATGATGCTCAAATGAGCCCAGGGTCCATAGAGCTTAGAGTTACCCAACATTTGCCTTTCAGGATAAGGGAAAACCCTGGAAAAAACCGTATCCAGATAACTCACCCTGGCTGAGATACGAACTCGGGACCTCTTGAATGTGAGGCAGACTTGCTACCATCTACGCTACCAAGGCGGGCAGTTGTAAGGTTGATGAGAAAACAAGTGAAGGAATTCATATGTTGAGTGCGGGCTAAGAATGATGAAGGTCCACAGACCACATCACATGCATTAAAATCTGCATGGCCACATTTTTATTTTATTTTATATTTTTTTATTTTTATTTCTTCACTTAGAAATTTGATTTACAGGAAACATTTATTTTGTTGATGAAAATTAATCATTCATCCACACTAGCTGTGTGTAGGCTAAGATTTTGGATAGGTAGAGTCAGGATTTGAACCACAGATCTCCCGGTCGAAGTCCAGTTGCTTTTATCCATTGAGCTACCATTGCGAACTAGGCAGCATGACATTGAATTCTCCAGTTTACTCATTTCTAGTTAAGAGCAACCGGATGGAGACAGGGAGATCCGTGGTTCAAATCCTTGCTATGGCATTGGATTTTTCAGTCTGACTAGCTATCCAAAATTTATATTGTGTTGTAATTTTCCAAATAACCAATGCTTAAGCAATTTATTTCAAATTCTTTTAACTATGAGCTAGGCTTTCATGGTTCAGAAGCTTAATATATACTTGTACAAGCACATCTAACAGCTTGCAAAAGTATAAATAATAACTGATAAGTATTTAAAAGAGTTAAGTATGACTTGAATTATAACAAAAATAACTTGCATTGGGCTTATCATTAGAATACAATAGGTAGATACATACAAACAAAGGTAAGCAAACAGTGGATGCAGGTTTCAGAGGACATGCTCAAAATGGCAACCACTAACATCAGTGCATAAGCGACATCAACACAGAAATGATTCCTGAATCTGTTCAGCAATCCAATTCAACATTTTGAATCCCATCACTGTTGCAATAATGTGGACAACCATTCAGTTTTTATGCACCATGGACTTATACAGAAATACAACATTTTGCAAAAATGTGGGATTGATTACGTAAACTTCATTCTTTACACTATCAGATGGAGGCCTCTAAAAGCCAGAGATAGCAAAAAAATTAGTTTGCCACAGCAAAGAAAGTCTCAGGGAATGAGGCACAGGGGCCATTATACACGGTTCTGATACCCTGCCTGGTAGTTTGATACTTGGGTCAGTTCAGTTACAGCCTATTTAAAAACATTTTGACATCTTCACTTTTGTGAATAAATCTTTTCGGTCTTAGTACTCTGAGTGAATAGGGTGCATGTTTTTTAATGGTTCTACTCCTTATTTAGCAGGCATTCAGTCACAAACATTCACTGTCCTAGTTGCACTGTAAGGATTTAATTGTAATTTTATAAAGATTATTAAAATGATTTACAGCTCTATAATATGCACACGTTAGCACATTCCTGTTAGTAACTTTTTTTGCATTGGCAAACAGTAGTCATACATCCCTAACAACCTTAATCATTTTGATGAATTGCAAATGCCTTTGCATTTTTCTCAGCTTATGGGTCTACTTGAAATGATAAGTTTAGAAAAGAAAACCTGCAATTGATATTTATAAAAACACGTTAACCTAAAAAATGCAGAAACTTTGGAGAAAAGGGGAAAGAATCAAGTAATATATTTCAGCTTTAGTCTGTATAGAATCATTAAGAAGAGAATACAAAATTTGCTTTTAGTTTCAAATTTTAAAGGTTTTGTTGTAGGATGTTGAGATAAAGCAGTTATGTTGTACAATGAGTTGATTACAGTAAACCAATTATTTATTTGGTCTAATGAAAGTGAACCATGCATAACATACCAATATAATACAATTTATTGGTATAACCTGTACTTACTGTTCTAACATGACACAGCTATCAGAACTTTGCAATGCAGTTTATGCCATATGGTTACAGAGTGTTCACTATTTGTTTCTCTCACCTCTGTTTTACTACCTTGATTATAGCCATGGATATAACAAACCTCAAGCCTTATAAAGAAGCCTCTGAGCAAAATTAAGGAGTTTGTCATGCCCAATATAGAATGGGACACCGAGAACCACAACAATTAAAGAGCATCCATAAATAAAGACAATTTAAATTGTATACCATGTTTTCATCAAGTATTGTAAAACAGGATTCAGATGGGTTGTCCAAAATAATTATTAATTTATAGATGAGTCCTATTTATTACACAAAACA
Organism: Mantis religiosa; assembly: GCA_030765055.1. Lineage (NCBI taxonomy): Eukaryota > Metazoa > Arthropoda > Insecta > Mantodea > Mantidae > Mantis > Mantis religiosa. The sequence continues at coordinate 142,384,398 of CM060949.1, forward strand.
ATATTTACTTCTAAACCTTTCATATTGGTTATCATCTTTTTGGCAAGACTTGTTCATATATCTTGCTCATTGTGTTCGTCACTTTATTTTCTGCCATGATATCACTAAAGTGACCCTGCCGTGGCTGAGCGGTTAGACTGCTTGACTGTCACAGATTCAATCCCAGGCGACCTCATGTGGGATTTGTGGTGGACAACACAGCGCAGTGGCAGGTTTTCTCTGGAATCTCGTTCCCCCCACTATCATTCCACCAGTGGTTCCACTATCATCTTTCATCTATTCATTTCATCCTCATTCTGTCATCTACTTCTGTCGCTGTAATACCAGGCATTGAACTGATCACCCATCCTGGGCCCTCTATCTGTTCTAGAGTCTTCACTCCTCAAACCCGATGCCTAAAGCCATAAGGGATAGAGAAAGAAGGTATCACTATACCAGCACTGTCCTTAGTTTATGTGGAGATGTAAACAAAGCAGGAAAATATATTACTCTGCTGGTGACTATGACTGGAGGGGATATTTGTGCTATTTTATACCCATATGACAAAAATGTGCAGTCAGTGAACTTGTTTCAAAGTTTTGCTTTGCCGTTTTCAATGTTCTGAGTAGTTTGTGGTAGCACTTTTATGTTACTTTGAATTTTCCTTTGGTAATTCCAGCACCACAACAATATATCTTCACGCTCAGGAATTATATTTTTTCTATTTTTGTTCACAAATTCAAAACCTGTGTAATGAAGAATGGTGTAGAAGCTCGTTTTACAAAGCTTGCTAATCAGGATCATTGTTTACTGCTTGAAGCACTTTTATAATTGTGGTGGCTGTTTTGTTCAAAGAAATGTGTAGTGTTTTAACGCCCGCATTTACTACATACGGCACTGCAGGTGGTGACACTGATGATACATGAGATGCAGATGGAGCACCGGTGGAATGAGATGGCGGGGGAAACCAGAGGTCCTGGAGAAAACCTGCCCCAGTGCCGTTGTCCACCACAAATCTCACTTTGCTGTTGCCTGGAATCGAACCCGGGCCGCCTTGGTGAGAGCCAAGCGGTCTAACCAATGAGCCACGGCGCCGTCTTGTTCAAAGAAGCTATGAACATTGTGATGAATAGCACTTTTAACAAATTCATCATATTTATCTTCCACAACTGGCTTCTTTCTTTTTCGATGTTTTCCTGTAGTAGAAAGCCGACTGTTTTCACAACCTCACTACAACGGCATTAATACTTGGCACTGAAACACCAGTTAATTCTGCTGACAAATTAATAACGTCCTCAATTTGCTAAGGTTTGTTAGTTTTTACACAGCTTGCAAAAACGTTCAATATATGAGACAAATATAAATATTTGATACAAAGGTTTCACTTATCTTAAGAAATTGGTGTTAATACTTCTTTCTCATGGAGATCGATTTCACAAATAGATTGGTGTATCTTCAGTCCACAAACAAACTCCATTGTCAAGGATTCCAGTTACCATGTTTTTCTTTTGTTTTTTCATTATTACCAAAATCTGAAAATGAAACAAACCTAAAAACAGAATCAACTGCTGGTATTTCAAAATTCATTACGCGATGTTTATTTTTTAAGGAAATAATCTTTTCCCAAACTATTAAATCTATCAGACCATTTAATTGTTTTAATAATTTAACTTCAGGATTTATTTCATAGTTAAATGACCAAAAATGATCTGCTATGGCCAATTTATCAGTTTGTTTATACTTAATGTTATGAAAATGTATCAAATATTTATATTTGTGTAATATTTATTGCTTCACTGTAGCTAGCTTCATTTTCTACGTAATTAATGTTCAATATAATTTGTCTTTCACCACGTTTTAACAGTTTCCATCTGTGATGCTTATATATTGCACGCAAGCAGCCATGTTTTATACTGATTCTCTCACTTCTCTTTAAACTGCACAAGCGCAGCATGCACTCTGATTAATACATACAAATTACACGTACATTTACCAAATAAAATACTAATTAATTTCTGTTTGACTTCTGTATTTGTAATAATGTGAAGTTGTTTATATATTTTGCATTAGATGTAAAGTTTTAAAAATTATATGCAAACTATTTTTCATATGCAGAGAGCTACAAGGCTACACAAACATGCGCTTTTTTTGTTTCTGTTTACATAATTCCATAAACTAAGAACAACTACAGTGACTTGTTAAGTATTAAATATGCTATGTATGGCATCCCGAACATTTTTTTTTCCAGAATGTTGCCAAGTTATAATCTTCATACGTTAGCTTGCATAGGAGAGGCATTTGGTAACATTGCTTAAAAAACTTTATTAACCATGGTCCATGATTGTAAAGAGGACAAACATTTAATAACTATGATATCACCATTGGATGCCAAACTGCTCTCTGAATTTAAAAGAGCATTAGCCAATGTGAACACCTTCCATTGATCCCTTCTCTTCTAGATATTAGATGATATCTAATTTCAGGCATAAAATTCTTATGAAATCAGTCCATGAAAATGATATGGCCCATCCAGGATACAGTTAATCACAGTAGTGTATTGAAAGTTGGCCCTATTCCATCCAATTTTAGCTCATGGTTGCCTGTCCATATCTGCAGCATAAAGCTGATGCGCTCCCTGGAAGATGTATATCCAGAATACTAACTTCATGCAAGTATCAGTAGACATTTTCAGCACAATGCTGTCTCAATATTGTTTATTGGATTATGTCGTAATAGTTCATTGCTTATGGATTCTTGAAATTTGGTATGGGAAAACTTTGCCACAATGTTTGTACTCAATCACTCCCCCTAACCAGCAAGTTAACAGACTTCATGAGGATGCTACTTGAATTAAACTCTGTGTTTGAAGCCAATATCTTGTGAAATAATTTGTCTTTCTATACATATATTGGATTGTGATGGTAACTCCTTGAGCCCTTTATTTGATTAAACCATTGTAGAACTGCAACATCTAATTCTTCAAATGTAGACTATTTTTAAGCTTTTGTGTATTGAAGGTCCACTACTGCTATTACTATTCTGTAAAAATTTCCCAGCTATGTCTTGTTTTGCTTATTGCATTAGATTATAATATATTCATATTCTATAATCTGCTGTTATCTTAGCAGCACACTCCCCTTTTTCAAACCTGTTATCACTTCTAATTTCTGTTTTATTGTTAAAAGAATTCTTTAATGTTTTCCTGCCATTAATACTAACAACCTTAAACATTACAGTATTAGAAACTTATTCCTATGAGTAAGAAATATGATACAATGAAGCAAAAATATAATTTTGAGTCAAACTAGTACTCAATGCTTCATATATTGTTAGTGTTTATAGGTCTACACATTGGAAAAGAATCTGTGCAGAAGTATGTTTTGATTTGTTGTGCATTGTGCTGGTGAGAGGGGGGGGGGGGGGTTCAGTACTGCTTGGGAACTTCACTGTGTGGTTCAACTCCATACAAGTACGCATTACACTTGCAATTTTCGATTGCAATCAATGAATCAGTAATTTATCTATTTTTCTTTCTATCGTAAAACCATAATGACTAGTAAAGCAAGCGTTTCTAGCCTGTTATTGAAAAATGATGCTCGTAATATCGTTTACAATGTAGCTTCAGACTTGGATTCACAGTTAGAAATGGAAGAGGTTTAGTGTAACCCGGCCTAGCGGACCACCTGCCTAGTGCACCACAGCCGGGTGACTACCAAAAACTACTAAGGTTCTTTTCTAACTTGTAGACCTATAGCTAGAACGTTTTTCATTAGGACCTTCCTAACTTCCAAATGTGAAGTCGACAGCTGTGGATATTAGGAAGGTCCTAATGAAACACAGCAATATATCAATCAGTATATGGAGCATTGAGACTCAAAATTATATTAATTAGAAACTTAGCTTATGTTCAGCTTTTACAAAGGAGTTAAACAGTAATAGATACATAACAGTACTCTATTCATTGTAACATAAATTGATTCACAGGAAGTCAGTTTCCAACCAGGTATAAAAATATATACACTATACTTGCAAAGAAGAAAGTGAAAGTTATGTTTCCTCATTGCACATAGCAGAGAGCATAGTAAATTGTTATAAGATTTTCTGCACTTTTTCCTGTACAGCTTACAATTAGATATTTTGTGCAGCTTAGCAGTTTGATGTTCTGTGGCAGTTACTAGACTGTGTATATTTCAGAGAATCACATAATTTCATGACAACCATACATAAGAAAGCTTGTGTAAACTAATGTTGGTAACTGTCGTAGACACTTCCAAACAATCAATGTTTCAAAACAATGGCTATTAATACAAAAAGTGTTATTTCACATAAACAGTATATTTTAAAGAGCTCTGTACTAATTTAATACGTTGTTTTGACTGTCCCTTATAATTTAGCAACAGTGCAAATTATATGAAATTCAAAATGAAAAGGACTTCTTTTACTATTTGCAGAAAATTCAAAATATCAAATTATTAATTACATAAATACTTTAAACAGACAATGTATATCTAAAATTTAAAAGTTATTTTTGAGAAAATGAATACATTTTGGGATGAGTTTTTTTTCTCTAAATCTTTTGTCGTATTTTGGAAAATGCTGGTTTTTATTTGACAGTTTCTTTTTTCAATGTTATTTATGCACATACTAATGTGGCATTGTCTAAAATTGTTTATTTTGACTCAGTAGATTCAAAAATATCGGAGATATTTTCCAGAGAAACTTCATATAGAATGATAATTTACATCCTCCACTTATGGTATAGGATACAGTAACCTAAAATGAGAGACTACTACTGATAGTATAATATATTTAAAGTGACAAAGCGACAAATCATATTTTAGCACATGAGAAATCCCCAGTCTTAAATCACTTATAAACACAATTTTCCTTAATTACATATAATACAAACTTTCATAGCTACTAAACAACAATGTTGAATCATAATGCACCTGTATATTACAAAACATTTAAAACTACTTTAAAAAAAAATTACATAATGTCCCTGTACATTATCCACTACTTGCCTAAAATAGTAACTATTACATTCAACCCATAGATCTCATACTAAGATTTCACAGAAATAAGTATGTTTTAAGGCTCCTTAAATAAAATGGAAACATTTTTAATAAATAGAGCCTGTGTGTGTACAGTATAATTATTAGATGCCTATTAAAGAATGAAAAGTTAATTCAGTGCAAAATATGACATTTTCAGGAACACTCACATCACTAACTACCCTTTAGATAGGTATGTGTAAAGTTTGGTTATGTTTTTATTTTTGCAAAAATAGCTCTTAAGGGTGAAAATTAAATATTGTTTTATTAAAAGCACATTTGTTTTTAACATTAGAAAGTAGAGTGATGTATATTTTCTTTCAAATGACACTACTGAATCCATCATTCAGCTATTTTTAAAAGTACTAGCGGCAAATTAAAACCTTCGTCATTCTCATCCCAGCTCTTTTTTTTCCCTTTAAATTTCTGCATTTTAAAAGTATGGCACATCATACAATCTTAATTGTGTATATTTCAAGCTGAAAATGCTGTAGCATGCAGCAATTATTAAAAAGTTAGTAATAGTAATGCGTTTCAAAAATTTACAAAATAGGTTCCATACTGGGTGCTCCATCAACATCCATACATTCTGTACCACTGTTTATTTTACCTGGGCCATCACCATCCTAACCCACAGGCAAGGTAGAAGCACCTTACACAACAGCTTATTCTGGCCGTGGAATAGAGGCTGTCTTAAGGCAGAACACAGTTTGACTCAAACCAGTCAGTCGGTTAATCTCTGCCATATATACATGCTAGTCAAAAGTTTTTGATCATCTATCACAACTATGGATTTGTGGGTAAAACAGGGATTTCATTTTGAATATTCTATCATATCTCTGTTCTGAGAATAATATGTGTATAAACATGTAAATACAACTTATTCTTTTATGTATCTGATTGGTTGTCCATGTAGAGTGAGTATCCACAACTACACTGACATGCCTTGGACTATGATGTTTCCATTTGATTAGGTCTCAGTCTTTCAGCAGTCTGTGCAGCAAGCACTTTACATTGATGTGTGTTTGGAGGAATTATATGAAAAAGTAAGTGACGAGTGTCAATAAACCAACCACAAATAATTTTTATATTCACTTTACATTGGTTTACAGTAGTACATTGTACACGTATAGCAGTGTGTTTGAATACCTGATCAGGTTCATACATATTACCTCCCAATGGGATGAAACAAGAGATTGGAATTGAAAAACGTGCTGTAATTGTAACTCTGCACAGAGAAGGTTATTCTAATTGGACAACATCAAGAAAAGTTGGCATAGTTCATTCTACAGTGGTGTTTACATTACCACATGTTTAGTAGTTCAAACAAACTAGTGTCAATGCAAGTGTTTCTCAATCTTTACAGCAGCTGAAATTTGCGAGGAAGTTAATAGTATGCAAACAGCTCCAATCTCTGTCTTAACTGTGCAACGTCTCCATGACCAAGGTATAAAGGGTTGCATAGTGGCCCAAAAACCTTTATTATGTAAACAAAATAAGGTGAAAAGATTACAATGGGCACAGCAACATAAAAGCTGGTGTTGAAGGTGTTATTCATGGAAGAGTCTCAGTTTTAAGTATTTGGAAGCCATTGTAGAAGGTTTGTTGTCAACTTTGTGTGGAGAGTGTATGAAGAGTCAATGTGTGATGTCAGTGGCAAAGTATGGTAGGTCAGTTATGATGTATCGTAGATATGATTTCCATGTGATAAAGTTGGTGATGTAATGGGAATAAATAAAACATTAGAGAAGGAAGGATATCACAGGTTACTGATAAAAAGTGCTGTTCCATCTGGCAAGAGACTTATTGAACGTGGGTTTATTCTGCAGCAGGACAATGATCCAAAACATCTAAGTTGTGCGGAGTGTACGTCAGTAGAAAAAGGCAATGTGAGGGAACTGGAAAATATGATTTAAATCCCAATGAATTTTTATGGGACGAACTTGACAGGAAAGTGAGAAAACTGAGATCATCTAATGTTGAAGGTCTGAGGAATAATTTACAGACTTGTTGGACTGCAATATCTGCAAGTACACTATATAATCTTATCTCTAGAGTGCCAAGAGTTTGTGCAGTGGTTCTGAGGGCAAAGGGTAGGTACTTTGTAGAGGCTAAAACCTAAACCATATAGTATCTAGTAAGGGTAGAAGAATTGTGTATTTCTGACCACTGTGCACAGATTATGAATATCTTTGATGGTGATGACATTCCTGTAAAACCAAATTTTATAATAAAACTGCAAACAAGCATGAAAAACTTAAATTGATGCTTCAAAGCCTAACAAGAACACTGGGAGTAGGTATATGGGGTTAATGACTGTAACGAAAAGTGGAACAATTTTTTAAAAACTATAACAAGCTACTTGCATAAGCATTGCCCAATGAAAAGCTTAGGTTGAATAACCATTAGAAATAAGAAAACTGAGAGATGCAACGAAGGATTCTTATGTTTTCTATAAGAAAGTCTGCAAATTTGGAAATTATAAAAATAAATACAGAACTTAAAACAGAAATACCTACTTTTTAAAGAAACAGTTATATGAAGACAGAATAGTTAATTCTGATAGTAAAGTAAAGACTGCTTGGGGAATGGAAAGTAGTGCAAACATAAATAAGAATGAAAATATAATATTAAATGAAAAAGGTCAGCTTGTATAAAATCCCCAGCAAGTATGTCAGCTTTTGAATAATTACTTTATTAACATAATAAAACATGATCAGAATATTTTAAACAATCTCAACTAAGAGTCACCAGGATTTTTTCCTTCCATTTTCTTTGAAGAGACACCTGAAAACCAATTAAAGAAGGTAATAGATAAACTAAAATATACATCATCAGAATGGGATGGTATATCAGCAAAACTACTAGAACAATGTAAGATTGTGTTAGTTAGCATTCTAGTACATTTGATATATGCTTCTATAAATGATGAAATATTTTCCAATGCTTTAAAAATTAGTATAATCTGGCTAATCTTTAAAAAAGGGGATAAGACAAAAATTGAAAACTACAGACCAATCACTTTAACATCAGTGTTTGCAAAAGTGTTTGAAACTATATTAGGCTATCGACTTATGAGTTTTTTTAATAAATTCAGGTTGCTTAACCCATTTCAAGATGGCTTCAGACAAACATTTTCCGCAACAACTGCTATTGCAGAATGCCATCATGAAGTACTGAAAGAACTTGATAAGAATAATAAAATGGCAGAAATATTCCTATATCTTTCCAAGGCTTTTGATAGTGTAATACATGTTCAACTATTAGATAAATTACAAAAACATGGTATTAGGCATAAATTTCATGAAATTCTAAAATCTTTCCTTCTAGATCAAAAGAATCCATTTCCAGCAACAATGCACAGTAGTATCTACTAAATCCAGTTCTAAATACATAAAAGAGGGTGTTCTGCAAGCGCCTGTGCTTGGACTTCTCCCATTTCTGCTATGTATAAACGACTTTCCTATCCAAAAATTACTAAATAGTTTCATAAGCAGATGATACATCAGTCAGGTTTGCTAACAAACATGTAAGCAGTTTATAGGGGTCAATAAACACAGAAATACAAGATTTATGTAACTATTTAAAATTCAACAACCTAAAAGTGAATTCTCTAAACACGAAAGCAATCATGTTCCCACACCAAAATCTTAGGTCTAAAAATGAAGTACAAAATGCAAAAATTGACAAGTATATTGAGTTAAAATTTATGAAATTCGTGGGTGTCATCATTGACAAAAAGATTTCATTTAAAACACTATTGAAAATCTGAGCAAAAAATTAGTTATTTGTATATACTGAGAAGTTTGGCTAAATATCTTAGTACATCTTACCTAAAAATAGTATATTATGGTGTAATCTGATCTCAACTTCAATATGGAATTGAGGTGTGGAGTGCTCAGGAATAACAAATGTAAACAGAATACTATTGTTGCAGAAGAAATGTGTAAGATGCATATTTAATGAAAATAGTAGTGTTATGCGGGGAGATCTTTATGAAAGCTGGGATACTAACTGTTGTTTCTTTGTATGTATATAAAGTTATGTCTGTAGTATGTAAAAGCTTAATACAAATTAAAGATTGCCACGACTATAGTATAAGAACCAAAAATGATTTGTTTTAGAGAATATCTAAATAAAAGAGCTACAGAAAAGTATCCCTCATGATGGGCAAAATTTTATATAGTAAGCTACCAACGTCCAGAACATCAGCAACCTCTCCCAAGGTACAGTCCGTAGCTGACCTTTGCTAAACCATTCTTGTCTGTTTCTATTGCTATGTAGATTAGTAACTTTATCAATTTATGCCAGAACTATGTCACCGTTCTATGTTGAGTAAATCCTTTACTTTAGCCTACCCTTTTAGGGAACTTATCCTTCCTGAGCTCCCCTCCCACCTAGTGACATTCACATCTGGTACAGGTGCTATGCTTGAACATTGCACCCGAAGGTGGCACAACGTGCAAATTACAATATTAAACATTAAAGAGAAATACAAAATACCACAGATGGCATAACAAATTGAAATCCCAATATCCTCTCTTGACTATGGTAACATCAAATACTCGTCAAGCCTAACAGAAGAGATCAACAAAAAGATCACGAACCAAATAGTAATGAAACAAATAGCAATGGAAACAATCAACACTAGGTACTCAGAACAAATATGGCTTCATATCTACACAGATGGGTCACTAATGAACAGAGAAGCAGCAGCAGAAGCAGGAATAACATGCAAACCTTTCTTATTTTAAATTTCTCTTGGTAAATATACAACACATTATGATGGTAAAATACAAGCACTACTTACAGCACAACAACTGATTCTAGACATCAATTCTCTCCAGAACATGTAATGCTTTCTAACTTTAGCTCAACCATACTAGCACTAACGCACAACCAAGCCATTCAAAACCATAGAATAACAGAAGCCAAAAATGATATCAGGATGCTTTTTTAGTAAAAATGCAGAGAAAGTAAACTTACAGTTTATGTTAAATAACCATTTTCAAGATATTAGTTTATTTGTTTTAACTTTGCAACACATCATGTGCTAAAATTAGCACTCGCTTGTGTTTTCACTATGTTATTTAAAGAGTTCAGAATTTTAAAGCCTGTGTACAGTGACTTCCTTTATAAAGATTTGATCACCTCAGTCTCCTGTATCCCTTTTAATGTACATGCAATGAAATGCATAAAAAAATCACTTTTGGAAATGTTACAAAAGTGACATTTGAAAGAATAATTTGTAAAAGAGATACAAATATGAATTGTAGACAGTGGCAAACCAAGGCGTGACTTTAGGAAAGTGGCTCCTGTATATCTGCAACTTATGGAATTGGGTTCAAAACTTGTTGCCTATATACAGTTAGTGCTTCCATAAATGTCATACCATGCTTCGCCCATGGTAGTAAATAAAGATCATGTCAATATAATATTTCAGATTTTAACCATTTGTCAAATAATTCAAAATTTTTTGTTATTCTCTTTCACAAGTGCTCATCACAATGACTGTAATTTAAACCACCGCCACCACTGCCACTACCACCATCACCACCTTATCCTGAAAGATGAATGTCAGGTAAATCTAAGCTCTATAGATCCTGGGCTCATTTGAGCACCATTTCACCCATTCCATTCATCGTACTATATGACTTAACTTTGGAGGACATAAATTACAAAAAAATAAAGAAAGAAAGAAAGAAAGAAAACATGACCACCATTTTATTTTTGTTATTACCAATTTTTTTTCTTTGGTTTAACATTCTTCAGAGTGGGTCACATTGGATGATGAATGAAATAGGTAACTCACTCTGACCAAGATTCGAACATGGGATCTCTTGAGGTGGGCTTTTTCGAGGAATCTCGCTTACATAGATGCTGGAAATGTCCACAGAACATCCTAAAAGGAAGAGGGAAGGGAAACTTTAGAAGATTCTGAGTATCTGTCGATAGCGCTTCTGCTGCTTACACTGGAACAGAGTGCTACCGCATCTATTTAGTGGAATAATGTTCAAATAAGCTTAGGATCCATAGAGCTTAGAGTTACCCAACATTCATCTTTTGGGATACCTAAGGGTAAACGCTGGAAAAAAATTTCTGGGTTACTTACCCTGGCCAAGATTCAAACTCGGGACCTACTATAATTGTGGTATGATTTTATAGAAGAAAGTTTTTGTGTTCTACCCAAAAGTTTGATGAAGATATATTTCTAGAAATAGATGTTTTGAGATCCTCTGGATGAACATTTTTAGAAAGAGTTCCGTATGTATCTGTTAACAGCACAACCGAAAATAAAATACTTCGAAAATGCCAAAATGGATATTGCACTCAGTATTTTCCAAACTTGTAGTACAAAAATGCTCAAGTATGTCTCCCAAACTATTATGTGCTCCAGTTTTCCCCAAAATCTTATTTACTTAAAAATACTGCTAATGATTGTATATGAAATACCATATATTAAATAGGTATATGTTTTAACTACATGTCAAACAAAATGTATTTGTTGATTTGGGGAGTGAAGGTGAGGTGGTCTAGCCTATAAAGGTGGAGGTGAGGTGGCCTAGCCTACAAAGTCCTTTTCATGCAAAAGGAATTTGTCTGTCTCACGTTCAAGAAATCCTGAGTTCGTATCTTGGTTAAGCTTTTTCCATCATACTGAAATATTAACGTTGGATAATTCTGAGCTTCATGCACCCTGGGCTCATTTGAGCATTATTTCATCCATTTTATTTATTGAACGATATGACTTAATGTTAGTGGATGTAAATTAGAAAATATATATGATTTTATATAAATGTTAAAGGTTAGGAGATAGGAAAAAAAAAAAAAAAAAAAAAACATGGTGTTGAAAAATTTATATCTCTTTAAAAGATACAATAAAATTTCTCATGTCGTTATTCGTTTCAGATATATCGTTATTATCATTTTGAATTTTTCTTCATTTATGATGTTCTATTATTTACCTGTACTAGGCTGGGGAGCACATGGGAGAAAGATAAGAGTAAAAGGGAAGATAGCGATGTCTGGGGTAAGGAGCTGTAAATATAAATTACCAGATATGTCAGTAAAGTGGCATGAAAGAATCCATGAAGCAATAGTAGAATAAAAAATGACATATGGTGTGGATTTGTGGGGGGCCAATGAGACAAAAAATCATGTTGAACATACATATGAACAGTTCTGTAAAGAGATACTGGGTTTGAATAAGTCAATGCCAAATGGAGTAGCTAGAGTGGAACTTGGAAGACCTTGCAGGAGTGGGGTAATTATAGAAAGATGTTTAAAATTTTGGTATAGGTATAAAAAAGGATGATGATAATACATTAGAGATCTATCTAGAACATCAGAAGAATTCAAAATGTAAGAACAGCTGGTGGGCAGAGCTAGAGAGAACGCTGGCTAAAATAGGGATGGGGGATATCTGGCAAGAGAGTGAAAGAAATGTAAAAGGTTTTTGGACAATTATTATTAAGAATAGGATAGAGGACATTGACAGACAAGTGACATGGGGAAATCTGATAAGTAAGAAATCACTAAATGTATACCTGAAAATAAAGACAGAACGGGGAAGGGAAACATATATAGACAGATGTGAAAGATATGAGAGGGAGGGTTTAGTTTGGTTAAGGACAGGAGCCATATTGAGAGGGGGTTCATCAAATGAGTGCATTTTATGTGGAAAGAAAATAAGTTTAGAACATTATGTAGTGGAGTGTAAAGAAATTGAAAACTGGAGGAAATTAATACGGGATAATAAAGGGGCTTATGTAGTAACAACAAAAATGCCTACGTGGAAAAGAGAGGAAAGATTAAGGGAGGTGGGGAAATTTGCTGACAAAGTCAAAGAGAAATGGTTGAGAAGGGCGAGGAAATAGGAGGTAGAGAAATGGAAGACACAGTCAGAACATTAGGTCAAGGTCGTATAAGGGCTAGGAGAGAGGTTAATGGCCAGGGAGCCAACACCACTATCAGCCCGTAATATAAGAAGCTCACAAATTTGTACCTATATTAGAATTGTAAACCTTGTAATTGAGATTGTAAGATATGTAAGTACAAATAAATAAGTACAAATAAGTAGTTACCTGCAGTAAGCAGAGGATGTACAACATCCCACCTGAAATTTATATTAAAATGTACTGAAAAATGTTAGAAAAAGTTAGCTGCATGCATGTGTGTCCTTCTATCTATGAACAACATAGCTAAAAAAGGGGCCATGCGAAGAAAATGGAAATTCAAAGTGACTCGTTCCTAAACAACTTGACTATTTGAGTTTGATTTATGAGTCACTATGTTTACACTCAAACTTCACTTAGAATCAGATTACTTCCGTAAAAACCCTGGCATAATGCATTGCTTACCTTAGGAGCGACTCTCACCACCACAGGGCATACATGAGGCACCAAGCGGATATTGAAAACAGGCTCGCCAGCTGAACACCCAGGGCTTTTATGGGAATACGGCTACTATACTCGTTGTTGTCACCAAACAGCTGAGGATGAGATCGAATGATCTTGAAAACGTTTCAATAATACAACAACAAGTAAGTGAAGTTTGAGTGTAAACATAGTGACTCATAAATCAAACTCAAATATGAAGAATACTTCACTGTTAATAATGTTTCTGCTTTTAATATTTATAACTTGACTATTGTTTAAAACCCACTGACCCTTTAATTCTTTTGTACTTACAGCATAAAGCAGTTCTGTAAATGTACACCTATCACGGTTACACATAGCATGAAGTATATGGAATAAAATGCTATTGTAAAACATTTTCTTATAGGAATAGGTAGAGCAGGCTAGGGTATTGTGGAATAGTCGGAAAATATGGAATACCAGGATTTCGGCTCTGTTTGCTGCTTCTATAGATACTGTCTCATAAGCAATTTAATTTTTTAAGAAAAACAATTATTTGGAATGTGTTGTGACAAGCAATTAACTAGTTTTAAAAATATAGACTATTAGATTCTATAGCCTTGAGCCATCGTTCAGCGAGGTTTATTATCCCACGATACAGTCTCTGGTTTTTGATGCGAAAAATTTGGCGACACCCGCTTGCACTGCTTCAATGTTGTCAAAATTTCTTCCATGTAGAAACTGGTCCATGGACCGAAAACGATGATAATTTGATGGTGCAAGATCAGGGCTGTATCCTGGGTGTGTTAGTAGTTCGATTGCTCTCAATTCCTGATTTTTTTATAACTGTTCAGTATGGTATTGTACTGTTGCAATAAAACCCTATTTCATTTAACTAATGCTGGGTATCTTCGTTTCAAAATTTCATGAACTCGTTCCAGTTGTTGAGAACAAAGTTTCGCATCAATCAGCCAGTTTGGAACAAACTCCTAGTGAACCACACCTTCAAATTTCCACCAGACAGACAATTAGTTTGGGACCGAACTGATTTTTTTTTTTAACGATGACTTTGGCAGGTTGGCGGGGATCAAGCCACTGTTTCGAGGCATCTAGATTCGGTACTATAACCGTTTCTCATCACAAGTGACAATTCTCCTGACAAATCTATCATCCATGGGATTACTCTGCGTTCAGCCTATTGAGGTGTCAGTTCATGAGGTACAGATCTACAACTTCTGTATGATTTTCCAAGTGTCTTAATGTGGTGATGTATGATATCTTTTCATGCATCAAGTTCCTCTGAAAGCCTACGGGTACTTTTTTGCAGATTTTCTCGCAAAACTTGGCGTGTATCGGAAATTAATTGTTCTTTCACACTAGCCGTGTGTAGGACGCACTATGAAACGGAAGAGCCAGACTGAAAAATTCAATGCCATAGCCGGGATTTGAACCACGGATCTTCTGGTTGCCGTCCAGCCGCTCTAACCCTTGAGCTACTATGGCCAATGTGCCGACACGACATTAAATTCTCCAACTGACTCGTATTTTTCCCGGTAAACCACTAGGAGTTCTCATAAACATGAGACAACTACCTTAATGGCGACTTACTATGCTGTAAGTACTTTAAGGTAGAGTAGAGGTATACATGGCATTTAATTTTTCAGTCTGGCTCTACCGTTGCGTCCTACACACGGCTAGTGTGAAAGAACAATTAATTTCCATTAATTATACCTAATTGTGGTCCGAACTATAAAGCCCGGGCCTTAAAGTACTTAAAGCATAGTAAGTCGCCATTAAGGTAGTTGTCTCATGTGTTTATGAGAACTCCTAGTGGTTTACTGGGAAAAATACGAGCCAGTTAGAGAATTTAATGTCGTGTCGGCACGTTGGCCATAGTAGCTCAAGGGTTAGAGCGGCTGGATGGCAACCAGAAGATCCGTGGTTCAAATCCCGACTATGGCATTTAATTTTTCAGTCTGGCTCTATCGTTTCATTGGCGTGTATTCTGAATATTGCATGCTTTAGGTCTTCCAGAAGGTGGTAAATCTTTAGTGTCTTCGTCTCTATTCTTGAAACGTTGGAATCATTGTTGTACCTCGCGCTCACTAACGGCACCTGCTTCCACTTCACATATTCTTCGAGCTAATGGGCGCCGGGGTAGCGCGGTGGTTTCGTTCGCGGCTCCCGTTCTAAGGGTCCCGAGTTCGATTCCCGGCTCTGGGGTTGGCGATTTTAAGTCGGCCCTATCCACGCCTTCACCTCTGTCTAGCACATGTGAAGTATCACCTATGCCCATTTTGTGATTGTTTATTAACAACTGAAGCATGTATCAACATGCTCGCAATGTACGAAACACTAGACATGGCATCATGTATATAGCATTGCCAAACCAAAGAAACCCAATAAATTCCCCAAAACTCCCAAAATAAAAAAAACTGAATTTACTTATGAAACCACCTAATAAAAATGCAAACCGACTGAAAACCGGAGATGTTTGAATAGAAATTCATGGATCAGTAGTAAATGTTTGTAAAATTGATCAAAAGGGAGGTCATGGTCACTACATGGGTTGGTGCCACTTTTTACACTGTGGCCTTGTGTCGCATTTCGCGCCAAGTTTGTGTTTCGCTTAGCAGATGTAGTGTCAGTATAAGCTCCTAAGAGCGACCCTGTAGCTTCGGACCTCCCCGCTAAATTGTCGTGCCAGCCGTTCTTATATACTACATGAAATGTCCACTTTATATCCGCGAGAGTTTATATGTTCACTTCCTATAAATTAACGCGTACATAGTTTTAATACAGTTTCAC
Organism: Mantis religiosa; assembly: GCA_030765055.1. NCBI lineage: Eukaryota > Metazoa > Arthropoda > Insecta > Mantodea > Mantidae > Mantis > Mantis religiosa. The sequence goes on from CM060949.1 coordinate 142,400,596, forward strand.
ATTTTATAATTATACTGATAAGTTTAAAAAGTTTGATAGTATTTTCACATTCTAGAGCTATTTGTATAAGGAGTACAAAGCCAAGTATTTGACAAATGCAAACAAGTATGGATTGAAAGTATATTAACAGAATTAACTCAGATTGAGCTACAGAGAAATATTTAGAGAAAAACAGAATCCTTCCACATTTAAACAATTAACTAAATAAGCTTGACTGTAAGAAAAAGAAGACCTGATCATCGGTCTTTTACATGACATTTTCTACCCATTTTTTTGTTTTGTTACGTAAAGTAAGTAGGAGGTGCTGTATTCAATTTTGATATTTCAGCAGAAATACACGTTTTAATGGAAATTAATTATTATTTTACACTAGCCATGTGTAGGATAAAATTTGTAAAGATAGAGCCTGACTGAAATAATGCTCCGAGAATTTAAAAGAAAAACTAAACGTTTTAAATTGCTGTCAATATTAATTTCTCAGGATATCATGAAATACGATGCAATTTGCAGACCAGCATCTAACCCTCAATATTAAACAGCTGACTACAGCTATCAGTTCGGTTTCTTCTATCCCTGTTATACCTACAAAATAGTCTAATGAAACAACTTTTGCTTAGGTTTATGTTGATTAGTACCACAGATAGAAGAATACGGTTTTCCAAGGTCCATTGCAGAAACTGTACAAAAATTAAACGATAAGTAGGAAAACCTATGTTATTTTAACATATTTTTCTAAATTAAAACAACAATCTTCTTCCCCTTTATGGCTTTGGACTCTTAAATGAGTCCCAACACCAATTTGGTCTTACCATATTTTCTAAGGGCTTCTGAGATTTCTTGTACCTCTGAGTTTATGTTTGTGCTATTTTTGGTATTCTGTTATTTATTCATCATTTGAACATGTTTTTCCCATTGATTTCTATTGTTAGCTAGATGTATTCCTTCTACTTTTAATTCTTTCCTGATACCTTGACTGCGTTTTTTGTCTTTGTTAGTATATGCAGTTTTTTATTGTTTTTACAAATTTCATCTCTGATAACTGTATTCTAGTACTATTTCTTTTTGTTAATATCTGGTCCGTATATCAGAATTGGTATTGCCATTAATTTGTACAATTTTATAATAGTCTTTAACGGCCTTATTTTTAATGTGCTTGTTGTATAGTTAAATTTATATTATAGAGGTTGTTTGAAAACGACACCGAACGATTATAGTCGTTGCGTACTTTATATAAGTATTTATATATTTATTAAGTATTTATTATTATTATTATTATTATTATTATTATTATTATTATTATTATTATTATTATTATTATTATTATTATTATTATTATTATTATTATTATTATTATTATTATTATTATTATTATTATTATTATTATTATTATTATTATTATTATTATTATTATTATTATTATTATTATTATTATTATTATTATTATTATTATTATTATTATTATTATTATTATTATTATTATTATTATTATTATTATTATTATTATTATTATTATTAAGTATTTATATATTTATTTTTTAAGTTGCGTACCTTAGATATAACTAGTGGGAATTTCGGTGTCCAGCTTTGAAATTCTCTTAGGTATAATTTTATGCAGCATTAAATATTACGTGATTTTGTGATTAGACGGTGCAGGAACACTGGTGTGCGAACCTCAAAAGTTGTTATTGGGACACACGTGCCACGATGACGAAACATTACTCCTTGCTCTTTATCAGTGAGCCTAGCCTACCTTTCAGGTAATGGGGCAAAGGGCAGTTATTTGTGCAAAAGTCGACTATTAACTCGGACAGTTGCAAGGTTGCTCCAGTGAAAAACTACACATCCGTTCTAACAGGGAGTATTTTGGGCGTACGTAGCAAATCGAAGCAATATGGAGTGTTATACGGACGCCGAAATGACAGATATGGTTTGATGGATGGAAGAGCTGAAGGGAATTCAACGAACGCACGATTAATTTAGTTTCATTAAAAATATGAATTGTAAAAATAGTTACATCAGTGGTAATATTAATTTCTTTAACTTCAGAGCATTTTGTTATGATCTTAATTTACAATACTTTCAACCACTTACTGTAAATATCAAGAGCTTCCTATTCAATTGCAAATGCTTTATTTAGTATTATCAAACACGTGAAATAAAATGCTCATTTCATTGTATAAGCCATTTGGTTTTGGTTAATTTATCTACAGTTCTTTGATGTTGTTTTCTGTTCTGTTTATCATTTAATGCTTCCATCCTCAACCCCGCTAACATTAAATTCCCTCTAAAAGGTAAGAGTTGCATATGTCCACCAGCTTATTTGCCATCATGGACTGCTATAACGGAATTTTGGAACACGTTAAACACTCATAAACAGTAATTAAGCAATAGCTTCTTTATTGTGGTTTCACAACCCAAAGAAATTCTTAATAGTAGTAAGTTACTGCGGAGTATACCGGTAAGTTTACAAACAGCTATAGCACGCGACACGGCGTGTGACCTATACCTTCGAACTCCGACAGCGTGAGGCATTCGTTTCTGTCACTGCCTAATCCACAGTCATTCTGGAGCATTTTTATGTGGCTCTATTGGCGGTAAAACCTATCTATATGTGCCACACAGAAACTGAGCAACTACTTCTAGATTTTCCGTTCGGTGTCGTTTTGAAGCAACCTGTATATTCTCTGTTACTTCAGTTTCTCCCTGTTACGAGACATTACATACTAAATACTTGATCTGTTCTATTATTATATTGTCTAACACTATTTTTTTATCTAACTGGGCATTTTTTCTATAAGCCATAATTTTAGGTTTATTTGCTCATATTTTCATATCATATTCAACAGCAATTTTATTTAAGCAGGTAGCATTATCTGCACACTTTAATACCTCCATTAAATTTGACCAAATTTTTACTGTTTCGTCAATATACAAATTAAAATGTGAGGTTGATAAAGGACAATATTGTCTTACACCACTACTAGTTATCCTGATTCCCTTTTATTTTTATTTTTGTGTCAGCAGACATACTTTTTATAGCTTCAATTAGTTGTAGTGGCATGCCTGTACTTTTAAAATCTTCCGCAGTATCGTTCGTGATATTTAGTCACAAGTTTATAACAGTCAATAAATAGTAAGTGTGTCTCTAAATTTTGTTCTCTTCTTTTTTCTATAGCTTGTTGGAGAGTGAAAACAGAATCCCTGTGAATGAATAAAGGAGTAGGTTAGAAAATTATTATTTCAGCTCATAATATGCTCCGGTAAATAAATCAATCAGCTTGTATACTCAAAATTTTATTGTAAGTCTATGGGATTAATGACATGAAGTAAGTATTCTTGAAGCAAACACAGTTATCCTCTAATGCTCATTGGTTACTATCAACCTTCATAGTTTAAACGCTCAACTTTAGTAGAGGTTTCCTTGTCAAGAAATAGAGAACTTTAAGCAAAAACTTCCTCAGTGGAAGACCCTGACTCAGTTACTTCGTAAACGTCAAGGTACTCAGTATAATTGCTGTTTCTACACTAAAATATGTCCGGATGTTTGACATGAAATGTTTCTAAGAACAGATGTGGGATGCATTCTCATGTCAACATGTGCAAACTTTGTTTTCAAAAGCACAGAAAGCTGCAGTGACAAGTGTGCCACCAGCAGATCGTATATCATCCAGAAGTATTCGCAAATATACGATACATCCGGTCGCTGCTGAATGAATTTTAGGTTAAGGTGTGCCATACATCAAAGCTGGCAGCTGTGGTTGTTTGGGGCAGTAGTAAATTCAGTTGCAGTAATTACTCCTGCTTTCGTCTCTTGGTGGACTTCATAAAGACAACTGCGCAACATAACCTCAATATCTGTGTTCCAATTGGTTTGTGAAGACTCAGATTTAGGGCAGTGTTATAAATCTGCATTTCCGGGACCCAGTTTTGAATCCGAAATTTCCATGACAGATAACAGATCTGATACCCAGAAATTGGCGATTTGTTACTGCAATGAAGGGAACAAGGTTTCTTTAAGGTTTGTTCATGAGGTTTTAATACAGCACTGGAAGCACTAAATGTGCAATATTTTAATCACTTGATACGATTTCTTAAGCAAATATGATTGTATTCTATTAAATGCGCATACAGAACATACTACGAGCTATGTCCAGAAAGTAAGTTCTGTTTGGTAATAAAATTAAATTGTGAACAGATACAGAAAAATTATGTATTGCACAAAATGCTAAAACTCTTAAACTACTTTTTCACATAACTGCCGAAATTTTGCAGGCATTTGTCATAGCGAGGCACAAGTTTATGTATACCTTCTTCATAGAAGTTTACCGCCTTTGTCTTCAACCAGTTGGACACATTTTCTTTCAGCTCTTCGTCATTGTTGAAGTCTGACCGCCAAGGAAAGATTTGAAATGCAAAAACAGATGAAAGTCGCTAGGAGCGAGGTCAGGGCTGTACGGGGGCCGGGGGGGGGGTGGTCAAACACGTCCCAGCCAAATCCCTGTAGGATATTTTTCGTCGCATTTGCAGTGTGTGGTCGTGCGTTGTCGTGAAGAAACACAATACCTTTGGACAGCCGATAAATTTCAATTGGTTTCAGTTTCCTAGCATTCAGAAAACGAATTACAGATCTGATTTCACAAGCGGCGGGGTTTTCAATCAACACCGACATTGTAAACAAGCACAACAAAGCGTACGTAGCTGACAGCAATCTCACAATGCGCACGTTTCTTCTCCTTGATACAGAGCGTCTATCGCGCATTTGCGGAACTGCGATCGCAGCGCTGCAGAGGAGATAAACTGAAACAGAACTTACTTTCTGGACGCCCCTTGTATAAAAGAGTTACTGAGACGCAAAAGTTTGAATCTATGGCTATATCTTTAATAAAATCTGGTCGCTGGCTGCTATCACACTTTTTGCTTGGCATACACGAGCAACATGCTAATAACGACTTAATTAAAAAAAAACCAGTAAGAACAAATATTAGAAATTCAAACCAAATTAAAAAACATAGATTGTACAGAAAAGTTTCCATAACGAATGTGTTTTAGCGAGATCTGCATTTTCCTTCCCAATAACCTTTAAAGTTTCCCATCTCTAGGCAAATTAAATCCGAATATAAAACTTCACGGGTTGTTTGTAAACAATTAAAGATATCATTTTGTCAAGACAAATAATTCAAAACATACCTATGGTTTATTAATCGAAGTTTTTATTCCCATCTTTAAGAAAATTAAACATAAGAACACCAGTTCTAATTGGGGGTGGGAGATTAATTTGAAAATATTTGCATTAAATTCTTTGAGGACCTGAATTTAGACAGCTAATAAGTTTGGCATTTATTCGGATTTTTTTACAGATACATAGGAAAATCTCAAAACGGGTATTTTCGGTAAAATTTGTTTAGGTAGAATTTTTAGTGAAATGCAGTATTTCCACCACTTACGTAGATAACACTTAATTGGTATCTAACGTTTTTATCGTCATCATTTTGCCCCATTACTCAATCTAGTGTAGGCAGAGGAAATATTTCATTCCACCCAAAAATTCTAGAGCAAGATTTCACCGAAATACATCTTTTAAGACTCTCTCAATTAAAACTGAAACGAATCTTTAGAAAAGGGAGCTCGCGCGAATGCATTTCGTAGATGCTACAGAAAGATTTTTAAAAATTACCTCCATTTCAACCCTCCATACGGAACATTTTTTGTTACGTTTAGTTTTCTCAAAAATAGCTCTAACACTTTTGATTAATATATAAAATGTTAAAGACATTGTTGCAAAAATTAAATGTATATATCTTGAATTCTCTGAGAATGGGAAGTAAAGAATTCTTAATTCTGAATGTCTTTTGTATAGCTTGAAAACTTGTATCGAGAGACCCAAAAACATCCGAACCGACTGTGCCTGTTGTCTGTTCGCGCACTCGGCGCTCGTAGCCGTCAGTCTCTGTCATAAAAGGGCGCGGATGAAACCAGGCAACATGTTCAAAACTATTTTAAAGGCTTTAATTACTCTCGTTATTAAAGCAGATGCTGAAACTGCCCACCGCCGTTGTCCATAGGTACATGTTGGCATTTTAAGATCTGTGAATAAAAAGGACACATTTAAAAGACATTTTGTGCTCACGCGTATGTCAATGTGTCTGTAATAGCATATCTAAAAAGTTTTTTGAGCATATAACTTGATATTTAAGTTCATTATCTTCTAATGATGTAACAGGCAGATTTTCAAAATAATTACCCACCTAAACCACCTTTATTCGAAAATGTTTCGTCATTTCTCAAAAAAGGCTCTAACCGTTTTGATTAAAATACAATTGGTTTAAAATATTTTCTATGACAACTAAAATGCATATCTTGAATTTTCTGGGAATAGCCTAGAAAGTCCTCTTCATTCTGAATTGGCTTTTTATAACGGGTAAACATAGACCTAAATATAACTGCACAAAACATGTAATCTCGTTAAAGCTATATATGTGTGTGTGTGTGTGTGTGTGTGTGTGTGTGTGTGTGTGTGTGTGTGTGTGTGTGTGTGTGTGTGTGTGTGTGTGTGTGTGTGTGTGTGTGTGTGTGAAGGATATATGTGAAAGAAGATGACGTTAACTATTTCCGAATTATTTCCTCTTATAGGTTTGAATTATTTAAAAGTATATGAAGTATTTATAACTGCTCTTAAGGTATTCATTCGTGATCATGCAAGACACATGGTGTCTTAGTGTCTTAGTAATCAGCCTTCTTTTAGGTGGTCTAATAAGTGATGCCGTTTTTTTTATTTTGATGTTTTAGAAAATTTATTGGGTTTCTTTGGTGTGGCAATGCTATTTACAGCATGCTATGGCTAATGTTGAGTGCATTGCAAGCATGGAGATAACAAAGTTTGAACTTAAAGTCCTTCTACGAGGGTGGGTCAAAAAGTAATGCCTCCAATTTTTTCTCTTTAAATTGCCAAGAAAATTGAATCCAATTTACATAGCTTGAAACTACAACATTGAAGATTAATTTGTCACTATTCAATATAATCTCCATCATTTTCCACAGTTTTGGTCCACCTTTTAACTAGGGCATGTATTCCATTGCGGTAAAACTCACGGTCTTGCTTCCTAAGCCATTGACGCATGGACGTTTTCACAGCCTCCTCGTCTTCAAAATGAATCCCACGATGAGCTTCCTTTAGTCTCCCGAACAGATGGAAGTGTGATGGTGCCAGGTCAGGGCTGTATGGGGGTGAGGTAAGACTTGCCATCCCAATTTCTCAATTTCTGCAGTGGTGTAACGGCTAGTGTGTGATCTTGCATTGTCATGCAAAAGAAGAACATCCGCCATAGTTTATGTTGGGCGAACTCGGCGAAGACGTGCTTTCAGCTTTTTGAGAGTTCTGACGTATTGGACAGAATTTATTGTGCATCCCTGCTCCAAAAAATAAATCATAAGCACACGCTCTGCATCCCAAAACACTGTCGCCATAACTTTCCCTGCCGACTGCTGAGTTTGAATTTTTTTTTTCCTTCGGTGACGTTGTGTGATGCATTCCATTGACTGCCTCTTTGATTCAGGTTCAGAAAAATGAACCCACGTTTCGTCTCCAGTAATTTTTTTTTTCTCCAGAAACTCCTCTTTCTCCAAATTGAAGCGCTGCAAGTGTTCGGAGGCTATTGTTTTCCTTGTTTCTTTGTTTTGGGCAGTTAAAATTCTTGGTACCCAACGTGAAAACACTTTTGAGTAACCCAGTTGTTGAATAATCGTCATCACACTGCCTTTACTTGTTGTTATCCGGCGATCACCACGAATGATGTCATCGACTCGCTGAATGTTTCATGGAGTCACTGCAGTCACCGGTCTGCCGCTTCGCTTTTCATCTGCCAATGGTGTTTGCCCTTTAGCTTCGTTACAGCCACGAACCCATCGTCTAACAGTGCTGACATCCAGCGTTGCATTACCATACACATTTTTTAGCCTTACGTGAATGCGAATTGGCGTTTCACCTTCATCAGTCAAAACTTCAATCACAGAACGCTGTCTAATGCGAATGTCGATGTCAGTCGTTTTGCAAGAGGATGCAGTGCTGCCACTTGTTGACTTAGGAAGTTACTACTGTTGGGTATTGAAGAAAAAAGTTTGAGGAATTGTGCCAAATTCAAAGTTTTCACATAACTTACTTATTTAAGGAAAAAAAAAATAGGAGGCATTACTTTTTGACCCACCCTCGTAAAACACTACTGGAAACAAGATTATAAAGCTGCTGCCGCAACTCGAAGAATATGTGAAGTGGAAGGAGAAGGTGGCGTTAGTAAGCGTGTGGCACAACGGTGGTTCCAATGTTTCAAGAATGGATTAAAAAAAACTGAATTTTTACCAGTTGTGAAATACCTAAAGAATGGAATATTGAGGATACACGCCAAGTTTTGCAAGAAAATCCGCGAAAACTATCAGTAGGCTTTCAGAAGGATTTGGTGCATGAAAAGATACCATACATCACCACATTAATACACTTAGAAAATCATACAGAAGTGTAGATCAGTACCGCATGAACTGACACCTCAACAGATTGAACGTAGAGAATAACTGTCGTCAGCTTATCTGTAATACCATCGATGATAGATTTGTCAGGAGAACTGTCACTTGTGATAAAAAAGGGTATTGTGACTTTGTGGGTTCGTGAAATGAAAAGTCCAATTTCACCACTCAAAAATGTTCTTTATTTCCACCGACTTACAGTTTAACACTTGCCAATTACACAAAATTACGTAATGCACACAATTACAATTTACCAGTTCGTCCATTACAACTTCACTTGTACTCGCGATTACATAAACTCCGATACACATACACAGTTCGTACAGTCTTCCGTTGCACAATCTTTTCGTTCATTAACACGTCACTGACTAACTCTTACACCAAGAACTGCGACTGTCTCCTCACTCACACTCACTAACCAACTGACCAACTGACACCGACTGACTAGCTGCAGCCCTTTTTATAGGCATCTCACCGACTTCTCGGCTTTTCTAGTTCCCAGGCGACGTTTCCAGATGATGAAAGATTCCCGTAATTTCGAGAACCAGGTGGACAGAAACAGACGGCACACTGATGTTTTTCCTCCGACCACCGCCTGTCACCACTATAAGACAAACGAGGAGGAGGTGTGGCTAACACGAACCTCCCCTGTCTTCCGCTCCCAGCTGCTTCCACAGGGTGTTCCAGCGCTTGCGTTACAGTATATTACCGAAACCCTGATGCCTGGAAACAGTGGCTTGATGCCCGCTAACTTGCTAAAGTCATCATTAACATGACCAGTTCGGTTCCAAAGTAATGCTGTGGGTCTGGAGGAATTTTGAAGGTGTATATCTCTGGTAGATAGTTCTAAACGGGCGGGCGGTTGATGCGGATCTTTATTCTTAACAACTGGAACGAGTTCATGACCCAGCATTAGTTAACCGAAATAAGAGCTCTATTGCAACTGGAAAATGCAACATCCCATATTGCGCGAACAACCATGGAAAAATTCAGGAATTGGGAGGAATCGAACTGCTGCCACACCCAGCGTACAGCCCTAATCTGGTGCCATCACATTATATTTTCAATCCATGGCCCAGTTTCTGCGTGGAAGAGATTTGGAAAACTTTGAAGCAGTGCAAGTGGTGTCACCCACTTCTTCTCATCAAAAAACCAAAGATTGGTACCATCGTGGGATAAAAACATCGCTGAACGATGGCTCAGGACTATAGATTATAATGGTCTATATTTGAAAATTAATTACTTGTCAGAACACATTTCAAACAACTGTTTTTCTTAAAAAAAACGACGTTACTTATGAAACAGTAATAAAGGCTGAGTGGCACTGAGGGTGATCTATTCTTTATTCTGAATACAACGAAATGTATTAATTTTTTAATGAAGGTTTATTATCATTAACAATAATTAGAATAATATTTACAAGAATAATTTACTGAAGAGTGATTAGGGAAGTCATGTGAATGTAACACATAATTTTTCTTTTCTTTTCCTTTGCAAGAGTAGCTTGAATTGTGCGCTATTATCTTGCTTAATTTGGGCAGTTATCGTGAATAAACTATAATATATAGGTATCTGTTATCTCAAGCTACAGGGAAAACAATGCACATTTATCAAACTCTATGTAGTTGTAGTATTCACTAGTCATATCAGCTTTCGTAGATAAGAATAACAATATCACATTAAATGGCAGACATTACAAGAATTTTTATTCCTTAGAAATACCCAGTGCTATTAAAACTTTAGATAAGGGATTCGTTATGTCAGGTACAAGCAAAATAACGAACGTTTAACAGACAAACCAAGTTGTACACGTCCATCACGTGAATCTTATTTTAGCCAAAGTGGTGTTGATATAAAAGTTGATAGATTAACTCTTTAGAAAAATGTCTTGTTAAACTTTTAATGAGGTACAGAACATTCCCCGGCCAGTATATAAGGAGAACAGAGTTGACAGAAGTCACACAAGATCTTGTGCTGTTCTAGAAATATTATCACCAAAGCAAGATGAAGAGCATTGTGGGATTGGTTTTGCTTCCTCTGCTGGTGAGTAATGTGTTTTGAGGTAAAACTTAAATTATTTGCTGTAGCAGATGGGTAGTAGTAAGTATGGGGTTTTAGGAGAGTTCAAAGGCTTGCATCTCCACCTATAGGTCTTTAGGGATCTTAAAGGAATTCGAGTTCCTTGCAGCTTGTTAGCTCCAGTACTGCCTTTCCTGAGATAAGAACTAATTCTATTTAATGTTGGAGCTCCAAAGAGTAGATAAGATATCTTCTCCTATCTAGGAGTCTACAGATCAAACAGAAAATGACTGGCGGTTATTTTCTATAAAGTACCCATACCTACAACTGATTTTACTCGTACTTAATTGTATGAACGACCTAGTGCAGGTTACAGTGGCTCCTTTAACTATACACATAATAGTGGGCCGTTTATCTACAGTTATTGACCAGAACTATTTTTCCTGTGTTTTATATTTCTCTCTAGTTCGTTATATTACTAATAGAAAGGTTCGTTATATTACCCTAGAAAGGTCCCGGACCCTATACTTTAAGAAAGCCAAATTTTGAAAAGGTTTATGTTTAATAATCCTTTTTGTTCATTTTGGTAAATTTTAACTTTTCAGGAGCATGTCTATAAATTTCTAAAATTCATAATTTCAATGCAGTTCAATTGTAATTTTGGTGCTATTACTTTGAGCTAGCAAACGTTCCGAGCGTTTGCGAATAATTTTGCTTTTATGCTTTGAAACCGAGCTGTATATACATTTTAGACTTAAAACTCTATTTTAATATTTTAAATTCCAATTAAACAATTTTAAACTTTTTTGTATATCTAGAGCAAATAGACCTTCAAATCTTGTTGCACATATGTTTCACCATTTGAAATACATAGAGTTGGATTGGGCATTTTAGGTATGGTGTATCTTTAAATGCTTACTTATTCTGTTTTATGATGGCGTAGTAACATTCTTCTGGTACGAAACTCATAGACTTGCCATATTCGAAAGTCATGTGATTCCTGGTGGAGCAGAAAGGTATCAAAAATTCACAGTGGAATCTCACGAGATAGGTATCTGCATTAATTGCATTCATTGTATAGCAGGGTTGGGATAGTGCATGTGTTTTCCGTTCTAAAAGTCCTCCGTTGCTACTCTTGAGTAATAGCAACATACACTATAATAAGTAACACCCTTTATAAGCAGAAATGACTCCGGCGTTAGTACCTCCGTGCTATGACATGCCTTTAAAAGGGAAAGAAATACGTATTTTAAATTATCTATACACCTCGAATGCAGTCATGGTTACGACTATTCTTCAAGGCTCAATGAAATATATGGAGATCGGTAATTAGTCCTGGGCCTCACATAGAGATGACATCATCGGGCCAGTTTGACGGTAGGCATCATATAGTTTAACTCTACTGTCAGGCCGTTGTATCTCCGGCTCTGACGTTTTGCGACTGCAAGAGGTGGAGGGGGAAGGTTCATAGTACCAACATACAGTAATGAGCAATTGAAAACATATCGTCAAAACTATCTTTAAAATGAAAATATAGGACCATATTAGCTTTAAAACAATAAAATACAACTTGCAGTTTCATTATCATGCAAGATATTCATTACAACAAAACTCTACCAGAATATTTCGTTCACACCTTTCACGCACACTAACTGTATCTGTTGGTGGTACTGGGAGTCTCTACATCCGTTGCTCTGGTCAGGAGGTTAAAACTGTCTGCTAGCGCCAATCAGCACTGTCGCTGCTAGGCGTGGCTTCCGAACCCAACACCGTGTTGCCAGGTTAACTTTGTTTGAGCCACGTGGCCTTTTAGCTACTTGGGCTGGTAAACTTTCTTTGGTATATTTTTCGTGCGTGAATTCCGATTTTTAGTGTTCTTAAGTCCTATTATTATCGCTATTATAATAATATGGCTAATGGTTCGTGAAATACGCAAATATGTGAAATATTTCAAATACGCATGTTGCTCTGCTTGAAATTTCCGCTAAAGAACTGGCAACAACCCGCTTCCCCCTCTCGAGAAATGTCAGAGCCGGAGATAGAGCGGCCGAACTGTAGACTAGCTAGTTACCATCGATACAGATCAATAGCTTGTTTACTTTTTGAGTGACAGCATTTTAAACAAGTGTAGAGTTTCACGAAAATGGAGGATTTGGAAAAACGAGCAGTGATTAAATACTTCCATTGAAAGGCTTAACGCCTAAAGAAATCAAGGAAAGACTCTGTCCCTTCATATACAATGATTAAAAGGTGGATTGCTGACCTTAAAATGGGGCGTATGAACACTAGTGATGAGCATCGCTCTGGACGCCCCGTTGAAGTAAGAACTCCATAGGTTATTGAAAAAATTCATCGTTTAGTACTGGAAGACCACAGATTAAAGTTGTTTGAGATAGCAGAGGCTATAAACATATCACGAGTTACTCACAAAAAAAGGGGGAAAAAAAAAGAAAGAAAAGAAAACCGAGGTCACTGTAGTGGAAGCGAATTACACATATACCAGATTTGTGGTTCGGCTATAAATGGAACACACTTTATAAAGTAGTTGTTGATTGCTGTTTAATTGATGACAAGTGTCTGCAGTGAACATGGGAAATTATATTTGATTGCAGTTATATGTTTCATATAGGTTTGCGGTTCACTGGGCCACCATTTAGGTGGGAGCCTCTCTAGCATACTGCATGGGTTCTCACCAGCGTCTCCATCAGTAGCCATGTCATCCTTTGGACATATGGCACCAGTGTCTCCATATGCAGCTACGGCTCATACTGCACAATTGTCTCCATATGCAGCTACGGCTCATACTGCACAATTGTCTCCATATGCTGCTATGGCTCATGCAGCACCAGTGTCTCCATATGCAGCAATGACTCACACAGCACCACTGTCTCCATATGCAGCTACGGCTCATACTGCACAATTATCTCCATATGCTGCTATGGCTCATACAGCACCATTGTCTCCAATGGCACAAATGGCACCAGGATCTCCACTGACATCCTTTAGATATAGGTCCTCAATGGCTCCACTCTCATCTTTGGGACATCCTGCACACACTTCGGTTAATCCATGTAAGTAAACAAACTTATTAATTGGAGGTATTAATCAGATGTAAAATGTTATCATTGTCCTCTATTAATCTTATTGGCCATAGGAGGGAAATGGGAAAAATAACAAAAATCGCATATTTATATGTCAATAACCCTGGCAGAGTTCAATATATAATCTATCAATGTAAATTGGAGAGTAACACTTGTGCAATGGACTAAGCACTTGGAAGAGAGAATTTGACCGTGTGCTGACATCGTTGCTTTTTTTTTACAGTTCGTTGGTATAGTTATGAAAAATACCCTGAATCTACATTAAATGATAATTAATAACACACATTTCAAATAGTTATTTATGATAAAAGGGTTAAAAGAAATATTTTATATTGTGAGTAGATGTGATTCCGAAACAAGGCCACAGGCAGAATTTATGAAACCTACGAACAAAATAAACTCCTTCTAATCCGTGCATCATACACTATTTTTTTAGACAGTCCTGATTATTTATAGATATGTAATAGATTATATATATAAATATATGGTTTTACCCTTCTCATGGTCAGGATATTCATCGGTTTGTGATGTTCATTTGCCTTTTGTAGCATGTGTTGACAAAAGAGTTTTAGAAAATCACAACACTCTACCTGAAGGAGACAGTAACAAAAATTTAATTAATTAATAGATCACATCGTTTTCCAAACGCACTCAGCTTTAGGGAAAACTGAAATTTTGATTGTTTTGTTACAATTTGAAGTAGTTATTCCCGGCCATCTTGAATGTGGCGATTGTCATATTTCGCAAGAAACCAAAGTTGGCATCACCGATGTTAGTGCACTGAGCACTGAGGGATGGACTTTTATACTTTTAACATGGCTGTGAACTATTAAAAGGCCAAATTTTACTGTCAATTGTCTAAAAGTGTTGCACTCTTTAGAGTGCCCGCCTCGGTAGCGTAGATGGTAGCGTGTCTGCCTCACGTTCAGGAGGTCCCCAGTTCGAATCTCGGTCAGGGTGAGTTATCTGGATAAGGTTTTTTTAGGAGTTTTCCCTTATCCTTAAAGACGAATGTCAGGTAACTCTAAGCTCCATGGAGCTTGGATACATTTGAGCATCATTTCACCCATTTCATTCACCGTTCGATATGACTTAACGTTGGAGAACGTAAAATTAAAAAAAAATCTTTAGAGTAGTTTTTCCAAAATACTAATAAGCCATTATTACGAAGGTATGGGAAGATTAACATTGTTTTGCACACGTATTTCCGAAGTTTTATCTCTCCAATTACAGCTTTATAAAAATACACAGCATTGTTAAGATAAAAGTTACTGAGAAATCTCTATAATTTTGATTTTGGTTTGCTAGTATTATCATTAGAATCTTAACATAAACAATACACGTGTTATTATTTCATAGTGACATCAGCCCTAGCAGCCAACCAGAGAATCGCTCCCTTTTCTGCGGCCTCAACATTAGGTTTTTTCTAAATGGGGTAAGTAGTCAGTTCTTATAATTATTAAGACCTTTATGCTAATTAGACTTTCTTAAACCAAAAATATGATAATAAGAATAGTCATATTTTACATTTACACGACTCTGCACCTACTCTTGTAAAATCTGTTCTAACAAAAGTTATTCTTGTTCTTATTTCATATTAATCGATGCAAACGTTTGTATAAATGATTTCATTACACATATTTGGATGTGGGAGATGAAGCAATAGTCAAATATCTAAAATACGCATCGTGTGCTGTTTAGCAATTTCATACTCTTTGTACGACCAAGAGGAACCAACGAATGATGACTTAGAATTTAAAAAAAGGTAGGAAGTATTTGAAATTTAATAGTCATGAACAGCTCTGGACTTATCTATGCTGAAAAATGTTTAACTGTGGTTACCAAACTCTAGTTTTTGTGTTGAAGTTTTCCTTATCTTTCACGATTTAACAGTTTTACTAAGTTCTATAAAATACATTTCGAATGACGAGGACATTGCAGAATGTCCTAGAGAATTCAATACATACATTTTAAGTGTGCAGATATCATAGTATTAAAATCATAATCGTTTGAGTAATTTTGTAGGAAATAAAATATAAAGAAACTTTTTAATTTAAAGTAATATGAAATTACTGCTAAAGTTCTCCTACTCACACATACTTGCACGGGTGCATATCATGAATGAGCACTTTACTAAGGGAACTTCGAGAAGTGCATACTACTGGAACCTCTATTTTAAGACATTTGGTGTGCTACGTTCACATAGTTTCTGTACTCATACCTCAACAAACCATTATTATAAAATTTTATTCTCCTATAGATATAGTCAACATGACAAATTCAATGCCATGGCCGGGATTTGAACCACGGATCTCTTGATTTCCGTCCAGTCGCTCTAACCCATTGAGCTACCATGGCCAAGCCCGCCTCGGTAGCGTAGATGGTAGCATGTCTGCCTCGCGTTCAAGAGGTCCCGAGTTCGAATCTCGGTCAGGGTGAGCTACCTGGATAAGGTTTTTCCGGGGTTTTCCGTTATCCTTAAAGACGAATGTCGGGTAGCTCTAAGCTCCATGGACCCTGGACAAATTTGAACATCATTTCACCCATTTCATTCACCGTCCGATATGACTTAACGTTGGAGGACGTAAAATTACAAATATTACGGCCAACGTGCCATCCTGACATTAAATTCTCCATTTGACCCATATATTTTCCCGGTAAACCACTAGGGGCTCTTGCATTCGTGCTACACCGTTTGTGGCGACTTACTATCGTAAGTACTTGAGTCTTCATCAATTAACTCTTATTATTATAGTTAATTGATGGAAATTAATCATTTCTTCATACTAGCCGTATATAGGCTAAGATTTTGTACAGATAGAGTCAACATGAAAAATTCAAGGCCATGGCCGGGATTTGAACCACGGATCTCCTGGTTTCCGTCCGGTCGCTCTAACCCATTGAGGTACCATGGCCAACGTGTCGTCCTGACATTAAGTTCTCCATTTGACTCATATATTTCCCCGGTAAATGATGAAGCCTGGGACTGTAGTAAGTCGCCACAAACGGTGTATCTCGAATGCGAGAGCCCCTAGTGGTTTACCGGGGAAATATATGGGCCAAATGGAGAATTTAATGTCAGGATGGCACGTTGACTATACTACCTCAATGGGTGACTGGACGGAAAACAGGAGATCCGTGGTTCAAATCCCGGCCATGGCATTGAATTTTTTATGTTGACTATCTCTACAAAATCTTAGCCTATATATGGCTAGTGTGAAGAAAGGATTAATTTGCATCAATTAACTGTAATTTTGTTCTCCTGTTAATTTCATATTAAACAAAATAAACAATTGCAGAAATTGTCTTTACTGGATATTTTCTTTATAGGCACAAAGGGGTTCGGGGAATACAGTAGGTTTTATGCGATAATCATATTTTTTAAGAGCGGGTCGATGTATGAAATCTGATGTATTGCACACAGATGACATTCTACTCACTCTAACAAAATATTGTTTCCCCAAAACGCTTATTGTTTTTTGACTTCATGTTAATCGACATAAATATTTGCAGATATTGATTTATTGAAATTTTATTGTAGATGCAATGAGAATCGGGGAATATGTAGGCTTAAGTATAGGCAGTGAAATCTTTTAACAGCTGGTTTCCTTGGGATGACATTGAAATTCCGTTCCCTTTGTAAGACCAGGAGCAATTAAAGAATAACGGCTTTCCATTTGAGGAAAGTTAAGTATTTTAAAATTGGAACGGTTAACAAGAAATATCTTCTAGATGGTTAATTCTAAATAAATACAAATGCAAGTATAAATAAATTTAAAAATGTGTGTGTGCCTTAATTTGATCCATAGTATGCTTTATTTAATAAGATTTTCTTTATGTCTTACAGTTTACAAGTTATGCAAAGGTATTTAGAGTAAAGAAGGTCCCAAGTGATATTCGCAGAAAATTCAACATATACATATATGTTACTTATCTTGCAAAGATATTAAACCTATTTTATTTTAACCAATATAGTTAGCCAACTTTTAAAATATTAAAATGTTCGAAAATTTTTTCCACTAATTTGGACTGATGGGGATTTTCTTGGAAATCTTAGTGTCACACATTTGCTCTTCTTGAATATCAAGTGTAGTATTACCCGAATTTTCGTTTTTAAACCATTCTATTCCCACATGCACACACACACACACACACACACACACACACACACACACACACACACACACACACACACACACACACACACACACACTACACACACGTAGCTTTTTCTAAATTGCTTTTTTGTGGTGGATTTGGGGACCTCGAAACATAATTTTGGTGGAATTATTATACTTAGTATAGAAAGTAATAAAGCAATTAAAATAGATCGCTTATGTAGCGTAGGTGGTATCGCATTTGCTTCACGTTGTAGAGGTCTCGAGTTCCAATCTCGGTCAGGATGAGTTATGTCGATAAGCTTTATTTTCCGGGAGTTTCCCTTATCCTGAAATATGAATGTCGGGTAACTCTAGGCTCTAGTGACCCTGAACTCATTTGAGCATCATTTTAGTCATCGTCCGATATGGCTTAGTTGGAGGACGTAACTTAAAAAAAAGTAAATAAAGCGATTGAAAGTTAGAAACTGTCGTGATAATTAAGTTCAAACCAACATTATCTTTATTTTAGAATTACCATTATGATATTACTAACGCATCTATTTAATTGCTTGTTACAGCTATTCAAAGAGGAGATCAGCACCCTCTACCGACGGACGCTGTCTGAAGATTAACTTGAACCGAAAAATGTACTCAAGTATTCACCTTTGTAAATCAATATTAATAAATTTAGCTGACATAGAGCCTGATGTTGAAAAGTAAAGCCTTCCATCATCGATATTGTTTACGTTCATTCCACATTTATAACCCATGTGCTTTAGAAACAATGAAGTATTGGAGGATTCATTCTTTCAGTTGTCAAATTACAATTTGACCACAAGGAATATATTTATTAATATTAAACTATCACAGGGAGGGTGGGAGAGCAAACATGACAACTTAGTCCAAGGTGACCGCAAAGTGAGATTTGTGGTGGACAAGTGAGATTTGTGGGGCGGGTTTTCTCCGGGACCTCCGGTTTCCCCCGCCATCTCCTTCCACCAGTGCTCCATCTTCATCTCATGTACAATCAGTGTCACCGCCTGCGGTGCCGTATGTAGTAAAAGCGGGCGTTAAACACTACACATTTCCAAAGTTGTCTGCCCACCGTATTTTCCGTCTCCCTATTGATCTTGGTCCTATTCTCGGATCCCATATTGTTCTTCCTTGGATACATCTACCGGGTTCCATTCTGGTGACGTGCCCTCTCCAACTCCATTTCAGCTCTTTCGCCCGTGCAGCTGCGTCAGTTATACCTGCCCTCTTTCTTATAGTATTTTTTGATACCCTGTCTCGTATTGTTATATGCAGTATTTTCCTCTCCTTTTTTCTTGGCAAATCTGAAGCATCGCGTTTTTGTTTTTTCGTTAGAGACCAGGTTTGACAGCGTATAATAATACCGGTAACACACAGGTTTCTATCTTTAAGTTTAATTTAAGGGACCTGTCTGCTAAGATATATTTGTGGCTCAAAATTTCTTCCACGCCAGGTTGATGCACCTTTTTGTTTCTAATGTAAAATTGTTTGAAAAAGATACTGTTTGCCCCAAGTAGACGTATTCACTGACATATTTCAGGCTCTCCCCATTGACACTTACTGGCCTCCGCAGGAGAGTAAGTCTCCCAGGCCTGAGACGCACGAGGGTTGGCGAAGGTTCCCACACCCACCCTGGACAGGTTTATAACACCTTATGTCAGTACAGTTACAGACCATTCAAAAACATTCTGACGGCTTCTACTTTTGTGAATGAATCTTCTCGGTTTTACTGTACAGAGTGAATAGGGCGCATGTTTTATCTAACGGTTCTGCTCCTTGTGTAACAGACGTTCTCTGTCACACACATTCGCTGTCCTTGTTCCACTGAGTAAGGCAGCACATTCCTTTCAGGGACCTTCTTTGCGTTGCTGGACAGTATTTGCTCCTCAGCAGTATTCGTCATTAGCTTGGTTTTCCTTGGGTTCATGATTAGTCCTACCTCAATACTTACTCTGTTTAGCTCTGTTAGCATCAATTGCAGTTCCTTCACGGACCCAGCCACCAATAATATGTCGTCCGCAAACCGTAGATGGATTAATTGGAGGCAGTCTATGTTTATGCCATACTTCATTTTCGAATTCAGTTTCCGGAATTGGTGCTCCAGGAGGCTGCTGGAAAGCTTCGGCGAATATCGGGTCTCCCTGTTTGACATCTTTCTCAAGTGCAAATCTCTTTCCTTCCCTTTCGTTCTTTACTTTGGTCATGCTGCCGACGTATAGCTTGGAGAGTATTCTGATTTATTTTACACATTAAATACATACATTCATACAAGCATACCTAACTTCTATCTACCTACCTTCCTACCTACAAAAATGTATTTACTCCACACTTCAGAAAGTTTTATAAAATTTAAACGATTATCAAGAAATATCTTGGAATCAAGAAATATCTATTCCTAAAATTTTTGGATCTACATTTCTTTTTGTGATGAAAATATCCTAATTTAGTCAAAATCGTCTGGAAATTAAATGCTCTTCCACACTAGCCACATGCAGGCAAAATTATGGAAAGGTAGAGACAGACTAAAAACTTCAATGCCAGGATTTGAACCACGGATCTTCCGGTCTCCATCCGGTCACTCTTAACCATTGAGTTACCATGGCAACATGCCAACACGACATTTAAATTCTCCAACTGACTCACATTTTTGCCGGTGAACCAGTAGGATCTCACATGTATACATTAGACAACTACCTTAAAGGCGACTCACAACGCGTTAAGTACTTTAAAGCCCGGGACTTAAGGTACCAGGATTGTTAATGACCGCGTTACTATTTATTTTGTCTTTAGGAAAACGTTAAATCCAATTTGGGATGCTTCAAAGTCTAGTACAGGCTATCGGAAACTTTTCTCCACACCCAGTCAATCATCAGCTATTTTAAAAAAAGAAAGAGAAAAAGGTTACCGTTTTCCAACAAGATGAAGTCCAGCTCATTTGGGCAGGTCGTTCGTTATTACTTAGACCAGGTAAATCTGCAACGATGGATTGGTAGGGGAAGTCGCAGAATACAAGTGCAGATATAATTTGATATTTGTTATTACCTACTGTTTTTAATTTTGCAATAGAGTGTTGTCGCTATTCAGTGGTTTCTTGAGCTATTACGGAAATATTGTGGACTTTGAAAACCAACATTCCGACATTTATTGCTTTTGAATATCTGGATATTGACTCGATTTTCTCTATCATTAATTCCACTAAATGTGTAAATAAAATATTTCTACCAAGGCTCATTAATATGAAGTAGATAAAAAATTAAGTTTGGTTACAGCTTATAAACACTATAATAAAACTTATTGCGATAGCGAATAAGGGAACTTGTAACAACCTCTTTTTTTCAACTGCTAAGTGGCTATTCGTATTTTTATTTATTTACTTTTTATCATAGTCATACATAAGTGAAGGAATTTCAAAGGCTTTGAAAATCACCCTCTTTAAAAATATTTGAATGTCGCTTGTATTACTTCTATACTTCCAATTCTGCCTACAGGAAATGCATAATGAAAAAATTTCAAAAATTTTTCTCCCAATTAACATTAAATTGATAAAAGAATAGGTTTTTGCAAGAACAATTTGTAAAAGGGTGAGTAGAGATATGAATGCAACTTGCGGCAAACTCGCATAACAGAGTTAAATTGATTGGGTTCTTATTTGATTTGGGTTCTAATTGGAGCTATGAGTTCTCTTATCCTCAGGTACATGGTTGTAGGAAATGGATTTTGGGGATTGTTGGCTACTCAGTTGTATCAATAACACTTTGGTTCGTTGCAAAATTATTTAGTTTAATTCTTACTCAGTTTGTTTGATATTGATACTGCGGTTACAAATTCAATAGTATTAATTTTTTAAATTTTAATCGTAACTTAACCATCATATGCAGTTTAAAACAGTTAAGTTTAATAATAATAATAATAATAATAGTAATAATAATAATAATGATAATGATAATGATAATGATAATGATAATGATAATGATAATGATAATGATAATGATAATGATAATGATAATGATAATAATAATAATAATAATAATAATAATAATAATAATAATAATAATAATAATAATAATAATAATAATAATAATAATAATAATAATAATAATAATAATAATAATAATAATAATAATAATAATAATAATAATAATAATAATAATAATAATAATAATAATAATAATAATAATAATAATAATAATAATAATAATAATAATAATAATAATAATAATAATAATAATAATAATAATAATAATAATAATAATAATAATAATAATAATAATAATAATAATAATAATAATAATAATAATAATAATAATAATAATAATAATAATAATAATAATAATAATAATAATAATAATAATAATAATAATAATAATAATAAATTTGTTTTATTATTCTCTCTTTCTCATTATTTCTGTCTGATGGTTCAAATTCTGTTTGTTTTCTTTTCTGGAACCCGTTGTTAATGAAATACATTTAAGTTCATTCTTATTTGTGGACTGGGTATTTTATCCAATACTGTACTGCTTTTTATTCTTCTAAGTAATTTAATTTCAGCTACTTGTATTCTTTGTTCTTTTTTCATTACCATTTTCCATGTTTCACTGCCGTAAGTCAAGATAGGTTAGCCATTGCTTTTCATAATTTTACTTTTATTTCTCGTCTTTTCTTTCTTAAAGTTTCATGGATAATGCTACACATTCTTTGAAATTTGGAATGTTTGTGTTTTACATTATAACTGATATCGCAACCTAAGTAATTGTGATGTGATACTTGTTCCTTTGTCTTTTCTGCTTACATTTATAGTTGTAGATTGATTTTCTTTATCTTGCATTCGGGTATTTAACTCCTTGATCTGAATGTAGTATTTAATTATAATGCGGACAAAATTTGCCGTCTGTGCTACTTTCCACGAAGTAATGCTTTGAGGCGCCATTTCTCGATAGGTTTACACGTAATATGCCTTCATTGCAGTCCACAATGGTACCATAAATTGCAAATATATTACATGGAATTGCACGTCATTCATTCCTTTGGAGGCTATCCAATTAGGTTAAAAATATCTTCTAGCAAACCCAATAGCAGTTTCTTTTCATGTAGACACTTGACCAAGAAAAGAAGAGAAAAAGTAATCATCAACTCATTTACTATAATGTATTTCTAGTAATTCAACTGCCATAGAAATGTTTCAAATTGCTCATATCTGCAATCAACTTAGCTGAAGGAAGGAAATATTACGCACGAGTACAATGAATTTATCGATTGTAAAATGACAGAAGAAGGAAGAATCGAAGATTATTTAGGTAAATGAGTCTATCGTATGGATATTATACGAATCTCTGTAGCTGTTACCACTTATCTTCATATCCACTGTATCAAATTGAAATATTTATAAACATTTCAATATTTATAAGAAAATTCCAATATTTATAACAAAATTTCATTCATTTATAACGAAAAGTACCTAGCTCATCTGGGGCACTTGAAAATGAGAATGTTCCAGTGAATGAAAACCCAAGAAAGAAGATTGTTGGAATTATAACACTAAAATAAAAGAGTTTCCGACTTTTATTGTTTCAAAAGCACAGAGTGCTATATACAGTAGTTTTTCAGCCGAAACTAATGATTTAACGTTCAAAGGAGTTGATTTAGAGATCACTCATTGGTGTTTTTTTAAGGGGATGTAGGTAATTTTAAGATTAGAATCTACTTGGGAAAGTGTAAGTCAGAAGTTATTTAAATGTAAATAACTGATTCTATTATATAAAAGTACTAAATATACACATGCATATTACGATATACACTACGAAAGACCTCGCCAGGACTGATGTTTTGAGGTTTTAAGATTTATTTTATTCTTCCAAAATTTGCAACAAAAATTATTTTGGAAACGTACAGTCAGACTGAAAAAAATTTCAGTGCCATATCCGTGGTTCAAATCCCGGCTATGGCATTGAATTTTTTCAGTCTGACTCTACGTTTCCACAATTTAGCCTACACACGGTCAGTGTGAAAGAACAACATTGGTCGACAAGGTTTTTTTCACAAGAGATCTGAATAGTGAATCTAGTGGCATTTTCCATCCTGAATTCAGATATGTAGTCAGAATTTTCCCATCAGGCATAGTTTTTCTGTAAAAGCTACTTTTCAAAATATGATTTTAGCGTTTTCTTTGACCTGTTATAGGAACCGTTACCTCATATGTAGCTATTTTACTCAAGCTGTATTATTGAAATTATTTGCAATGTCATGCTGAAGCGCAATAAAACATGACTGTGCAGGTTCATTGTTGTTCACTGTTGTTATTTAGACATGTTCAGACCTGTTTGGCATTGTGATGTGTCAGTATTTAGCTGACTGTGAGATTGTTGAGTAGTGGAATATTTCCTTCCTTTCTGTTTAGATGTGTATTGTGTATGTTGTGCATGTTGTATTTCTGTGCTTTATTTTTTCATCATGCCAAGAAATTGTGTAAATCATGCAGACAATTTCTGCTATATTTGTGGTGAGCTGACCTTCAAGTCTCAGAGGCGAAATTTGACCCCACTTGTAAAGAAGTGTTATAAACTTTACTTTGGCTGTCAAGTTGGTGATTTTGATAACAACTGGGCCCCAAATACATGCTGTGTTTCGTGTGTTAGACTGCTGACTGGGTGGAAAAATGGTACACATCATATGCCATTTGCAATTCCCATGATTTGGAGGGAACCGAAGGATCATTTAGCTGACTGTTATTTTTGTTTGACAAATATTAAAGGAATCACATCTAAAACAAAATATACAATTAAGTATCCGAATTTACAATCTGCAATGAGACCTGTCTTAGACAGTGAAGAGTTCCCCGTACCAGTATATGCAGATACGACCTTAAGTGATAACTCTGGTTCTGACCTGATTGAAACTCCAAATGATTCAGATGAAAATAAAAATGATCTTACATATGAAGCCAGTAGCTGTTCATCAGAACTATACTTTCCCAATCAGCAAGACCTTAGTGACCTTATTCGTGATTTACATCTGTCTAAACAGCAAGCGGAAGTTTTAGCTTCCAGACTCAAAGGGTGGAATCTACTCCGAAAAGACGTAAGAATTAGTAGATATCGTAGCCGCTATAGTGTTTTCAAAGTATACTTCTCCGAAGAAAATGGTATTGTGTTTTGTAATAATATTTATTCAGTTATGGAAACTCTTGGGCTTCAACACCGGCCAGATGAGTGGCGATTGTTCATAGACTCCTCTAAAGTAAGTTTGAAGGCTGTGCTGCTACATATTGGCAATAAACTTCCATCAATACCGGTAGCGCATGCCGCTGATATGAAACAGACATATGAAAATATGAGACTAGTTTTAGATAAAACACAATATGGAACATATGAATGGAATATCTGTGGTGATTTAAAGGTCATTGCTTTATTGCTTGGTTTACAACTTGGGTTCACCAAATTTTGCTGTTTTTTGTGCGAGTGGGATAGCAGAGATAAGAAGTCTCACTACGTTAGAAAGTCATGGCCAAAACGTGAATCTCTTATCCCTGGCCAGAAAAATGTGGCATGTGTCCTTTTAGTGAAGCCTGAAAAAATATTTTTACCTCCATTTCATATTAAGTTAGGAGTTATGAAAAATTTCATCAAAGCTATGGATAAACCTTCTGATGGATTCTTGTACTTGAAATCAAAATTCCCCAACGTCAGTGATGCTAAATTGAAAGAATGAGTTTTTATAGGACCACAAATCCGATCATTAATGGCTGATGAAGATTTCGAGGGACTGTTAAATCCACTGGAGAAAGGAGCATGTCAGTCTTTCAAAAGTTTGTGTTGCAATTTTCTTGGAAACCATAAAGCAGAAAACTATCGTGACATAGTGGCTGATCTTCTGCATTCTTATAAAGCTATGGGATGCAACATGTCTTTAAAAATTCACTTCTTGGACTCTCACTTGGACTTCTTCCCCGAAAACCTTGGAGCTGTCAGCGATGAACACGTCAGCAAATTTCTACAATAGAGAAGAGGTACCAAGGCAAGTGGAGTTCCAATATGCTGGCTGACTACTGTTGGACTAAAATGAGAGACGTTCGAGATGCAAAATATACCCGAAAATCACTATCTACCACTTTCTAGGTAAGTCAGAATCAGTAGTTATAATTTTGAGTTAGATAGCTAGTTACGGATTTTTTTGAATATTATAAAAATTCAAATGAATATCACACAAAACTCCTGCCCGATGGGGAAAAACTGTAATTATATTTGAATTCAGCACGAAAAATACTTTTAGAATCTGTTATTTTAATTCTTGTGAAAGAAAAAAACTTAAATTTTGTCGACCAGTGCAATTAATTTCCAAAAATTACTTTAGTACCTATCCCGAGTGAGCTATGATATAGCATGTTCTGCAACACTATTTACCACTTTTAGACGTTGAACTATTCTTTTGATTTTCACAATTGTATTTCATTTGCACGCCACCTATTGGGGTGATTTTGAAGGAAGTTCCGAGAAAGATTTAATGCCATAAACAATTTACAAGCATTATGTGTAATAAAAATCACAAAAATACACATAAATAATTGAAATGTTTTCCACTCTAGCTCGTTTAGTTGGTTCATGATCTCGCTAGAAGGTTTTAGTTATGGAAGAGTTCACTTCAGATGGAACTTCTTCAGAAAGTAGCAAACTAAATATATCTATGACTCTACGACAAGGTTCGGAGAGAGACCAAAAACTGTAATTTACTTAATTCATTAAAATTACTGCACAAAAAGTATTTATTTAATTTACACATGTTTATGATTAGTATACAACTAGCAAAAATACATAAGAATAAGCTATGGGATGTTTTGAAACATGGAATGTGTAACAATGAATAATATTTTACTTCTTGTTATAATTGTTTAAATAAGAAGTAAAGGAAATTAAGTACATCGACCTACGAAATCTTTTGTGCCTATGCCCTTGAAGGGGCACCCTTTGGGAGGGAGGAGTTTGGTGAGACTGTGGTCGAACCAGAGGAAAAATGACAGCAGAGATGGGGTCCCTAAGAGAGACATACTGAAACTCTCCCGTGGAAGGACGTACAACCAGCGTGTTCTAGCCTGTGGATTTACTTTCTGGGGACTCCGAGACCTTTCCCATCCGGAGGATAGCTAACCAAGATGAAATGGTGAAGTGAATGAGAAGTGAGTTGCAATTGAAGGTCAGGAAATTCGAAGGATGTAATTACCGCTCCCGATATAGGCATAACTACCCGAGGAAACCCCGAAGAAACACCTTGGACCAGGAAGATTGGCCACGGTAGTCGAATCAAGGACTTCCTTAACGTGAGGTATCACCGAACCATCTGCTTGGTATGTAATCACTTAGATATTCACCGAAATATCACAGATGGTGGTGAAATATATTTTGAGAGCTCTTTCGTTTCCTCGTCATTAGTGCACTTTTTTTTAAGAGTTCTAAATCTTGATGTGTAGAGGCTTAGAACCTAAACCCTCAAATGCTCGTATGCTGCCTTAGCACAGAGATTCCATATCCTTAGTCCTTGTTTCCTCGCAAAACTTGGCATGTATCACTTGATGTTTTCCAGAACGAGGTAAATCTTAAGTGTTTTCGTTTCCATTCTTGAAACGTTGGAATCATCGTTGTGCCACACGCTCACTAAGGACACCTTCTCCTCCCACTTCACATTTTCTTCGAGCTGCGGAAACGGGTTTAAAATCTTGTTTCCATTAGTGTTTTAGAAGTACTCTAAGTTCAAACGTTATCTCCATTTCGTGATTGTTTATTAACAACTGAAGACTGACACGTGTTCGCAATGTACGCAATTCTAGCCATGGCATCCTGTAAATAACACTACTAAACCAAAGAACTCAATAAATTTTCCAAAGCACCAAAATAAAAAATCGTCACTACTTATCGAAAAACGTAATAATTAAGTACATAAGGGCCGTAGGCGGCCTTGACCTAAGTGGGCACTTCTAGACCTACGTTATAATTCCTTTACAGCCTCCCAGATATGCGACTTTAGCCCTTGCGACTACAGATTCTTGTGACAGTCGTGACGGCGTATGACGCTCTGTATACTGTCCTATTGACCTATATTGGGTCAGCTTAAATAATTTCATATTTATACATAGGCGTTCTGAATTCCAGGCTTGAACAATGTCAACATACGAGGGCTGTTCAATAAAGAATAATCATAATTTTTTACGGTCGTAATTTTTCGCACTAAAACTCAATCTTATTATATTCTGCTAGCTTAATGTGAAACAAACACGCCGTAGTGGTTTCATTGTTGGTACTCCTGGTTTCCGCCTGTGAGAACCAGACAAGTTCAGACAAGTTCAGTATCGCCTACCACTGCAATGGAGGTAACATGCAGTTAAAGTTGATGTTAGAGGAAGATCTGGAGTTTCTTTCAAACTGATGAAACTTGGCTACATCATTTTGATCCTGAGAACAAACAGCAGAGCTCAGTGTGGAAATCTCCTTCATCACCAACCCCAGAAAAGCAAAAGTAGTTGCTTGTGCTGGGAAAGTTATGGTCATCTCATTCTTTGATATTCATGGAATGATTCATCAGCATGTTGTACCTGCGCACACATCAGTAACTGGACAATACTACAGGGATATCCTGAAAACATTGAAAGTCCATATCAGGCGCAAAAGACCACATTTCCATGAAGCATGTTGGATGCTGCACCATGATAGTGCGCGGCCTCATATTGCCAATGTGGTTGCTGAATATCTTCAAAAATCAACGTGAATTGCATTCCTCACCCTCTCTATAGTCCAGATTTAGCCACGTGTGACTCTTTTCTATTGCCTAACTTGAAGAAACGTCTTCGCGGGAGGCATTATACATCATCAGAAGCAGTGGTGAAGGCTGCGGAGGCAATTTTGAAGGATCTCTCAAAAATGGTTTCCAGAATGTCTTTGAAGACTGGCATAAACGCTGGGGCAAGTGCATCGCATTCAGCGGAGACTATTTTGAGAAGAACCAACACATTTATGAGGATGAATAAAGGTACGTTGTCAAAAAAAAAAAAAAAAAAAAAAAAAAAAAAAAAAAAATGTGATCATTCTTTATTGAACAGCTCTCGTATTTTTCGAATATCGAATCTAGCCGGTGGAGGTTCGATTCCTACCATGGTCGTTACAGTATACTTGCGTGCACAATCAAATATATTAATAATAATAAAAATAAAATAATACCTTTTGCTTTTTTCAGTTTGTTGGCTGGATTTTTTTTAATAAAGAAGAACCCACTTTTTATGCGGACTTTTTACGCAATTGAAAATAATTTATTTTTTACACAAAAATTATAAAATTGTGACTTGACTGCCAACGTAGTTGTCTAGCGTAGGAATGGTTTAATGTTCAGCTTACGATTTGTTTTATTTTTTTTATTTTTTTTTTATTTTTTTGTTGTAATTTACGTCCTCCAACTTTAAGTCATGTCGGACGATGAATGAAATTGGCGAAATGATGCTCAAATGAACCCGGGGTCCATGGAGCTTACAGCTACTTGACATTCGTCTTTAAGGATAAGGAAAACCCCGGAAAAAACCTTATCCAGGTAACTCACCCTGACCGAGATTCAAGCTTGAAGTAAACGTTATGATAACATGTTTACTTATAGGCAGGGCCGTAGTGGAGGGGAAACGCGGATGTACGCAGTTCCCCACTATTTTTCGGAGGGGGACGCAGTCCCCTTACTAATAATGTTATTTATACTTTTTAATTCATTACCTTTCTTAATTTAACATTCAAAATATTCAAAGTATAAATAACATTATTAGTAAGGGGACATAATGTTTATGACCATTAACGGACCTACAGTACAAATGTGTAGCCCAGAGTATTACATAAAAGAATGGATAAAAAGTCATACGCATGCTGATGACAATCACAGAATGAAGACGAATCTACAAGTGCAGAATTCTGATCTGTTCTCCAGCATCTGAAAATATTTTTAGGTGCGCGTAACCCACCTCTTTTTGTTAGGAATACGACCCGGCTTATAGGGCAGTAAAACATTCAGCTTGATTTCTTGTGCTTGATGACAGTGAAATCCATATTTACAAATTTTGGTAATTTAGGCCTTCTTTCCTTAATTTGTAATCATTCATGAACCATATTATGTTTTGAAGAACTAACATGAATGAAATCTTTATGTAAAAATTACCGCATAAATGACCAGGGCTCAATTTTTATGACCTAACAGTTAGAAAAATAAAAAATGTTTGAAAAAATGACATAGAATGTTTTAAAAATTATCATTTGCTTAGCATAGTGATAGCGCTGCTGTTTACAAAGCGACAGAACCGGGTTGGATTTGCGGTACCGCCGTGATGCTTTTCTCCTCCAGGGAGACCGGGTCCGAAATGCACTCGGGCTCGTAGGCTCCTAAGAAGCCAATTGAGTAGCAACTTGATTGGGAACTAACGGTTCTTGATTGCTAAGACCGTTGGGAGGGAGTTGAACACTGACCACGTTCCACCCTGCAGTACTTCTCCCACTCTTGAAAACTATGGTAAGTAGAGGTGGAGAATGCTGCAGTCAGGCGGCAGGCCTTGGTCCTAAAGGTTTGTTGCGTCGCGTAGTCAATTAACTAAGAAAAATAACAAAAAACTGTAATTTATTTAATTCGTTAAAATGACTGCAGAGAAGATATTTATAGCTGGTATACAAGTAGTAAAAAGGCATAAGTATGGCTATGGGATGTTTAGAAACATGGAATGTGTAACAATGAATAATATTTTAATTATTGTTAGAATTATTTAAATAAGAAGAAAAAATTAAGAAAAATATATTTGAGGTAGCTCTTACAAAATTGTATCATTAACTCTTATATTACACACAATCCACAGAGAATAAGAGAATTTCACAGCTATGCCATGACATAAGGCTAAGGACAAAAGCAATCTAAAAGTGCACACTCTTTATTCAAAAGCTGATCTCCTGGATCGCTAGTCTGGGACAGTATCCTAAATGTAGTGACACCTGCCACGTTCCACACACAAGCAACTGTTTCTAGACAGCACACTCCGAAGAAAAGTATTTGACATAAATTGTGTGTCTTAATAGTTTCTACATGTTTTGTGCAGCAAGATTGTGTCTTTCTCTTACTGTTTGTCAGTGAAGCAGAAGTTACTCAGAATGAACAGGACATCTGAGGTTAGTCACTGAAAGTTCAAGATATGCATTTCATTTGCCACGAAAACATCATAACATGTATTTTAATCAATATTGTTAGAAACAGTTTTGACAAAATAAAAGTTACCGAAAAGTGTTGCATATAAGGGGTAAATTGGAGTGGACTGGACTATGCTACGGGGTGATTTGGCGCGGAAGTCCAAACTTGGTCAGTTGTACCTATGCTCCCAAATGGGAGATCTCCGGGAGGAAGGATGAGGTGAGAGGAGAGAGAGGGTGGCTGTCCCACGGAGCTACGATACTGTAGAGGACAGGGTCCTTGCAATAGACCAGTTGGAAACTTCCCGGCAGCCCAGTACAACCGGCCCACCAGGTCAGCCCGGAGGAGGAAGGAGGAAGTTTTACCAAGAGCATATCATCCTGCCATGCAACGCCGAGACACTTCTACCCTGAAAGAGACCACTAGATGAGTGATGATGTGAAATGACAATGTAGATTAAATGGAGGGACAGGAAATTCGGGGATGTTCTGGGAAACTTCCCGAAAATAACCCATTAAATAAGTCAGCCACGGGAACCGAACCCGGACCTCCCAAATAGGGGCCACAGACGAAACCATCAAAGCCATTCCGTTCGGTTTTCTGTGGAAAACTGTAACTTCCTTATTTCCTGTAAAGAGAGATGGCTAAGAACAATTAAGAGAAAAATGTAGAGTAGGATAGGTGAAATGGCAAAATGTGTAAAAAGGCGTAGAGGGCCTCCAATACACAAAAACCTAGGTTAGGTGTATGGGGACCGAATTATTATTCAATGGCAAACAACATGGTAGGATGGAAATTAATCATTTCCTCTCACTAGCCGTATATAGGCTAAGGTTTTTGATAGAGCCAACATGAAAGATCCAATACCACGGGCGGGATTTGAACCACGGATCTCCTGGTTTCCGTCCAGTCGCTCTAACCCATTAAGCTACCATTGTCAACTTGCCATCATGACAGTAAATTCTCCATTTGACTCGTATAATTCCCAGGTAAACCACTAGGGGCTCTCGCATCCGAGATACACCGTTTGTGGCGACTTACTATCGTAAGTACTTGAGTCCCAGGCTTCATCATTTAACTCTTATTATTTTAGTTAATTGATAGAAATTACTGATTTCTTCACACTAGCCGTATATAGGCTAAGGTTTTTGATAGAATCAACATTAAGCATTCAATACTACGGGCGGGATTTGAACCACGGATCTGCTGGTTTCCGTCCAGTCGCTCTTACCCATTGAGCTACCATGGCTAACTTGCCGTCATGACATTAAATTCTCCATTTGACTCGTATAATTCCCCGGTAAACCACTAGGGGCTCTCGCATTCGAGATACACCGTTTGTGGTGACTTACTATCGTAAGTACTTGAGTCCCAGGCTTCATCATTTAACTCTTATTATTTTAGTTAATTGATAGAAATTACTGATTTCTTCACACTAGCCGTATATAGGCTAAGGTTTTTGATAGAATCAACATTAAGCTTTCAATACTACGGGCGGGATTTGAACCACGGATCTGCTGGTTTCCGTCCAGTCGCTCTTACCCATTGAGCTACCATGGTGTATTTCGAATGCGAGAGCCCCTAGTCGTTTACCGGGGAATTATACGAGTCAAATGGAGAATTTAATGGCATGTGGCACGTTGGCCATGATAGCTCAATGGGTAAGAGTGACTGGACGGAAACGAGGAGATCCGTGGTTCAAAACCCGGCCGTGTTATTGAATTTTTCACGTCGACTATATCAAAAACCTTAGACTATGTACGGCTAGTGTGAGGAAATGATTAATTTCCATAAATTAACTAAAATAATATTTAAATGATGAAGCCTGGGACTCAAGTACTTACAACAGTAAGTCGTCACAAACAGTGTATCTCGAATGCGAGAGCCCCTAGTGGTTTACCGGGGAAATATACGAGTCAAATAGAGAATTTAATGTTTTTTTGTTGTTGTTGTAAATTACGTCCTCCAACGTTAAGTCATATCGGACGATGAATGGAATGGGTGAAATAATATTCAAATGAGTCCGGGGTCCATGGAGCTTAGAGTTATCTGACATTCGACTTTCACGATAAGGGAGAACCCCGGAAAAAACCTTATCCAGGTAACTCACCCTGACCGAGATTCGAACTCGGGACGTCTTGGACGTGAGGTAGACTCGCTAACACCACGCTACCGAGACGAGCAGAAATTAATGTCATGTCGGCAAGTTGGTCATGGTAGCTCAACGGGTTAGAGCGACTGGACGGAAACCAGAAGATCCGTGGTTCAAATCCCGGGCGTGGTATTGAATTTTTCATGTTGATTCTATCTAACATGGTAGGATTTTCCGGATTTAGGAATGGCGTTTTCCAGTATGGATTTTATAATTGTAATCTTGATTTTGTATTTCCATTTAATGATGTAACAGGAAAGAAATAAATAAATTACAAACTTTTACAACTTTTTTTCATTGTAATTCCTGTAAATACATATAGAAGGTAAAACATGTCCTAAAATAGAAAATGCTCTAGAATGTCCAAAATGACTTAATAAATATACAGTTGCATAATCTTACACCTCGATAAGTATTCACATACACGTTAGCAATGTCTATGATGCAAGAATTAAAAGATGTCACGTCATCACTCATCACAGCCCAGGTCCTGATAACTTACAGGAAACGTACATGAATTTCTTGGACAGGAAAGTTCATTAGGGTATAGCACATCCGGCTTGTTTTCTCCAAATTTATGGTTGTTATTTTGTTGCAAGGAATGTTTATTGATGTGTAACTATATTTACATAAAGATAAAACAGCTGAATGTAGTTAGTTGTGTTGAGGAATCTCTGCTGATCTCGAAGAAAGCACATGGCTATTTTTTCTTGGAAACGTTCCCACACCTGTCAAAGTGTTCGCCCTGCATTCCACCCAGCTGGTCCCCTGCCGTTTCCATGGAAAGTTTCTCCTAGCAAAGCGTTGCGTAAATAACATTAAAAGGTGCCTGATACTTCACTTTGGCGCCAAACATCTAATACTGGGAATAGTTTGATTCATAAGACCAGCATGTATTTATACTTCTGCTTCGTGCAAAAACATTTGAACTGCGGATGGCTCGCTTAATGAGTGACGCAAAGTTTGGAGCCAGCAATCTCTGGTGATGATCGAACTGGCAATCCCAGCACTCTGCTAGGGGTACGGAGTCTTTTCTTCCTTTATTGAAGAAAACTCAGAATAGGTGCAGAACTTACGCAATGAGCCATATATATTTGAAATGCTAATGTTTACATACTCATGGCAAATCTATTCTACCCCACCTAAAATATGTAGCGATATTTCCCCCTGCCTGTTATTCTAGTATAAAATAAATAATTATGTTTTATTAATTCAGGAATTATTAACAATTATGTAAACAATTATATCAATAGCAACATCTATGATTTTATAATAATAATACTTTTATGAACGTATCACATAAAGAAATTATGTATAAAATGTCGTAAACCTCGAAAATTATAACCAAGAAAATACACAGGCGTAGTTTCTCCGGATTGTCTGCTAGGTTTCGGGGCAACTAACGGTACAGCTTCCGTTGTTGCTACCTCTTAGCGTGGCCATAAGGATTATTGGCCTTCCCTTTTTGTATAGACAAAGAAAGGAATTTACCGTTTCTGGGGAGTTTAGAAAAGGGCAGATTGGGGACAGTCTGGCGAAGTCTCAGAGAGAGAGAGAGAGAGAGAGAGAGAGAGAGAGAGAGAGAGAGAGAGAGAGAGAGAGAGAGAGAGAGAGAGAGAGAGAGAGAGAGAGAGAGAGAGAGAGAGAGAGAGAGAGAGAGAGAGAGAGAGAGAGAGAGAGAGAGAGAGAGAGAGAGAGAGAGAGAGAGAGAGAGAGAGAGGTGTTGAGCTGTAGCAGCATCAAGCGACGTGAAGCCCGAGGTTCATCCGACGTTATTTAGAGTATTCTCAGATTAAGATAAATATTTTAGAGCATCAGACATGTATAGTTATGATTACAGTCCGGGAGTGTCACCTAAATTACTGAAACCTTGCAGACATCCGAGTAACTTGACGCCGATGCAAAAGTATTGGAAGACTTTCTTGTTCATGAACCCTGAGTAAAACCCAAATTTCCAGTCCAACTACAGAACCTACTCCATAGTTTAGTGGTGATACAGATACTCGTCGAGGTGGACCCTCAGATATTAGCGCCACAGCATCGACGAGTACGACAAAGTTAACAGATCGTCGCTTCGAAGCCCGACGGAGTGAGGGACTTTCGAGATAACGCGACAGATACAGTACTGAGATTTTTTATGGGAAATGCTCTTAAAAAATTTTTATGCATGTATGTCTGAGCAGCATAACTGACAAAAACGAAAATTCTGTTCAACACAAAACTTGATATTTAAGTTTTCCATTTTTCAAAGATAGCACATGAAATTTTAAAGGATTCTTACCTCCTCAAACTACTCTTTACATGAAAAATATTCGATATTTTTGATAATATTAACAATGACTGATGATTTTAATAAAAATGTTAAATGTTTCTGATATTTTCATGACTAATGAAATGTACGAGGATCGACCGATAAGTCCGGGCCTCACTTAGAGACGGTGCCACTGGGCCAGTTTAACGGATAGCATCATAAGACCGTATTCATAGTTATTACTTTAATCTAGACTATCTTCCGACTAACTTGGTCCGGACCAAAGGCGGTCTAACTTTTTTGGTATTCATAGACGATAAAAGGCTTCGGACCAAGTAAAGCCGTGGACCAGCACGGAGCAAATGTTACACGACGTAGAAAGGTTCTTCTGCGCATGCGTGAGTTCTATAGTGTGCTAATCAAACCACAATGTACCTACAAGTTTATATATCTCTGTAGTAGTTTCACAGCTTTTTCTTAATCATTCTTACGGTTGCTTCTGCTGTTTCAGGTTCGGTAACAAAGGTTGGTGTGCTGTGAATATGGATAATATAAACAAGCGTGGTATGAATTGGTCAGAGGAAGAACAATGTTTTCTCTAGTCAAAAAAAAAAAAAAAAAAAAAAAAAGAATGAACATTATAGAAAATATATCCATGTCGACAAATACAAATATGAGAAAGGATGAGGCATGGATGGAAATTTATAACGAGTTTGTAGATAATGCGGCTTACTGATGCAGGTCAGCAGTGTTGTCTTGATATCTTCCACTTGCATGATACCGAAGTGCTGTTAGGATTTGAATGCCAATTGAGTTACACAGGCCTCGGTTATCGTCCCTGACGTACAGGTTAGGACGAATCATTTCTATCGGCATTTTGGCGTTCGCTTTACTAAACCGGTATCTGCTTTTAAAGTTTAGATCGTCCTACTTCGCAGTGATTTCTATTCTTGGTAGTTTAAGTTTTCCTCCGTCGTCTTATTTCACGAATTCTACGCACCACAGCTACGTTCATCACTTCATTTTCGTCCATGTTACAAAGATGGTCCGCCTTTAATCTACCCCCTCGGAGACGGACAAATATTTGAGCTGGACCAACGTGTTTGGTCCCCGGACTATCGGTAATCCCGGTTTATGAATAAGAAAATCGGTGGTCCACTGTTAGTCCACCGAAAGTAGCAGGTCGGTCCGGACCAAGTCTGACTATGAATACGGTCCTTATAGTTTAACTCTAGACTAGCTTGTATCCATAGTTACAGCTCAATAGCTTGTATAGTTTTTGAATGTGACAGCATTT
This sequence comes from Mantis religiosa, assembly GCA_030765055.1. NCBI lineage: Eukaryota > Metazoa > Arthropoda > Insecta > Mantodea > Mantidae > Mantis > Mantis religiosa. Next base: position 142,437,245 of record CM060949.1, read on the forward strand.
TAAATAAGACAAATGGAGGATTCAGAAAAGTGAGCAGCGATTAAAATACTTGCATTTAAAAGGCTTAACGGCTAAAGAAATCAGGAGGAAATGGACAGTACATTGAAAGATTCTGCCCCTTCATATACAATGACTGAAATGTGGGTTGCAGAGTTAAAATGGGACGTACGAGCACTAGTGATGAGCCTCGCTCTGGACGCCCCGTGTATGTCACAACTCTAGATAATATTTTAATTAGGTAACGTTCTGGGCATTCACAAGGTCGTGCAAGATGGGTGCCGCGTTTGTTGATACCTGATCAAAAGTTGCAAACAAAAGCAGTTTCTGTTAAAAACTTGGAGCTATACCGTAAAAATCTCAGAGAATTTTAGAGCCGGCTTATTAGCATGGATGAAACTTGGATACATAATTACACTTCAGGAAGTAAATCATAGTCAACAGTGGATTCTGTCAGGTGAACTAACTAAAAAAAGTCAGTTTTGCCAGCAGGTAATGGCGAATGTTTTCTAGGATGCACAGGGAATTATATTTATTGCTTCCTTGGAAAGGGGTAAAGTATTACTGGTGACTACTATGCAAGCTTACTGCAACACTTTAGTGATGAGGTGAAAAGTGTAACTAATTTTATATTTTGGCAAGGTTGGCACACAGTTCCACGTTGGGACGCCAATTTGTAACCAAATGATTGGCGAACAAAGAGTTCTACGTTGAGGCTACAGTTTGAAGCAATTTTGTTTAGCTCAGGGTAAAACAATGAGGTTTCTCACAGGGTATGCGTGGATATGCGTGAGAAGGATAGTTTAATGACACTGGAATTCCCGTTTCAAACTGATTTATTCACTGCTTCTTTTTCTCAGAACATCGAACTTGAATTTGCCGACCAAGGATTGCCAATAGATCACTGTTCAGAGAGACTGAAGGTGGAATGCTTATTACTCGATAAACTTAATTCGTTCTTCACGTATATATAAACCGACAAATATCTTCTCTCACCTCTTTTGGTCTGTACTCAACCAAGACAGAAGAAGTGGACCGCCCTAATCGGCTCCACGCCGTGGACTTTCTTAGTGGCTTGCCAGCCACGAACTGACTGAATGACCACAGATGCGCGTGGGGGTATCACTTTCACTTTCTGAAAGCCCTCTTTTCAACCAAAGATCCCTTTGTGGCTGTTTTGTCATGCCATTATGAATGATCCGAAGAATACCCTATTCAAACAGTCAAGTGCCATCCTTTAGAAATCTGCTAAGGACACTGTTTCTTGTGTTTCTTTTGTTAAAACAACTTATTCACCCCAAACTGCTATTCGTCTCAACTGCCCTTGCACGTGTTGTAACAAAGAACCAACATTCCTTTGAAATCCATCATGATTCTTTACTTATAGCAAACCTTAATTTCGGTATCAAAAGAAAAATACCTCATTTAGCAAAGAAAAATCTTGTGTATTCACGACAATACTCCAGTCTATCGTTCAGTCATTGAAATGGAAAAAATGTGAGAATGAAAGTTCAAATTGCTTGAACATTCACGCTATTCATCAGATCTAGCACCCAGTGACTACGATCTATTCCCGAATCTTAAAGTATTTCTTGGAGGACGATGATTTCAGAGCAACGAGGAGGTCATTGATGCGGTAGACAACTAGTTTGAGGATCATGATAAATCGTACTACAGAGATGCTTTAATTAAATTACAACACCGGTATGACAAATGTATTAGTCTTTCTAGAGATTATGTTGAGAAATGAAGAAACGAATTAAAATGTACTTTTTTTATTGTGAGGCTCTGGACTTCTCAGTCGACCCTCGTAACCTGAGAAGACACCTTCATTCTGAATTAGTTTTGCATAAATGTTGAACCATAAAAGATAGAAACAAGATTAATAACAAATCGAGATGTCGTTAAAGCATAAACTGTATATTTAATACACTTTTTGAGGATTAAAAATTTCCGAAATATTTCTTGTTAGTAGTTTCAATTTTAAGAAATTTATCCTAGAAATGTTTATTAGTTATATTTCTTTTACCTTTTTAAAGAGAACAGAATTAGAAGCCATTACCCAGGGAATCATTCTAAAAAGATTTGACTATTCCTTATCGCTGTATTCCCCTAATTCCGTTACACGTCCAAAGAAATAAGAATTAACACAATTTCTATTTTCTCAGTTAACATAACGTTGATAAAAGAATAAACGTTTATTAGAATAATTTGTACAAGAATGGTAAGTGAAGGCAATGCAGTAAACTATCGACTTTCACTCTTACAGGCATTTAATAGGAATGGAATTTCAAAGCCAACACATTAGGAACAGCTATAAAGATTTGACTATCACTTAAGCCTTGTATCCTCCAACTACGATTGTACTTATAAGAAATTTAAAATAAAATAACTTCTACAAGCATTTATCTTGAAGCAGAAGAGGAATATACTTTCTTGAGTATTGTTTGTTAAATAATGGGTAGAGAAAAGTATGTGAATGTAACACATCAGAAACCAAGCGGGATGGCTCAGGCGGCTTCTTCTGTGACCCGCATTCGGGAGTTCCGGGTTTGATTCCTATAGCCGTCTTACCTGACCCATGGTTTTTTTTCTCGGAGTTTCCCGGGTCGTCAGGCGAATGCTGAGTAGGTTAATTACATCCCCAGAATTTCCTGTCTCTCCATTTCATCATTATAACTTCACATATCTCTCATCTGGTGGTCTCTTTCAGGATAGATGTGTCGGTGGGAGTATCGGCGCTGCATGCTAGGATGATATGCTCCTGGTAAACACTTCCTCCTCGAGTAGGAAGGTCCCTGGTCTCCTGGCTGGCTTGGTGGGTCATTTGGGTTTAAGCCACTTAGGCTGCCGCCCATACAGGCAGCGACCACGCCCGATTCTGGCTGCACCTGAACATGCGTGAACATTCGCCCTCGCGGTATATACGCCCAAGGTTGCCTTCACCTGGCCTCCCGTTTGTGGGAAACAGTGTGCAGGCAACATGACCAGAGGGGATAGGAACTGTGCGTAGGGTAAGTATACCAGACACATTTCTGAGCCTGGGGATTAGGATAGCTGGAGGGACATGCTCACTTGTTAATAGCCCATGGCATCTTTAGGCAACTTGTAGCTCTTCTGCCTTCGAGGAGCTTTATGGTCGCATCGACCCAGTGTACTCACCAGCTGGTTAGGGTGGACAGAAAGTTTGTTGTGGAGGGTTTGAGATCTCTCTCTCTCTCTCTCTCTCTCTCTCTCTCTCTCTCTCTCTCTCTCTCTCTCTCTCTCTCTTTCACCATATCCACAATGTAAGGAATTTTGGATTTATCGTGCAGGATATGAGACGGAATTCTGCGCCCCGTACCATAGTTCATTCTTAATGCCCGGTTCAGTACGTATCAATTGCCCTCTGTACCGTAGTGGCTCTTTGGGGCGCCGCCCTCTCTCCTTTCGCCTCATCCTTCCTCCCGGGAGTGCCGCACTTGGGACATAGGTACAATAGACCAAGTTTCGACTTCCGCGCCAAATCCTTTTTGTAGCGTAGTACAGTCCAGTCACATCAGCATTTTTATTTACTTCATCTTAGTCGAGAAAAATTTAAAACAAGAAGGGGGGGGGGGGACCTTTGCTATACACATTTTGTTGTAGGAACGAGCGGGTTACAGGAAACCAAGTCATTTCTATACTCTCTTCATGACATTACGAGAAACTTTGAATAGTAACAGTAGTTTAAAACAATGACAAAGTATTGAAAAATTCGAACTAATAACAATGGATATCTGGGTTATACATAAATGACTTAGAAGTTATGCATAATTAAATAAAATTTCTTCTAAATTAAGTCGAACATATACAGTATGTTTCGAAACGACGCCGAACGAATATATAGAAGTAGTTGATCAACTCCTATGTGACATATATGGATAGTTTTTACCGCCAATAGAGCCACATAAAACGCTCCAGAATGAGTGTGGATTAGGCAGTTACAGGAACAACGCTGCGTGCCTCTCGCGATCCAAGTTCGCCGGTAGGTGCCGCCTGTTGGAGCACAGCGTGCCGCCTGCTGTAACTGTTTGTCAACATATCGACATACTCCAAGGTAGCTTTTACTATTAAGAATTTCTGTGGCTTATGCAATCGCAATAAAGAAGCTATTCTTCAGTTATTTGTTTGTGGGTGTTTAACATGTTCCAACATTCCGTTATAACAGTCCATGACGGCAAATAAGCTCATGGACATATGCAACTTAAACATTTTAGAGCGAAGTTAATGTTAGTGAGATTGACAATGGAATCATTAAATGATAAAAAGAACACAGAACAATATCAAAGAATTGTAAATAAAGTTAATTAAAACTAAATGCCTTATGCAGTGAGACAAACATTTTATTTCACTGTGTTTAATAATACTAATTAAAGCATTTGTAACTTAAAATGAAGCTTTTGATATTTACAGTAAGTGGTTGAAAGCGCTGTGCAATTATGATCATAGTAAAATGAGCAACCATGGAACCGTCCGAGACATTATCGACTTTTTCACAAGTAACTGCCCTTTGACCCATTACCTGAAAGCGAGGCTAGTGTCACTTATAAAGAGCAAGTAGCAGTGCTTTTGTTTTCCTGGCCGATGAGTTCCATTAACAACTTTTGAGTTTCCTGAGCTGCCTAATCACAAAATAATGTAATATTTAATGCTGCATAAAATTATAACTAAGAGAATTTCGAAGCTATGGCACCGAAATTCGGACTAGTTAAGTTATAAACTAAGAAACGGTTATATTCGTTCGGTATGGTTTTGAAACCACCTCGGAGAGTTCACTGGCCATGCAAATATCTTAAGTATAATGTATGCTTTATAATATAGTACTTTAATGATAGATATAGCCATTTTGAGATAGTAAAAGACCCATCTAAAGGATAGCTTGGGACGAAGGAGTTTGTTTAAAACATTTTTTATCGGTTATGATTTACCGGATATGCAAAATTCTGCTAAACCTCTTTCCAGTGAAGTGGACTTTAAACAGTATTTCCAGAAATTATTTTATTTGAAATATAAATTTATCGTTCATTTTAATCAGAATTGTTAGAGAAATTTTTAGAAAATTCCAATTATCGATAGTTTTCCATATTTAGGGAAGTTGGAGGTCATAGTTTTTAAAACTCTTCTTGTTGTATCTTTGGTATAAATTGAAGTTAAATATAAAGTTTATTATTTATCCCTTTTTATATAAATGTCACATATAGACACCTCTCCTTAAACTTTTTCTTCTATTTTTTCGTGTACTCAGTATAGAAACTTCGGGTGGAATACAGTACTTTCACTATCTAAGTGTACATTATAGAGAAAGTAAAACTCTGTACGAAACAGAGCTCAGGAAAGCAGCAGGAATATCCTTTGCTCAACGTACATTCTTTACGATAGATATGAACGTTTAGACTCCAAGCAGTACAATTACCCCTGTTCCTGGAACATGCATTTAGTGATAATTATTTATAAGCCGCGGGTCCAGATATAATTATAAGAAGAAAAACTATTTTAAAAGCGGAAATAATTAGAGTGGGAAGCAATGTTTTTCTAGAGCTACGCATTACAAGGAAATACAGGCTTATTAACAGCAGTTCGTTTCAAAAGAAAAGCCGTTGTAAAGATGGCACGCTACTATTGTGAAAAAGGACGATAAGTGCTTTATTTTTTACTAAGCTCGTTAGCTTGATACTAATGCACATTTAACCTTCCTTTTACATAAATAAAACATTTCGAAACCTCTACAATGTTTCTTTAATTCCTAATTCACATAGAAAAGTTATCACAAATCCAAGGCAAAAACTAAAGCTTGTTGCCAGATTAATAAATAAGGTCATTCACAATGATCTTCGTTAACACGAACATGAATATTATCGCCAGATGCCAACGCCAAGCCTTGCAAACTCCAAGCTTTCATGTTCGTGTTTGGCATTCAAACAAAAAAGATAGAGGGAGGGGGAGAGAGACAAAACATTATCGCACTGTACAGGAACAGAAAAGAAGAGATATGGATTATAATATGACGAGAAATTAATTATCTTATTTTAAAATCATCATACTCTTTCTGTCAAAAAGCATAGATCTCACAGAGATAATTTGCTGAAAGAAAAATATTTGGAAGCAAATTACGAATGAAATGAAATGAGAAGGTAGGCATGAGTTGTTTACCTTATTTACTATGGTGTTTGTCGACTTTGTGATAAACTTTAGGTTATATATTTTGCTTTATTTATACATTGCGATCCATATAAATCTGAACCACTTCAATAGGGCATAACTTTTCAACTAATAATAGGATACACGTGCAACTTTGGGAGAATATAATACACAATTGGGAGATTACACTACACTATTTACATTTCAGAGTAAATTTTGGAAGTGTCCTCCACAAGATCTATACTTGTTTGCACTCATCTTGTCATATTCTCTGAAGTTTTACTGAGAGTATCCTCGCCAATATTACTGATTTCGGTTCGAATGGATTCCTTGAGAACATCAATTGTCCGTGGCGTATTCTTGTACACTATATTTTTTAGATACCCCCACAAGAAAAGATCCGATGAGGTTAGGTCAGGGAATCTGGGTGGCCCACAGACCTTTTGAGATTATTCGATTATAAAAGAAACTGGTTACAAGTTCCATTGTATCATTGGATGTATGTCACGTTGCTCCATCTTGCTGGAAATAGCCTTCTCTTAATTTGATATCATCTCCGTAAAACTTCAGAGAATATGGTGAGATGAGTGCAAACATGTATAGATGCTGGTGGAGGACTTCCAACATTTTCTCTGAGATGTAAATAGTGTAATGTAACCTCCCAATTGTGTATTATATTCTCCCAAAGTTGCACGTGTGTCCTATTATTTGTTCAAAAGTTATGGCTTATTGAAATGGTTCAGGTTTATCTGGATCGCAGTATATATGGAAAAACTATTATTATTATTATTATTATTATTATTATTATTATTATTATTATTATTATTATTATTATTATTATTATTATTATTATTATTATTATTATTATTATTATTATTATTATTATTATTATTATTATTATTATTATTATTATTATTATTATTATTATTATTATTATTATTATTATTATTATTATTATTATTATTATTATTATTATTATTATTATTATTATTATTATTATTATTATTATTATTATTATTATTATTATTATTATTATTATTATTATTATTATTATTATTATTATTATTATTATTATTATTATTATTATTATTATTATTATTATTATTATTATTATTATTATTATTATTTGCATCAATTTTTATTCTATAGGTAATTGGGTAAGTATTCCTCTGTATGAATATTTTTTAAGCTTTAAATTATTCTGAAGGTTCCAAAGAAGAGCATTTTCGTGAATGGTTAATAGGGTCGTACAAATTTAATTAAAAACATTCCACAGCCAATATTTTAAAAACGTTTATAAAATTGATAAATTGGTTATTACTTTGCTTTGATGTTAACATTATAATGTCATTGTGAATGGCAACGCAAGTTTCATGTTCATGTCACACGTTCAAGTCCTCGCGTTAAGTTAATGTTTATATGTGAATGGGGCGTAAGTATCTGTACCACGCACCCTTTGTGCTGCTATAATTTTTGTACTTACACATAGGTCCACTTTTAACACGGAGCTGCACACCAGTACTGAACACAACCTCCGACATTCACAAGTAAAGTGCTTCCCTGACGGTTCCACAGCTCGGTGATCCTTTACCCGGAGCTTCTCTTACCTACTCGTGAAGAGCCATATGCCCGTTCCACTGTCTGCCGACTCCTAATCGCGGAGCTTCAAATGTATGACAAGCTGGAAGTACCATACTGCTGTCACTGTATAACTCATTGCTGATTGATTCTGTCAGCTTTTTATGTATCTGTTGGGCGCCGTAATCTGTCTGGAATTGGAAGCCCCTGGAATTGCAGTCGCTAAAGGTAATAATAATACGACTCGCTTACTGACGACAGCTCCTTGACGAGGTTTGTTTCTTACAGAAGCTTACTTCCTTCATGACGTCGAGCAGTAGTTGGTCTTGAGCGCGTGTTACTTTCTCACGTCAGTCTTGCGCCTTAGCCGATGTGACAGTATTTTCATCACCGATGACTGAGTATTTATTACTGAAATATCGACATATATTTGTTCGCATTTAGCTAACATACATACGAAATTTTATATTTATATTAAAGCTAGTCCATATATTCTTACTATGATTTCTTTACCGAAATTTCAATGGTAATTTAAAAGATAGTTTAAAATCAACATAAGATCTACCTGTTATGTTCTCTAGTTCATACTTAGAGGAAACACTGCATTACATTCAAAATGTTCTATGTAAATTTCTCTGAAATGCATGCTTTGAAGTCCATTAAATAAAATACGAATTAGGAAAAGAATTCTGGGATGTGTCTGCTTGTAATCACCTTAACTCTAAAACAAAACTTTATACTTATGCTCAGTTTTGACACAAAGAGTTTGAAAAAAAATCCCTTAATGTATACTACCATTCGCATAAAATATTTCATTTTGTTTGTATACAAACATAATTAACAATTATAGTTAAATTACGAAATGTTTGCGATACTTCCACGAAAACTAAAACACATATTAGAACGGGAATAACTGATAATCTTCTGCATTCTGAATAAATGATTTTATAAATGGCAAACCTTAAGATGTAGACCAGATTTCACTATACCAAAGAATAAGAAGCTATTAAAACGAGGAATATTGTATAATACATGTTTATAACGTTAATCACCTTGTTGATATTAATCTTATCGGTTTAAACTTTAAAATACTTCATTATAACGGAGTTTGGAGGGGCAATATGCTCCTGTTGGGCCAGAGGGGAGATTTGATACTTAGGATGACCGGATGCGAAGAAGGATGATAACATAGGACAGAGTTCCTAATAGCTACTCCCCCCCCCCTCTCTTGGGTTTGCACATCCCCGGGGGTGGGACTTGAACAACTTCCCCGATCTGGCAGACAAGGCATTACAGAGAGCGAAATGAGATGAAATGAACATTAAAGAAAAAATCGGGCACATAATTATCTTTGGTCTAGTGACCCAGGAACACTCCCGAAGAAGCACTTGAGTAACGAAGGTCTGTTAAGGGAATCGAACCTACGAACACCCGAATGTTGGTCACATATTACCGCCTGAGGTACGAAAACTTGGAGACAGAAAAACAACTTTATAACCTTAAGCGTTCCGTCAGAAAATGCTAGTATGTGGTAATTATGATTATCAGTAGGTTTTGGATGCACAGTCACTTTCTGTGCTTCTGGAGGACGAATGGGTGAGGCGAAAGACATAGAGGGCGGCAGATACAGACGTCGGCGGAGTCCCTAACGGCTCTAAACATTACATTCCTGAAATACGTTTCATTAAACACATTTTCACATTGAAAACTTCATCGCCATACGTCTACTCCCCTAAAGAATAACGAAATGAAAAGATAAGAATGATAGATAGGAAAATAAGCGGCATTATACAAGGGCTGTTCAATATAGTCAAAATAGTCTCTCCTGAATGCCATGCACTTGTCCCAGCGTTTCTGCCAGTCTTCAAAGATATGCTGTTAATAATTTTTTGAGAGATCCTTCAAAATCGCCTCCGCAGCCTTCACCACTGCTTCTGATGATGGATAATGCCTCCCATGAAGGCGTTTCTTCAAGTTAGTGAATAGAAAAAAGTCACATGGGGCTAAATCCGGACTATAGGGAGGATGAGGGATGCACTTCAAGTTGATTTTTTCAAGATATTCAGCAATAACATTGGCAATATGCGGCCACGCATTATCGTGGTGCAGCATCCAGCCTGCTTCACGGAAATGTGGTCTTTTGCGCCTGATATGGACTTACAATGTTTTCAGGACATCCTTACAGTATTTTCCAGTTACTGATGTGTGTGCAGGTACAACATGCAGATAAACCATTCCATGAATATCAAAGAATGAAATGACCGTAACTTTCCCAGCAGAAGCAACCACTTTTGCTTTCTTGAGGGTTGATGATGAAGGAGATTTCCACACTGAGCTTTGATGTTTGCTCTCAGGATCAAAATAATGTAGCCAAGTTTCATCAGCAGTGATTACGTTTGAAAGAAACTCCGAATCTTCCTCTAATATCAACTTTAACTGCATGTTACCTCCATTGTAGCGGTAGGCGATACTGAACATGTCTGAACTTGCCTGGTTCTCATAGGCGGAAACCAGGAGTACCAACAATGAAACTACTACGGCGTGTTTGTTTCACATTAAACTAACAGAATATAAATAAGATTGAATTATAGTGCGAAAAATTATGACTGTAAAAAATTATGATCATTCTTTATTGAACAGCCCTCGTATAGTTTAAAACTGCCTCAGGCCCACCTCTGTACCGTGATGGTGTCTGCCTCATATTTTAGAGGTACCGAGTTCGAATCTCGGCCAGGGCGAGTTATCTGGATAAGGTTTTTCCGGGAATTTTTCTTGTCCTAAAAGATGAAGGTCAGACAACTCAAAGCTCCATGGACCCTGGACTCATTTGAGTATCATTTCACGCATTTCATTCACCGTCTGATATGACTTAACGTTGGAGTACGTAAATTAAAAAACAGAAATCCCCGCCTCAGGGTTTAGGGTAGCCTGTCTCTCTCACATACCAGAAGTACCGAGTTATAGTCTCGGTCAGGGTGAGTTATCTGAATAAGTTTGAGTATAATTTCATCGTCTCGTTTATTATCTGATTTGACTTATGTTGTAGAACGTCAAATAGAAATAAATAAACCTCATGGGCCCCTACCATCCAGGAAAAGCGTAAGAAAAAACTCAAGATACACTGTCCAACGGTAATCGAACCGAGGACTCCCGAATGCAAGCGTCCCATGTTGCCATGGAGTTGTATTAGCCAATGAATATATAGTAGGTGCTCCTGGAGTAGAAGAGCTAGTATTTAATGTAGGTGGAAGTATTTAAATAGCAATTTAAGTTGCAAGAAATATTCCCGTCGTTAATCTTGTTTTGAAAATCGTCAGCTGAAGATTTTAAAAAAAAATGTAGTTTTTTGATGATTGTCAATTGCCAGGGTGACATCAGTGCTGTCAGTGCACGGGAATTTTGTCCCGCAAGAGCAATAAATACACTGGAAAGGGCCTGTCACTTTTAAGCACACTTAAGAACTACCGGTCTTGGCCGGATTTGAACCCACGACCTTGGAAACATGGATCTTCCCAAGTGGGCCACTCACACAGACATCAACTTCCGCTGCCTCACAATGCATAATTTATAGACAGAATCACCCTCTACGAATTTCGATCACAGAACTGATTCGCTCTGCTCTTGTCGTTCCCAGCACTAATCATGATTTCGTAGTATTTTTGTTATGAATAAAATGATGCTGGTCTTCCACCATTTCGTTATACAGTTCCACTAATTCGTAGATTAATTTCCCTAGTGTGTTGCCATAGACATTAAAATGTAAATCAAATTTAGTGCGAAACAAAGTGGTTCAGGGAGTTCTCCAAGGTAACGGGGACCATATAATGAAAATTCCGTTCTAGATATGCGCAGGTCTCCCCGCGCGTGTGAATGAAACAGCGACAGGGTTTTGTTTTGGCGCGCGGCCATGTTCCACAACATTGAATGGAGCTGATTTCAGAGCGTGCTCAGCTCGCGTGTTTCTTAAAGCACGTAACTTTTCCGCGAACTTTGTGTTTACCAGCAATTGGGACTGCCTATTACGGTTTCATAAAGCTTTGGTGAACATACTTAAGCTAGCGGTGACTAAAGACAATCCAAAAATATCGATGTTCGGAACCTTCAAGCACGCTGTAAACAGAGAAGACTCATGTCGAAAACGTTCGTTCTTTGTTTTGCTGTAGCTGCCTTCCATGACACTCTGTCGCTCTTAAAGAACATTGTTTTAAATGGAAAAATTTCTGATACTGAAGTGTGGCAACTCAGCACAGTATATATTGCACATGTGTAATTCTTTTTATACATCTTCTTTGAATGTCTTTCCGCTATTTAAAAATATGTTTTAAACGCAAAAATATCCAAACATAAGTTATATTTAATTATTTAAATAATATTTTAAAATTTATTACCTATTTATTATTTAATGGAAATTAATTGTTCTTTCACACTAGCCGTGTGTAAGCTGAAGTATGGAAAGATTGAGTCAGATTGAAAAATTCAATGCCATAGCCGGGATTTGAACGACGGATCTTCTGGTTGGCGTCCAGCTGCTCTAACCCTAGAGCTACTATGGCCAACGTACCGATATGACATTAAATTCTCCAACTATTAACCTAATAGTTGTTTAACTATGAAGCCCGGGCCTTAAAGTACTTACACGATGTAAGTCGCCATTAAGGTAGTTGTCTCATGTTTTTATGAGAACTCCTAAGTGGTTTACCGGGAAAACACGAGTTAGTTGGAGAATTTAATGTCATATCGCCACGTTGGCCATAGTAGCTCAAGGGTTAGAGCGGCTCGACGGTAACCAGAAGATCCGTCGTTCAAGTCCCGGCTATGGCATTGCATTTTTCAGTCTGATTCAATCTTTCCATATTTATTATTTATTTATATTTATGTATACATGGAGGGTTTAAGACTTTAAGTTTATGTATTTTAATAATTGATACCTTAATGTATACCCAATTCAATCTGCTGATTCTTTCTTTTCATAAAACCTCTTTTCTATAAACACATAATATAATTTTGTACCTGATGTGTTTTCTGCACTGTCGTAATAGAGGTGTGAAATGAACAATTCTGGTCAGTATAGACCACCCAATTTACTTCCATGTGTTCAAACTTCAGTACTTGATTTGTTGGTTCAAGTAGTCTGTAGTCATTAAATCTGCAGCATGTTTTGAAGTTCTTCTTCTTATACTTTCACTCTCTTTAGAGTACGTTGAATCAATCATTTCCCTATATGTTGTTCTTTTCTTAGTTCCCAGTATTTATTCATTGTATCTGATGTATTTTCCTTTCTTCTGTCGAGATAATGGGTTTGGATTTTAAGGCAGATTTATCTTTGAACCTTACAGTGTCGTTTTTAGTTATTACTTCCGCTGTCCCGTCAAGTAATTAATTTTCTGTGATTTTTAATTCTGCTAAGTCTTTTTCAGTTTCCTTAAACCAGTTAGGTTTTGTTTTACAGTTACGGAAGAAATCAAAGATTTGTTTAACTAATCTGCTAGAGCTCATTCTGAGAAGATGGCCATAAAAATTATCCTCCTTTTTTGCATAGTATCTGAGAGTTTCTCAATTTTCTTGTAGAGAGCTTCATTCTTGATGCATATTATCTTATTATAGTTTTGAACTATTACACATTAAAATAATGAACGTAATAACAATATAAGTAATTATCAGTTAACTATATTTAAACTTACTTTCTAATTTTTTCTCGATAAAACTGTAGTCTGCAGATAACACAAATAGTGAATATTTTTATTAATAATAATGAGTGGATCTGCCACTTTTATTACATAATTGATATTATGTGTGTGCACAAAGGTATTACGTTTTAGAAATACATCGTTCAAATCAAAATTTACTTCCTCTTACCATATTAAACGGCATATATATGAGTCCGCTATCTTAATACATAAAAAGTTTCACATAGTAGACTATTTAAACTGGTACAATCTTGAAGACAATTTATATTTGAAGCTTATTTAAGAGTTAAATATTTTCAAACAGGGTAGAAATGAACTTTAAACATTAGTTTCACTGAATAAATCACTTTAAAATCACATAATTATGTAACATCTAACGCAAAGAAAACACGAATCTGCATAATTATGATAAAACAGATGTGTAAAATTATTAATTAAAGGCATACATTTTCCGGGTAACTAGCGATATCGAATGCAACAGCTTTATTAGCTAATTCATCTCTAAAGGCCGGAGGGATGTGCACTTGCATTCGATACAAGTTAGCTGGACACATATGAATGACATCAGATGCATAGCACGACCATAAAATGTGCAAACGTCGAAAATAACGTAACGTAGTACTCTGTGAACTAGTGAAGCATTGACTTGCAAGTGTATGCAAACGCAAGGTCAAGGTGTAGTATAATGCAACTATTTTGTTTTCTCTCGCAGTGTGGCGGTTGCACCTACCTGCAGTTGTTGACATATGAGAGGAATAACAGTACAATACATGTGCAGTATACCTATGAAAAAAAAAAAAAAAACGCACATTCCTCCGGCCCCTATCATGTCGCATTTCTGTCTATTACTACAGTCAGACATCTAGGAAATTAATCTAATTTGTCCAGCACCGAATAAGCAGGTGAAAACATTACTCTTAGCAAATGCACCTACTTAAACTGTTCGGTGACATAACATTTGTTTACAAGTCACCATCACTGCCCGAGCTTGTACACAATTTTGGTTTAATTTACGTCCTCCAACATTAAGTCATATCGGACGATGAACGAAATGGGTGAAATGATGCTCAAATGAGCCCAGGGTCCATAGAGCTTAGACATACCAGCCATTCATACTTCAGTATAAGGAACAAAACGGAAAAAGTCTTATCTAAATAAGACCGAGACCAAGATTCGAAGTCGGGACCTCTTGAACATGAGGCAGTCATGGGCTGTGCACATTGAGCTGTTTAAATGTATGCATTTCACACTGTTTTACTTTTTGTACCATCTGGTATATACTATATCCTACACAGAAATTATATGCTAAGATTGCAACGAAAATGCACGTTTTAATGTCCCCTAAAATATATGTTAAAACCAAGAATATGTACGCCTGCGTATGAACAGAGTGAGTCAAAAACACAGTATCGATTAAGACCATCTCCGTTGTGTGGGAGTAACGTGTTTGCTTCACTTCAAGATGTCCTCAATTCGTATCTTGTATAGGATGAATTACTCGTATACGACTTTTTCCGGGATTTTCCGTTATACAGTCACATTTGAGAACCTAGTTCATGCAGTTCACTGTCTGATATGACTTATCTGGTTAAAATGTTAAGTTCCCCCAGAGTTTTCGAGTTAAGGTTATCTTGAGAACATACAAGTTGTCGTAATAATAAACTACAATATTTCATTTTTTGTGCTCTTAAAAAAATATGTGCTCGATATATACCTACCTATCAATTAAAACATACATACATTTTTATTTTACTGCATCATACAGAACTAATAAAGAAGTATTACCTTACGATTTTTCTCATATCATGCCTCGTAAGGTCCTTGTGGAGTCCCATTGAGAAACCACAAGATGCAGCGAATCCTGATTTTGAAGACAGAGTGGTACTCGGGGCGCGTGCCCCATCCTCTAATTTGCACCTTCACCGATGTGGGCAGAGATGAGGGTCGGGTGGTAGGCTTGGTCCGCTATGTAGCACCACGAAGTTTACTTTAACTTGATAAGAAGTTTAACCTTTGGTTAAACTACAGGTTTCTTAACTCCAAAATTCAAAATAATGTATCAATATTTGCCTGTATTGAAGTAACAAGAAAGTACATTTTTTGTGGGTATATGTTTCATGTGTTTAACCTCCCACCAACAGCTATTTACATTATGAAAGCGTTATACAGCACGGACGTATATTTTAGTGGCGAGAAATAAATGAAATGTGTAGTGTTTAACGCCCGCTTTTACTACATACGGCACAGCAGGCGGTGACACTGATGATACATGAGATGAACATGGAGCACCGGTGGAATGACATGGCGGGGGAAACCGGAGATCCCGGAGAAAAACCGCCCCAGCGCCGTGTTGTCCACCACTAATCTCACTTTACAGTCGCCTGGAATCGAACCCGGGCCACCTTGGTGAGAGCCAAGCGGTCTAACCACTGAGCCACGGCGCGGCCACTTAGTGGCGAGATAATGATATTGTAGGGAAGGATTTGTAAGTTTTAATGTTTCTTTTTCTGTACATGCTTGTATTTAGTTACATTTAATATAGTACTTTAATATGCTATTTTTCACACAATATATTTTAACCATAAATATCCTTGACAAATTATATATTCATGCATCGGTGGGGAAAACAATCTAATCTAGAACGAACGCAAAACGAATCTAGAAAACTGCCTTCCCATTTTAAGATGTGCTTAGATTCGAACATGGACCTGTAGTGACTAAGTGCCATTGTAATCCTCAACACAACTATGATTCAGTTTGATATTTGTTTTCCTTGTCGAACTTCAATGGTTTATGGTGGAGATACATTCACGTAAATGATCACAATCTATTTATTTGATTTGGCAACAGGGAAAAAACAGGAAGCTGAGCCGGTCGTAGTAAATTTCCCACTTTATTTACATCGTCAAATGTTGGCACCCCTTATAACCGCAATTAACAGTTTTATTTTTGTTTCACCTTGAAGCGAAGCATGGTGACAGAGCTGAGCTATCTAAGGTATGTTGGTATGCCTTTTCCTTGGCCTGAAGGTATCGTCATGTATGTTTCACTTCAACTAAAGGACATTCGACATGTGGGTTGGTTTGTTACTCCTGTCTCTTCTCTTGCCTCAAATGTCAGCAGCTTCAAGTCATGCAAGGAAGTTTATAGACATTGCATTTGTTTCCATGCCCTCGACTCTATTTGCTTTTGCAAGGAAACCACTATTTTCAAGTAATTTTGAAAGCTGAACCTTGTCCTTGTTGTGAAGTCACATAGAACAAGATGATTGCCATCAAAGCAAAGGCTGAGTAATTTAAAGCAGTAATCGGACTACAGTTTCACTAATTCCTACTTCAATAAATGACAATTTTTTCCCTACTATTTATTGATATTCCACTCAGAAAATGTTGTTGATGTCCCATGAACAGGAAGCAATTTAACGTTCCCTATCACATAAATATGTATGTCCTGTGCGTGGCGAAGTAGCTGGGTCGTTATGCTTTGGTACCCTGCCACGGAAGCGGCCGAGTTCGATTCTGTCCCTGGGGGTGTGGATTTTGAGTCCCGGCTGTAGGACTATTCAACATTATGAAGATATTGAGGAGCTACGGTAGCTGGCGATTCGTGGTCTAGAAAGCTAACTTTCCGGCTGTGGGGCGGGTGATGCTGACCACATCTCCCCCAACCCGAATCGGTTGGATGATCGCCCACCTCTGCCTTGCGTATGTGGGCGTGAGGCCGGCAGTCGGACTCTGGCCCGCTAGGTGGCTGTTGCGCCATGGGTTAAGTTTACCACATAAATACGTACAAATTAGAGAATTTATTACATTCCGCCCATAAATTCGACACCAAGATTTCAGTATAAATACATGTTTTGTGTACCTGAACGCAAAAAAAAAAAAAAAACTTTAGAATAAAGTGTATATGAGTGTATGTGTGTGCGTGCGCGCTGGGGGGGGGGGTGCGCGCCTGTATACTTAAATGTATTATTGAAGGACATAGCTCAAAAACAAAAGGATGCAACATAATGATTTTCAAGACAAGTTCCCTTTTCAAATTTACCTTCTACATGTAAATTTTTTTGAAAAAGATTATTTTCTCTAAAACTGCTCTAATTTGTTTGTTAAATAACTTATGTTTAAAATATATTTATAATAAATGTAATATATTTTTTATAATAGAGTTTAAAGTCTTATTCATTCCCTAGGACATGCATAAAATGTAAATAGTAAGATATGAACAAAAATTTACCACATTAAAAATATCGCAGATATCGTTAAAAGATACGGTTTCTGCCAAATAATTGTGGAACATTAACAATCGCAGATATGCTCTTTGTAATTCGTTTGTATTTTCAATATATACTTAGTCTTTGCTCAAGTGATAAGTCGCTGTTCACATAGCGATCCACTTATTAAAAGTGTCACTTTCTCTTTACGTTTTGCATTTGTCTTATAGCTAAAACGAGTTCAGAAAGTTTTTACAAGAAGGATAGTTTACGTAAGAACTACGTGAATGTCAGTACTTTCAGGTAACGCACTAATAGCTAATACTACCCTGAACTATTGTGTCTTCCATGTTACCAAATTATGACAGCGAGTAATAGAAATACAATTTGTGTTTGGTAAGTTTTCATTGAATGTGTGATTATAAGAAGATAGCTCTGAACAAAAGTACCCACCTCGGTAGGTAGATGGTAGCGTGTCTGCCTCACTCGGTCAGGGTAAGTTACCTGAATAAGATTTTTACGGGGTTTTCCCATATCCTTCAAGGCAAATGTCGGGTAACTCTAAGCTAGATGGATCCTGGACTTATTTGAGCACCATTTCATCCAATTCATTCACCGTCAGATGTGACTTAACGTTGGAGGACGTAAATTGCAACAAAAAATTCTGTAATTATTGGTTAGATAGTTATGACCAGTCCTCCTACCTACCTACTGTTTTTGTTAATAATATAAATAGAAGCAGCGAGCATACCGTAGTTGCTAAGCACAGAAGAAATTTAAATGTCATAATGCTTTGCTTCACTGAAACTACGTGAGAACCAAAGCATAAGTTACTATAAGACTAAGCAAATATCCAAAGTTGTTCATATCGACATTAAACGTACCACATACATTGATCTCAAAACTACACAAATGTACATCGTTCATAAATGCTGTCAATATTTCAATAAACCTTTGATCTTCCTGATGCATTATTTCCATTTTCTTCAGGTAGTACTTTGTAGCCTTGGATTCCATCGAAGTGAGATGACAAACCAGATGTATGCTCAACAGTTCCATGAAAAACACAAACAGAAAACTAAACAGCAAAACTATTAAGTATTTGTTAAGTACTTGAAACTCTATAATCAACGTGTTACACATATGAAGAACACCAAACGTCATCCAGCAAATTGTTGAACCAATAGGTAAAGAGAAATATCCGGTTATCTTCATAGCAGCGTTGTAAATGTAGGAATAAGTGTTTCGCAGTTTCTTGCACTGACTCACTGGATCAAACTTTGAGGATAAGTCCAGCAAGCATTTGTTCAAGAGAGAATACTTCTGTTTGAGAATATATACCGAACATATAAACTGCAAAATCATTATATTTGCAGCCAGAAATGCCAGCTGACCAACAGTTAGGTAGCTGACACACAGAGTGTTGTCACAAAATATCAGCAGTAAACTACAGAATGCAAAGGCGATGCCGGAAGATGACACAGATATAAGTACACCAAGATATATCCTAGCTCTGCTGTAAAGATTCTGTACTTCACATATTTGGGAGAAGATGACGTCCAGTTGGAATACTGCCTGCAAGAATTTTGAGACGTTTTCTCGTTTTAGTATCCCACAGTAAAATGTGAACAAAAATCCTGTGCAGATGTGGAATACATAATACAGACCTCCTGTTAGTAAATATTTATTTTTTAAGTCATTAATTGTTGCGATAAAAGGAAACAAAAGAGGCACTGTTATAAATACAATACTCCAAAACACAAGTAAAAAGTATTTACTGCAGCTATCACACTGATCATCTGAAGACATGCCAAGCATAGTAGAAAGAATTAGTAAGGGTTTTGCTGCCCAATAGATGTCCCTGTCTTCAGTTTTTGGAACTTTCGGTGATACGTAAGATTTCACCATAATTTGTTGCTTGACCTTCGTTTTAAATGCCATCAAATATCCTAAAATGTGCGAAGCTACACCAGCTATACTTTCCCTGATACTACTTCTGTATTTGAATTGATCAGTGTCGTGGATATGGAAAGGGTAACAATTCTACTAATGCACAAAGCTCATTCAATAATATATAAAAGAAACAAAGTTTGAACGGAAGAAAACAGTTTAATACACAAATGTATGTTAAACACTACTAAAATATTCAAAAGACCTCTGCTAAAACTATTTATTTTCATATGCATTTATACAAATTATTCATACATTTTATTAGTTTATGTAGCACCTGCCTATAGCAGCGGAGGGATTTTTTGTTGTTGTTGCTTTAGGCTTACCGAAGTAGGTCATATCGACCATGAGTTAATAAAATGGATGAAATAATGCTTAAGTGGGTGTAACCAGATTTTTTATTCGTTGCAGATAGGATGCACGTTGACTGTTTTGAGGACCCAAGTCGGGAAGCCAGATGTAACAAGGTTACTTCATTGTAGTTTGAATTGTTTCTTGATGATTGTGTTTTATTAAATAAGAGTCATGAGATCTCTCGATTTCAGGTGTGGTTTAGAGTGAAATAAATAAAATTTTGGATAAGTCTAATTTTGTAATATATAATTTAATTGTATTATCTGGATTACATTTTACTCGAACTTTCTTTCCTAGTCAATTATTGCTGGTTACCTCCAGCATATATCCTTACTTCCTTAATAAATAGTTTCCATTAATGACATACAATTGCTCACTCCTGCACGTCCACTCACCACCATTAAAACTTTTATCTTGCCCACATCGTCTTTCCACCACCAAGATTACAGAATATACCTTTTTGTAGATTATTGATTTTCCGATACTATTCAAAACCTTTATATTCACCTCGACATCTTTCCATCACCATGAAACAGGATTATTGATTTTCTCCTTCCTCTAACAACCGTTCATTTTTTATATATTGTCATTACATGGCCTACTAATAGTCAGATCAGAAAACAAAGCTCATTTTCAGTTCAAACAAAAACTACCGTTACATGTGTTTTTTTTTCTTTTTGTAATTTAAGTCCTTCAACGTTAAGTCATATCGGACGATGAATGGAATGAGTGAAATGATGCTCAAATGAGCTCAGGATCCACGGAGCTTAGAGTTACCCGACATTCGCCTTTCAGGATAAGGGAAACCCCCGTAAAAACCTTATCCAAGTAAATCACCATGACCAAGATTGGAACTCGGGACCTCTTGAACGTGAGGCAGACATGCTACCACCACGCTACCGAGGCAAGCGTTACATGGGTTTGGGGTCCATAGAACTTCATAGAAATTGTGATATGCATTGAACTTTTCAGACTGACTCTATCTATCTAAATGCTAGCCTACACACGGCTAGTGTAGAACAACGATTAATTTCCAAAGTTGAGACTCCTTGAACAAAAAGTAACTTTTTAGAAAAAATTATGTCGCTCTTTTGTCAATGAGTCCTTAAAACGCATGTGCGCGCGCCCATGTGCGCCTGTGAAAAGCACAATTAAAAAAGCTATATTTAAGTTAATCATCTTCCTAGGATGTATTAAAACGATTTTCAAACAAATGCCACACCTCAAAATATCATTTACATTAAAACTGTTTCCAGAATTGTCATTTCCTCAAACATGGATGTAACGGTTTTGTTTACACTACCATATGCTTATAACTTTTTAATTATAAATGAAGTGTATATTATAATTAAATAGGTAATTGCAATATTTGCATTGCTTCACTGCAAGTAGCTTCAGTTTTTTACGAAATAAATTGTAAATATTGTGACTTTGTGGGTCCGTGAAATTAAAAGTCCAATTGCACAAACTCAAAATATTCTTTATTTCCATCGAATTACAGTTGGAACACTTGCCGATTACATAGGATTGCGTAGCGAACACAATTACAATCCACCAGTTCGTCTGTCACAGGTGCACTCCTCACTCACAATTACGTACAACTCCTCTGATACACGTACGTAGTCTTCCAGTCCGTTCGCTAGCACTGCGCTCTTCACGGCTGCTCGCCAAGAACTGAACTGACTAGTCCACTGCAGCCCTTATATAGGTAGATCGCTGTTTCTGGAAGCTTCGCGGCTCAGAAAATCATCCCGATTATTCCAGACGTCAGGGGGAGGGGAAAGAGACGGTGCAGTGCCTAGTGACACTTTCCTAACTATTCCCTATGTT
Organism: Mantis religiosa; assembly: GCA_030765055.1. Taxonomy (NCBI): domain Eukaryota; kingdom Metazoa; phylum Arthropoda; class Insecta; order Mantodea; family Mantidae; genus Mantis; species Mantis religiosa. The sequence continues at coordinate 142,459,010 of CM060949.1, forward strand.
AGCGCTACAAGATAAATGGGTGGGCATAGCCTAAATGCCTCCTGTTCCTCACCCAGCTCCAGTTGGTCGTGCCTTCCGATAATTGGGTGACAATATTGAATTTCCTGAGAATAACCCCTAAAGATATTTTCATTCTTGTTGACCTTTGCATAACTTGACAAAACTTAAGAGGTAAATAAAAACCTTACGACACACAAAAATGTAATTGTATGTCCGCTGGTAAGTCCCGAGCCTCACATAGAGATGGTGCCACTGGGCCAGTTTGTCGGATATCATTATATAGTTTAACGCTAGACTAACTTGTATCCATAGTTACAGGTCAATAGCTTGTTTAGTTTTTGAGTGACGGTATTTTAAACAGGGCAAGTGTAGATATTTCACAAAAATGGAGGATTCGGAAAAACGAGCAGTGATTAAATACTTCCATTTGAAATAGCCTAAAGAAATCAAGGAGGAAATGGACAGTACATTGAATGACTCTGTTCCGTAATATACAATGATTAAAAGGTGGGTTGCAGAGTTTAAAATGGAACACACGAGCACTAGTGGTGAGCCTTGCTCTGGACGGCCTGTGGAAGTCACAGCTCCAGAAGTCATCGTTAGACAGCAGAGGCTGCAAACATATAAAAAGAACGTGCATGTAATATTTTAAGTAATGTTTTGGGCTTTCTTAAGGTCTGTGTAAGATGAGTGCCTCGTTTGTTGACACCTGATCAAAAGTTGCAAAGAAAAACTGTTTCTGTTAAGAATTTGAAGCTCTACCGTAAAAATGCAGGTGAAGTTTTGAAAATACATTACCAGGTGAATCAACTTCAAAAAAAGGGAAAAGTCAATTTTGCCAGCTAACAACGTTAATGGCGAGTGTTTTCTGGGATACACAGGGAATTATTTTTATTGATTATTTATTATTTTATTGATTATTTATTGATTATTATTTATTATTATTGATTATTATTTAGTCACCGGAAAACTTAGCACTCTAGACAAAGGCAGGAATAAACAAAAGCGCGTGCTCGGAGATTGCCAAGAATTCGTGAAAAGTGCTGTGGGTCGTCATGTGCATAGTTTTTTCTTTAGAAACGAACTCCCTAACATAAATAAAATTTTGTCTGCTGTAAATGAGGATACAGATCTACAAATTTTAGCAGATCTAGTCTGTATAGATTGCTTGTACAGCTGGGGTTTGTGAATGAAAAAAGAGGCAAGAAAAATTTGCTAAGAGACGGGCGATATTGCTGTGTGGCGAAGACGTCATTTAAGGACAATCAGACTGTACCGAGACTTGGGTGAATGAAGGACACATGAAAAGTAAAGTATGGCAAGACTCGACTTTTAAAACTGAAAGACAAGCATTTTTGCAAGGTATATTTGCTGGTTTAAATAATCCTTATAAACTTGTTTCAGTTTCGTTGCTCATTCATTCAGTTTCAACTTGCTGAGTTTCATTATAAACTTGTATTTTTGCATGCCGTCATATCCTTATTTGTATGATTTTATTTATCTTCCTGGGAATTATTATGACGTTTACTGCAGGTTTAAATGTGACGGGAAGGCATGGATTATGACACAAAAGCATTAGCCAATGAGAGGGCAGGTGGTTGCACGCGGAGCGATAGATGTCAGCGGGGCAAGATTATATGAAACAGAGATTAGACCTGACCCTTCCTTGTTCATACGATTGTGCATATGTGTTGAGCTTGAATCAAAACCAATAAGGCTCACCGGTAATGGCATCACTGAACTAATACAGTGCTATTTGTTCTAGCTCAAGAGTAACTTTTGAGCTACCATCGCTTCTCTATATCGACAATATAGAGAGTTCAAGTTGATATCGAATTGTAACTTGTAACACTTGTGTTTGAGACACTACTTATTTGCCTTTTGCTCACACGAAAGCAAATCTGGTGGTTTACAAAGCAAAAATTTCGAGAACCTATAGAAAGTAACATAATTTTGGGAATTTATGGCAAACGAGGGAAGGTGTGCTTGTTGCTGTTACGTCCAATCTGGAGCGGCGCGCCAGAAAGAAATATGAAAACAAACAGGACGGGATTGTGGTTTACTTTTCAGCAATGCTTTGATATCACCTGTGGAAGGAATAGGATGTTAGAGAGGCTTGGATTCACGCAGTGCGAACTTTCTGACGATTTCATTAATTTATATTCATCTGTGCCCTCCCTTTTAGTCTGATGGGCTAATAATACTAACGTTAAGATTGAAAGAGAAAACAATGAAATAGATTCAAAATAAAATGTTAAATGGTTATACATAAACACACACACATTTTAGCTAATCGATGGAAATTAATCATTTCTTCACTCTAGCAGTATATAGACTTAGGTTTTTGATAGAGTCAACATGAAAAATTCAATTCCATGGCCGGGATATGAACCACGGATCTCCTTGGTTTCCATCCAGTCGCTCTTACCCATTGAGCTACCATGGCCAGCTTGCATTGCCATGGCCAACTTCAATCCCGGCCATGGCATTGAATCTTTTACTCTATCTTATACGAGTCAAATGGAGAATTTAATGTCATGACGGCAAGTTGGCCATGGTAGCTCAATGGGTAAGAGCGACTGGACGAAAACCAGGAGATCCGTGGTTCAAATCTCGGCTGTGGCATTGAATATTTTACTCTATCTGGAGAATTTAATTTCATGACGGCAAGTTGGTCATGGTAGCTCAATGGGTAAGAGCGACTGGACGGAAACCAGGAGATCCGTGGTTCAAATCCCGGCCATGGCATTGGTTTTTTTATTCTATCTTATACGAGTCAAATTGAGAATTTAATGTCATGACGGCAAGTTGACCATGGTAGCTCAATGGGTAAGAGCGACTGGATGGAAACCAGGAGATCCGTGGTTCATATCCCGGCCATAGCATTGCATTTTTCATGTTGACTCTATCAAAAACACACTGGCATGCCCGGACAAATCGTTTCGACCTAGGAAGAGACGGCTGGAGTAAGAACAGACTGTACTCCTTGAAGAAGAAGAAGAAGAAGAAGAAGAAGAAGAAGAAGAAGAAGAAGAAGAAGAAGAAGAAGAAGAAGTAGAACAACAACAACTAGGTAAATTTGATAATGATGTTCACTAAACATTAAACGGAATGAACAAAATTAACGGAAAAATTAAATGAAAAACTTAAAATCATAATAAGGTAAGAAACAAAATGAATACTATACTTTTCCATTTTGCTATTGTCGATGTGGTTTCGTCTTTGTAATTTCCAAATCCAGAGGTCAAGAGTCCGATTCCTGGCTGAAGAATCAGACATTTACTCTAGTCAGGATTATTTCTCATCCTCTCTGAGGTCTGCAAGTATGAGTGAGAGTGTACATATGTGAGTGAATTTTATTCTATAAAGGAAATCGAACGTAATCAAACGAGAAGTTACACATCACTGCCGAATAAGCGATTGTTTCAAAGTAAAACAGCCTAAATGACAATAATGATGATGACAACAACAACAACAACAACAACAATAATAATAATAATAATAATAATAATAATAATAATAATAATAATAATAATAATAATAATAATAATAATAATAATAATAATAATAATAATAATAATAATAATAATAATAATAATAATAATAATAATAATAATAATAATAATAATAATAATAATAATAATAATAATAATAATAATAATAATAATAATAATAATAATAATAATAATAATAATAATAATAATAATAATAATAATAATAATAATGATGATGATAATAATGATGATGATAATAATGATGATGATAATGATGATGATGATAATGATGATGATGATAATGATGATGATAATGATGATGATAATGATGATGATAATAATGATGATAATAATGATGATAATAATGATGATAATAATAATGATAATAATAATGATAATAATAATGATAATAATAATAATAATAATAATAATAATAATAATAATAATAATAATAATAATAATAATAATAATAATAATAATAATAATAATAATAATAATAATAATAATAATAATAATAATAATAATAATAATAATAATAATAATAATAATAATAATAATAATAATAATAATAATAATAATAATAATAATAATAATAATAATAATAATAATAATAATAATAATAATAATAATAATAATAATAATAATAATAATAATAATAATAATAATAATAATAATAATAATAATAATAATAATAATAATAATAATAATAATAATAATAATAATAATAATAATAATAATAATAATAATAATAATAATAATAATAATAATAATAATAATAATAATAATAATAATAATAATAATAATAATAATAATAATAATAATAATAATAATAATAATAATAATAATAATAATAATAATAATAATAATAATAATAATAATACGTATATGGATTATCGAGTTAAAATGAAATTTAAAAAAAAATTTCCATAAAATGCAAATGACATAAAAAGCGTAATAGTACAAAAAGCACCACGACATAAAGTTAATTAAATGTGTAGAATACAAGTTATAAAGCCAGAAAATTAATGTTAGACTTAAATAAATTGAATATATAAGAACAGAATAATGTAACACTCAACAACATATCCGGAAACATGGACACAGGGGTAGCACAGTGGTTTCGTTCGCGACTCTCGTGCTGGGGGTCCGAGTTCGATTCCCGGCCCTGGCAATTTTAAGTCGCCCCTATCCGCCCTTCACCTCTGTCTAGCTCTTGTGAAGTGTCCCGTATGCCCAAAATGGTTTGGAGTCCACGGTATATACTGTAGGTCCCCTCGCCTCACCGTCATCACTATCACTCTATCATTGGAGGTAATGGACACCACCCTCTGGGTGCCTCCACCTGAGAAATGGGTCCGGTCATCACCTGGTGGGGCGAGGTTACCCCGAAAGCCGTAGTTGCCATATGGGGAGTGTTGGTACATTTACATACATAGACCTATCCAGAAACATAAATGTTTGACAAGGAAAAGATGATCGGACTAGTGTTTTTGAGGATGTGACGGATCTAGATGGTCCAACACGTGATATCTCGTAGATAATAGTTAAGATTATGTTATAGATAAACATTTAGCAAAGTAGACCAGTTCAGAAGAGTTTGAGTAATTATTGAAATTAATTATTTATGTCAACGTTGAAGTCCTGACACCGTCAATTTTTGTGAGGATCAAAATATGCTGCAGTTATGAGCATGTACCACAGCAGAATTGTTGTGTTCTTCCAATTAGGTTATCGTCTGTTTCTCAGTCTATAGAAATGACAAAATATTAGTTTGATTTTGTTGAATTTTAGTCACTCATTCCAAGTGCAAGGACATGCAGGCATTTGGTAACAATTTGTTGTGATATACACAATACATAGCTACTAAGTTGAAAGTGTCATATATTCTAATATCCAAAATTTATCATAGATTGTTTGTTCCATTTATAACCCGTCCTTAACTGCAATAGTTAATACCAGTGACCCTTTTTCATTTTGAGCATATCATTGGATATCAGATCACATACTCCATTAACTTCGTGGTTTTTTTGTTGTAATTTACGTCCTCTAACTTTAAGTCATAATTGACGGTGAATGAATTGGGTGAAATGATGCTCAAATGTGTCCAGGGTCCATGGAGCTTAGAGTTACCCGACATTCATCTTGAAGAATAAGGGAAAACCCCGGAAAAAACCTTATCCAGGTAACTCACCCTGACCGAGATTTGAACTCGGGACCTCTTGAACGTGAGGCAAACATGCTACCATAATTGAACTTCCATGTTGTGCGAATAATAGAGAATAATCTTGGCTGGAGGAAAGTTCCCCCCACCCGATCGAGAAATTCGGAAGTTCTCGCCCACCGACTGAGCTATGGGCAGGATTTTATTTATGAAATGTTGTCTGTGATATTATGTGTAATGAATTTTTTGTTATGTTTGTAATATACATTTTCCATTGCTTTGTAACTCATTTATCACCATATAACCGCTTATAAATAAATATTAACAAGTATTTTGCATTTGTTATGCATGTCTACTTCTGAGGAATACCCCTCCCATTTTCAACATAATATTTTCTCATTCAGGGATATTCCTAGAAGTTAGTCATTGTTAATTATATTTCAGTATTTCTCTAGCAATAAATTAATTTGAAAATTTCTAGTGAACAATCAGCCGTAATGGAGTGCTCTGATAATTAACAATTCACGTATCATACAGTTTATCACATTTTATTTTAAAGAGTTTAATTAAATTTCAAAGGAATAATTTTTATTTTACCTTCTCGAAATAATCATATGTCCACAATTCCATAGATTTAATGCTTTTAACAATTCAGTTTTTCTAGTGTTAACTGTTTCGAATAATTCCATGTTATATGCTTCCACTTTTCAAAGCTACACGTCGGACTGATGCTAGAAACTTTACAATCCCTTTTTCTACACATCGCAAGGGTTTATAGCTAAACTTTTGTATGTGGTTTAGGATTTTTTAGCACTTACTACTAATTATAATTATTTTGAGATAAAATACATATATGGTAGTTTTATGTTTGGCATGCAAATCTTTACGTCAGATTTGCATCTTGAATACTAAATGATTGATCGTCATTATTAAGAAGACAGATCGTTTCTCTGCTTAGAAAATGCTAACAAAAAGCAAGTTAGTTCATATCAAAGGATTTATATTAGTTCCTATTTCCTTGAGTCATTTCGGTGTATTAGAAGGAAGGGAGGGATTGTGAATAAAACAACAGCATTTCTTTTCAATCACATGTATTGTACCAAAATGGTAATATATATGTATGTACAAATTCGTACAAAAATCCAGTGAGATCACAGCCATTATAATTATGTATAATATTACTTATGCATTATAAATATCTAGTAACACATGGGAAGTAGTAGATCAACAAGTTTATTACATTTAACATTAATTTGATGTAATACAGTAAGTAGGTAGGTATTCATTTCCATATAATGCTCATTCCTTTAAACGTTTTCATACAAAACTAACCTTTATTCCATTATTGTTTATCAGTTAAAATCTCCGATAAAAAATACTTTTGCTCAAATCCCCTTCAGACATTCTAAAACATTTCTGCTTGTTTGAGCTAACATTGCTGCAGAAATGAAACTGCTGATAAAAACATGATTATTGTTCAGTAATGTTTAGATTATGTATTGTTACAGTAAAAAGATTGTTTATTTATTACAAATGATGTAGATACAAACTCATAACAGGCAATGTCTGCAGGAGTTTAAAAATGACGATATCATATAAATTTCTTCAATGACTGAAGCTAAGGTACTCATTAAGCTAATGATGATAGTTTTCAAATTGGGAATATAAAGTCGCCTTTAAATTTATAGGCTATTGTATCAGAGGTTAAACTGAGCTTTAAACTTTAATTTATGTAAATTCTGCTATCGAAAGTCTAGAAAATCATATCAGAAATACTACAAAGTAAAATTAAATTCCTAGTGAGTATTTAGGCCCACTAAAAGGATCTGATATGTCTGCCTAATAAATAGCTCAATTTAACCTCTGGTTTTATCTTGAATTTAAAACTTATCAAATATTTCGATACTTAGGGTGCAAACGATATACAAGTTGAAAGTTACACTTTGACATAGAACAACTTTTGAGTCTAAATGGCATGCATTTTTTCTATAGTACAGGTTCACAATCGAGAATTCAATTCATTGTTTAGATAAAATGTTCTAAAGTACAATATCAACACAAACTGTTTGGATCATTTGGAATAACAAATACAATATTTATATACAAGTTCTAGTCGAGGGACTAGCACAAATACTTTTCAGGTCGTGTGTATATCGTTTACACCTGCACATGGCGTAACTTAAGGGAGGTTCCTCCTTTAAACTGGTGGGCTCATTTAGGAAATTGTTCCCCTAACTTTAAATGACATCCCAGAGGCAACAGTGTCCAGTGTCCAATCTGAGATAACATACTACACACAGCATTTTCAGCACAAGTCAGTTGTTTGTTTTCTTTTGAAGCTATCCAGAGTAGAAGAATGGTTTACTGAGATAAATTTATTGTATTTACTTTTTCTACCACCAGTGAAAATTAGGAACCTCTCAATGAAATCCTTAAGTATAAATATTCTATACTTATTTCTCATTTTGAAGCAGAACAATAAGATAGTTTCTTTTGTAAGAGCATTTGAAAATAAATTTTAACCTTTATGTAATGGCGAAGGTAAATGTAGAGTGTATTAGAAAATGCCATGCAAATTGAGAAATTTCTCCTGGTTGCGTCAAAGCTAGTTTTCGTAACATTTAAGTTACTCAGCAATAAATGTCACAAATTCTGTTTCTGTTTTTCACCCGAGAGCATGCAGTCACGGATAATGCATGCCAAGACCGTAAAATGCCAAAAATACAATGTTTCTTACAGCTCTCGAACGTCATCTCTTAACGTGCGCTGGTTTAACTAATTTGAAACATGTCCATGGCACTTTTGAAGTCTCATCTCATCTCCTATCGAAGTAAGAGAAACACCTTACTGGATAAGAAACATTTCAATATAAAACACGCTTATTTAATACCATGAAGATAGATGGAATGTTTATGCCTTATTAAATACATAAAAAAATAACACAAAACACTGCGTGTAAATGCAGTTCGTACTATTCCATCTAAAAGTACTGCGTTTCCGAATCTGAACCGAACGTGAGTCACGAGTAATATTGCCAACATTCCGCCGGTTGGCACTAGCAACGGCTGTCATTTGTTTTATTTTCGCAGATGAACTTCATTTCTGACCTAAGAATCACCATCTCTTGGAATTAGACTGGTGTGTTTATGAATAATCGTACAACACCCTATCATGACTTTTAATGGTTTTGTTTCCTTTTCACATGATATATTATAACATAACTTTAAAAATTACATAAGATTTGTTGATTAGCTCAAAAGTATTAAACTGCTATTGCTGTTTATTGTTCATTTATGATACAATCTCACAGTGAAGGCAAGCTTGGGGAGTTTTTATTTAGTCAAAAACCACTTGCAAAAAGTCTACTTTGGAAATACATAGGGAGAATGTTTTAAAGAGGTAATTTATTTATCCCCAAAACGAAAAATTTCTTCCTAATGTTCAGCTTTCCAATAAAAACAAGGTAAAATTGGAATTAAAAGCTCGTAAATAGTATACAAATGTTGCCATTCAAATACAACTTAAGAACTTTGTTCTGTAATGAGGGAATTTGAAATACAATGTTTGCTTAATTGATAAAAATTATTCAGCTTTGCCGGTATACTATCAGTAGATTTTATTTTTTCAGGATATTTCTGTTAAGAAAATACAATTCCTATATATTTATGTGTATTTGTTTTTATCAGCAAATGACCAATGTGTTTACTATCTGATAAGAGTTGTTTCCAGCAGGGGTAAACCTAGCTTAAGAATCTAATCTTACAGGTACAGTAAAATTGTTTAACCTAAACTCTTTCGGGTGGTACGATTAGCAATGATTAAAAGGAGGATTTCCACTCGTCTATTCAGCAAAGTTATGAAAAACGCTTACAAATGGCAATGCTGGAGAAATGGTTTAAATTATAAACCAGATTTGAATGGGATGAATTTACCGAAACTCGGAAATGAAAGCTCAATTTTAGTATTTTAATCTGAGGTTACATAACCTCAAATAGTTTCCCGCTTGCAGCGCGATGTGATCGGTTCAGCTTCGGTAAAAACAGTTTTTCAGTTGAAGTATTCGGAGTTGAACTTGTTTCTAAGATCCATATAAACAAATATAACATCCACACACGTAGGCTTGGTCATGTGGAACGGCTAGTTTAAGTTGATGATACACAGTGTTAGTGGAGGTTAGCACCAAAATGTTGCTTTGCCATGCCAAAAGAATATTTTACCGGAGGAATGAAGGAAGGGAGAGGGAGTCTCTGACGCACAAGGTTCGGCGGCAATAAGACCACCACGTTGGCCAAGCCCACGCGTTTGGAATACTTCTTACAGCACAGCATTCATTGCTGCTATTTTAACTGGCCTGTATTCCAATAATACTGCCCTCTCTGGGAAATTAAAGCAAACTCCAAGCTATTTCAGTGCCCAGAACGTAAACACGACTAATCATACATGCCAGCGAGAATTTGCTCTCACATTCGAGGAAAACGGCGGCATCTCACCTTGACTGGATTTGGAAGAATCACTCGTGAAGAGTTGGGACTTTCAGGGCATGAGTTGGTTTATAACTTCTGAGGTGCACTCCATATGAAGTTCATCTACATTTAACTCATTTAGCAGTAGAAATATTTGGATCACGGTTTGTTTACCTCCGCATGCGGATCGGACCTGAGATCGGCTGCCCAGATTGACGGTCAAGGACGCTTATTGTAATTAATATGTCCGGTAAATATGAAAGAGTGTCGAGTTAATGATTCAAAATGTCAAGACAATGCTGGACAAGAGAATAAGTCACAGGACCACAACCCAGCAGAGGAAATCATTTAGAACCATCATTGCAAAAACTTATGTTGAGTTAACAAACAGTTAGAGATAAATTGTGCTAAGTCTTCTGAAATTTCATATTTGAGTCTAGATTTTATAACCGTCTGAATAGCTACACTATGCTCTCTGCATTCTCAATGCGGCGGCACAGAAAAGCTCTGTTTGATTCATAACGTTCTGAAGCCTTCAATATAATATTACCCTATTGTCTGATGACAAGCCTTGGGAAGATCAGCGATTGTTGAGGGGTAATTAGGCGCCAGAAGTCTGTGTTTGAACCATAGAATGTAAGGCATTTTCAAACATTTGGCGTATTATATTGCACAAACGTCATGTTCATTGTGTCTCTTGACTCTAAGATTTTATCAAATGTAAACTCTCTAAATTCAAAAATATAAGATGCTCAAAATCTCAGAAGCATTGAAGCATAAGGGTAATTTCCAAGATATTGTAAAATTGTTTATACTTCCAATGGCAGTGCAACCCTCCAGAGGCTTATAACCGATTATTGTTATTATTATTACATTATGGAATGAGATGCCTTAATTTCTGACAGATAAGGATTATCTACGAAATACAGAAGCCAGTTGTGCGGTACTTCCCAGTGGTCAAGAATAGCAATTGGAACTAAATTTAGGCGCTTTCAAACCTTAAAGCTTGAAAATATTCCAAAAAGCACCCTATTCAATCTTCTAAAGCATCATACAAAATATATAATATATACGATCACACACTTAACATTTTACAAGAAATACGATTGAAACCCAAACCAAGATTGTTGTAAACCATACATCCTGTTTTGCCATGCTGATATGTTGCCAGTATTCTGTAGACTCCTCTGAACTAAATTAAATACACTTACACACTTAATAAATATCAAGTATCTTAGAATAACAACGACAATATAGGCCGGCCTAGAATTATTGTTCCTCTCCAGGAGTTTGAAGACAGTCCTCATCTCCTTGGCTTGAGGAAGGACCTAGCTGCTGTCGTAGGAACACGCATTTACACATCAGTGCTTCACAATTACAAGGTATTTAATGTACCATTTTTACTGTTGTCTCAAGAACCAAGTCATTTGAGTCCCATTTTGGAGTTGACATTTTTGAAGCAGTTATTTAAATGAATTGTAATTGACGAACTTTAATTGGTGCGTCAAAGGATTCGAAACTCTGTCAAAGCCAATCAGAATATAAATATGTAAAGATTTAGCTTGAGGCTTTTGGGGAAAGCCATGTAACAGGTAATGAGACAACAGTTGGTGACAGTTGAGAAGCACTGAGAATGGTGCAAACAGCCCAGCCAGTCCTAAAATTGGCAGGCAATGCTATCGGGTAGCGCGGCCGTTCATCCTCCCAGCTTGGAGAGCTGAGAAACATAACTGAATTGCCGGCAGGTTCCACCCGAGCCAGGCAGCCGCCACATTCTGGAGCACAAGATGCTCGCAGCACTTTCTACCAGAAGGAGGTAACTTACTCCAGTCATAGTGAGGCAGTGGCCGTGAAATTCTGACGGCGTTTGAGCACACGGCTGCGATGCAGGTCAGACTTGTGGCATACGACGACTGTGCCTCCCTGCTGAACAGTCTGATTCTGTTGCTGGCCGTTGCTGATACCCTTGCCGTTGCTGTTGTTGCTTCCGATTAGGGTGCCGATCATTTTGGACACGGAGAACTTGCGCGACTTTTGATGACCATTGCTTGTGTTGTTGCCTTGGAGGCACCGGCATTCATTGACGAGCACCTCAAAGGCCTGGTACAGGTCGGCACTGTTCTCGGCCACGGAAACTTCGAAGAACTGACAGCCGTTCTGAAGAGCAGCTGTGCGACCTTCCATTTCCTCTACCTGCACACAGAAAGAATTAAGTTGGAATTATAATATGCTCCAGGATTTGTTACCTAAGACCTTACCAAAAATAAAATCTTTTTTCCCAAAGAAATCTTTACCTCATCTCGAGATCACTTTAATGATTAACTCTTTATTTATATAATTATACATTCATAAATAAAGCATCACCACACGTATGTTTCCAGTAACCAAATTTTCTACATTAATAAGTATCAAGGGTTTGAGGCAAATTTCGGATGCTTTAAACCGTGTTTTTTGATCAAGTGGAAACATTTAAATGGGTTTCACAGTCGAACATTAAAGAAAATTATTATTTTGCTATAATATGATATATTTGAGAGCTATAGTTTCCATATTGTATTTATCGTAACAAACAGTAAATGTCAGTCGCATTGCAAATAAGTCATACATATTTCTTTACAAAAAAGGTACTGTTTATTCAAGGTAACAGTACAAATTTTCATATAATTAAGATATTTAATCTTTGCAATAATATGTCAATATTTTGGAACAGAAATTTTAAGGATTATATATTCTGTTTATGATCTATGTATGTATGGGTATGTGAGGCAACAAAAGAAAATCCAATTTCTACAAAATAAAGATGCAATATTGCGTATATTATGGAAAATAATTCATAAACGAAAAGCAGGAAAGTGATATTCTTCGGATGTAACAAAAACTAAAATGGATTTATTTGAAGTTGCTTAGGAATGCTACCTGCTGTTGTTCAGTAGTCCCTGAACTACCGGTTTGGCTTGGCTTCTCAATAAAATTGGAGCACGTCACTTCGTGTCAAGGGACAATCCTTTATCTGTGTAACACGGTGTAAAGAGTAACCCCATTTTACGGAGTCAGTTTCAAGCGTTCCTTGCAGTGAAGCTGTGTAGACGCTACATTAATCATGTGTAGAGCACGTCAAAGAGGAAATACGTGCCAGATTCTGTCAAGCTACATCGCCAACTCAAGGTTACACCCACATGTGCACTGCGAAAGTCAATGGTCGTTAAGTTGGTGGAACAGCACTTTCCTCCAGTTAAGTTCGGCCAGAATTACCATTGTTTTGGAACAAACGAAGGCACAGTTTCATTGCTGATGTAACAGCTGTGCCAGAACACATAATTGTGTTTGAAGAAGGCAATAATTCAGCCGTTTTTCTGCTCGCAAATGGCATTTGAAACAAGAAAGAGTATTACTAGCAGGAAATAAAACGTCATACCTACTTAAAACAGGATATGATTTTCTTTTGAGCTTTACTACCTTACTAAAGTACCCTATGAATTATTGTTTTTTTAATAACTATTCATAAACAAGTTCACCATGAAAGGTGTAGTAACGCTGAGAAAACAGTCAGCGGTCTAACCTGTGTTTCTTTTTATAAGTGGGCACAGACTACTTGGTACAACCCTACCGGAGGAAATTGTATGAAACGATTTTAAAGCTGAATAAATATTAAATGGCAACAAAAACGCAGGACATTAAAGAACTAACATATAATCGTTATAAAAACATTACAAAAATAGAAACTTCTTTTAGAAGGCGTTAAAGCGTTGTTATTTATGTAAAAAGATTGAAGATATGTAAACAAATACTGAACACGTTTTGGATTATTGGTGCAATTGACACTCTAAAATGTAATGTCCTATTAAAAAGTACTGAATTTTAAACATTTTTACTTTTTATGTCCCATGACCTATTAATTAACCCACACTATGAGGAGTGATGTGAAACTTCTGTGAAAGGTACTCACCTCACGCAGATGCTCGAGATCCGCCTTGTTGGCAAGCAAAGTGACCGGAACTGATGTTACTGGTCGAAGCTTCTGGAAGTTCTCGAGCGCTTCGACAGCGTACTCGAAGGACTGTTTGTCTGTGATGGAGTAGACCACGACACAGGCGTCCGCCCACTGCACCTGCTCCAGTGGAAACGTGGAGTCCCTCTACAAGAAAAACAAAACGCCTGTTAGCCAAATCCGCTGCAAATGTATGTGCCTAGTTTATATGAGTGAACATAAATTTGTACCAATGAGTTGAAGAATTTGGCAGTAAAGCGTTTGAAGAGACTTTCATGAAGAAGTTATGTTAAAATGTATGTAAATAGCAATTCACTAAATCAAATGTAATTCATCGAGGAGGATCAGCAGCTCACATTCTTATTTAAGAGTGTAAAGAAGCATTGAATAAGTTTTCTTCTGTATATAATTACAGTGACATCCTAAGATGTTCATGACAGTAAAGCAAAACCAGTTATCACGCAGAAAATATATTCTGATATCTCTGATTGGCTAAAGTTAGATATGTATTGAACATGGAAGCGAGGTAACAGCAAGCTCTACTCAAGCCAATGAACGGTGTGATCTATTTGCTCAAAAACTGTTCATGACAGCTGAATGTAAAATAATGATGGTAAAAACAACCTCTGAGTGGTGTTGCCAATGTTCTGTTGCGTAAGTAACATCGTTGATTATTTAAAAGATAATTTCTGATAAACTTTAATTAAGGATTGTATAATTAAGAAAATAATGCTACTTTCTTTAGTAATTTTATTTGAAAAAAATGTAGATCAGTGAGCTTAAATGCATAGCTGTACACCATGAAAGATATTTAGTCTTTAGTTGTAAATGTTTATGATACGTATTATTGGTCATCATTTAGGAGATTTAACATTGGTGTATTACGGGTTTCATCTTCTTTTGAAATTGCTCCACTAAATCAGGTAGCACTTACACATTAGCTGTTATGATAGTATATATAAAGAATTTTCATAAAATTGTTTTTCCCTCCTATTTTTATGGTTGTTTACTGACGAATCCTTCCAATCAGGTTGACTCAAGACTGTTTTATTTGTGAACTACTGATTTCAGACCACTATTGCGCTGATTTTAGAGTAGGTATAATAGAAATCTTTGTTATTACAAACGTACAACATTTGACAGAGTGTGTCTGCAGTACGTCATGGGTTGTCAGTTACGAAGTCAACTCTGAATGTCCATCAGTGTTCTTGCGCCACCATAACATTAATTTTCGATAAGCCATCAATCTGGAGTCTGTGTTACGGACAGAGAAGGTCACTTCGTCTTTACTTGGAGAGGACAAGGCTGTGATATATTATATCCGGTAGTAAGTGTGCATTTGCTGAATTTATGAGGGTTTATAACTCATTCTGAGGTACTGAACACTAGCATGCTACATCTCCGAATGTTTAGTCAAATTTATCCAAATATGACACAGCTGTGTTAAAACTGTTCTCATCATTTCGCTTGCTCCTCAAAACTGAACTGAAAACGCTAACACCGAAAAAATCAACTCAAGTACCTATGCGATTAGCATTCCGCTGCTAGCCGATACATGAAACGCAAGAACTTAGCAAGTTAATATGTTTCTAGTTGCAATTTGAGACAAAAAATGTCAAATGTTGAAACTGGCACAAAATTAAAGTGTAGTTTATACACGAGCTTCCTTGCATTTACCAGATTTATGATTTTGCTTTGTTTCTTAGAATACTTGTAAAATATCCAAATGAACTATTTTAAATATAGTAATCAGCTGAAAATTTCATCTTTTGTTCTTCATATTTCCTTTTCATTGATGACAAATTAAGACTATACTTAAAAGTAACAAATTCCATTTGAGGTCCAAAGCATAAATAATAAATTCATTTTTAAAGTTGAAAGTTTTGATCAGATTTCTAATATATGAAGTATGATTATATTATCTTTACATGTAAACTAACTACAACAAATGGAAATTAATTATTCTTTCACACTGGCCGTGTGTAGGCTAAATTGTGGAAACGTAGAGTCAGACTGAAAAATTCAATTTAGCCTACACACGGCCAGTGTGAAAGAATAATTAATTTCCATTAATTAACCTAATAGTGGTTAACTATAAAGCCCGGGCCTTAAAGTACTTACATGTAGTAAGTCGCCATTAAGGTAGTTGTCTCATGTGTTTATGCGAACTCCTAAGTGGTTTACCGGGAAAATACGAGTCAGTTGGAGAATTTAATGCCATATCGGCACGTTGGCCATAGTAGCACAATGGTAGTGCGGCTGGACGGAAACCAGAAGATCCGTGGTTCAAATCCCGGCTATGGCATTGAATTTTTCAGTCTGACTCTACGTTTCCATAACTACAACAAACATTATCAACTAAGATGCACTGTAGAAGATATTCATTAATGACTGGTTATTGTTATAATTTCGTAGACAGTGACAGATAGGGATATATAACTAGACTAGACACAGCTATAGCTGATTTGTCACATTATCTACAGATATTTACAATGCCCTTTCTTCCCAGATGACTAAAGTTCTAGCATTAGTAATAGAGCGGGAGCAGGGCATTTGTTTACAGCAGTGACCGGATGGACCGGTTCAAGTGAAGCAGCTAAAGGCTGACATTTCATGAAGATTTTCAAAAAATCACATTTTCCTCCTTTTAGTCTATAGAATAGTGTAAGCCTTGCTGAACCCAAAGAATGTCTAGAGAGCATCCGCAAGCCATTTTTAAATGCTCTTATATAGTTTGAGAGTATCTGAATGCTAGTGTTAGATATGAATTCTAATTGTTTATCCTTGTTTTCTCGCTATTGGAAATTTCAGCATTTTTCATCATTTAAGATGCTCCTTGCGTCGCAGTTTTGGTGCTAGACTAATCAAACCTACTAAACACCTTCATAGAGACACAGTGAATAGAAATTGCTCTGGGGTTTACTATGAGATACATTTAAGCACACTTTCTTTACTTCAAACACACAAAAATTTCAAATGTTGGGCAAAAAGGTCATATTCATAGCTTTAAGAATTTCTGGAGCCTGAAGTTATTGAGACACAGAGAAACCTAGGACAAATTCAAAACCTGGATGTATTGGGAACCTGTTGTTAAAATATTAGACCAAAATTTAAGTTATTTTGTCGCAAGGGTCTTTTTGGGTGACGTAAGCAAAATTAAATAAATTTGACCATATTTTCCAAACTATCAAACTGACATGGACAAAATTTGGGCTGTATCATATTTGCACTATGTTTCATCTGTAGTATAAATATTAAAAAGCTAGCGTTATTAGTTCAGGATTTGAAATTTTCAGACATAGCTCTGTAGTAGAATTTTTATGTAAACTAAATAATTTGGTGCAGATGGCATAGGATAATTATTAATTTCTACTCTGATCATTGCGCTCCTTACACATCTACATACTGTTTGCTGGAGTAGAAGCAATCAAAGAAGCTACTGAGAGAAGGAATTTCAAGAACTTTTAAGTTGCGTTATGTATTTTCCAATCACAAACCTCGAGCTGCTACTGGAAGGAGTCACGTTACTAATGGAAGACTGTCCTACCGGTTGAATATTGCAGGTCACGCTTCAGTCCTGCTTTGGAATTACTAATCAGGGCAAAATCTATTTCCTACTGATAAAATTTTACTGTCGACCAAGTACCAAGATGGATATATAACCACAACACAAAAGAAATGTAATAGATCGCATCGCATCAGAACTTTGAGCAAAAAGGAAAACTGACGAAGAGTTTAAAAAATGTAACATATGGTCCAGTGCATTCACCCTTTGATTGTTGTAGCTACACCAATTTATGCATGCTCTAAACACAGCTACAGAAGAGTGGTAAAACAAACTTACCGTTTCACCGGAAACATCGATAATCTCGACCTCCAAGGGTGTGTTGTTGACGGTAATGACCTGGCGGTACAGCAGATCTGGAAAAAGAGACAAAACAGCGTCAGCCAATCAGAAACTTGCGTCATCATATCTCATCTATAATATACACTACTTTAAAGCTTTCATGGTATTTTTACCTCTTACAAAAACTTGTTTACGCTGCTTCACTAATAGATTACTCAGGCTATTTTAATACAGGAGAGGGGAAGTTGTCATTTGCAGTTGAAGTCCTTAAGTTAGCAAACGAAATCTTCAGATACGATCTGAATCAACACGTGAAGAATTATTCTTATAATGTAATTATATAAGTCACAAAATATTTCGTTCAATTTTTTCTCAGACCTTTAGTAATAAATATTTTATGTATATACGTCATTAACTAATAATTGTTTTATAAATGTTTAGTAATCATTTTATTTTTACTCACATATTTTACTCACTTTATTAACTCACGATTAATAAACTGTGTCGTTAAAGTAGCAAAGTAGTGTGCTCTTTGTCATCGCCAACTGTTTCGCCTTAATATTTGGGTAGAGTTGCAAAATATGTAGTTTATGATTTATCTTATTCATCGTGCCCTTCTTTTGTTTAGTTTAAATCCTCTGTGCCGTGACCCTATATCAGTGGAAGTGTAAGTTGTCATGTTGGCTAAGCATTAGATGAAATGGAATGCGAAACTGTCAGGTTGCCAACATGGCAAGAAATAATAAACAAGCAACACACACGCGGCACCATTTTTATTATTGATGTCCAGAACCATGGACCAAATGAAACGAAAGAAAATTTGATTATTTCAACTTTTGTTCAAATTACTTCTAATCTCACAAAGCATAATTTTATTTTTTATTATCTTTTTGCAGGATGAAAAATTACTTGTAACTTATTGTAATTTTTATGCGTTGTTTGGCGTTTCTTAATACTTCACAAAGCTGTAGGTGTAGATAAATGCCTTTGTAACACATTTTAAAATCGTATTAATTTTGGAGCGAAGTCCACAGACAGCTACGGAGTATATCTTCAAGCAGCATACAAATATTTTGAGTTAATTTCAGAAGAACGAGATGAAAATTTAGGATTTAAAAAACAAAATTTTATTTCTCCCATCAGGCAAAAGCAGAGTAGAATTAGTATCAGATTTTCACAGCTTCAAATCCCTCGAGTGTTATAACACTTAATAAAGCGTTGCCAATCTTTCAAGCTGCGTAATCAATGTCACCTCTATCCTTTATCTGCAAGGAAATGTCAAAGGTTGACTACCGTTGTGCGTGCAATATCACAAATATAAGTATTTTTGAAATATATAATTTATTATTATTCTTGATGTCATACAAAATGCCATATATCTGACGTATACAACTGTACAGCCTTTTAAGATGGTCTGTGTGGCATAGTTGGTTAGAAGAGCCAAGGCCACTGGTTCAAACCCGGTTCTTTAAGTGTGCTTAAAAGCAACAGCCTCATGTCAGTAGATCTATTATTATTATTATTATTATTATTATTATTATTATTATTATTATTATTATTATTATTATTATTATTATTATTATTATTATTATTATTATTATTATTATTATTATTATTATTATTATTATTATTATTATTATTATTATTATTATTATTATTATTATTATTATTATTATTATTATTATTATTATTATTATTATTATTATTATTAACCAATTTCCGCTATTGTTTCCAGAGAATTATCCCGGCGGCTATGAATGGTGTGACATTGTCGAACTGCGTAGTGTTTGAAGGAACGAGAGGGAAGTCCGAGGAAGGAAGTCAGCGGGACTTACATATACCCAGGGTTGTCCGGTCACGACGGAAATGCCGGATAGAAGCTTCTAGTTAAAGATGTCGATGGATGAAACACAGAAAGTTTTGGTAGCACTTCCGCGTTTTCCTTTCCTACTAGATGGAGCGATCCGTAAACATTACTGCCTTTGTGTTACGCTATGGCATTTGGGTCGTCTATTGTTTGGTTGTTGCGGTGAAGACGTGAAATTCACCGCAGTGTTTTGTTTGGCAGTGTTCGCTTTGATCACACCCAATCACCCTTGTAACTGTTTTTGGTATGTATTTCTGAATCACGGAAGTGTAGAAGACTCGAGATTTGCATTCTGGGTAAATAGTCTAGCTCTTGAGGCTCGTTCCAGACACTCGTGACTGAAATATAGGTTGTTAGTTCCAAACTTACTCAAATACACTATTCTGGACTCGATTTATTCGACGACAAAGTTTCCAAAAACTTCACTCAATAAACTCCACAGTCAGAAATTCGCACGGAAGGTTACAGCTTGTACCCTTTATATCTCATGTGGGTCCAAAAATTCTAATATATTTAATTGAGAATGCCTGGTCAATGTGTGCCCATTATTTTGGCCAAAGAGAAGTTAAAAGTTTGCTTCCTTTTTTATGATACATGCCTTAAACACTCAGAATTTCAACAAGTGGCTTTTACCTAGACTTAACTTCTCTAAATGTATTTTATAAGTAGTCAAATGTTTCTAACACCCACTAACTACAAATATTCTGAACCAGGAAGAAGTTTGGAACATTTCTTTGCAATAAAAGTGTTACATTTTCTGCCGTGCTGTATTTACTGGTCCTATAAATTGCACCATATACAGAAAAGTTCTTTTAGAGGATACATTCTCCTTTCATGTATTTTACAGTGTTGTCCCCAACATTTTGCAACAAAGTTCAATATCATAGTGTTGCTTACATAGTGATTGTTAATGTATCTACGGGCTATACACGCCTTGTCGAGGCAATTACTTTTGAAGTGGGATATTTCATACGAGTGTGGGTTACAAAGACCTGTCTTATACGACGCCCTGTAAGTAAGAGGTTGCAGTGCTGCACACTAATTTTAGAGGCCTGTAGACTACTGATGTCTTGTGCCAGGAATGCGCCTGGGCGCCGGCACAGCCAACAGACTCTCCACTCTACCTAACCAATATCGTCTGGAAAACCCTTCTCAAAGCCTCTTTTTTCCTACTGTTTTCTTAACACAATCCGATCTTTTTCTTTGTTTTAACTAAACAGTACCTTTCTCCATATCAGAATCCAGGCCAATAAATCCCTCTAAAACATGTGAAGCACGAGTGCGTTCATTAACTTCAAACGAGCTATCCATAGGCAATAATTTAACTCTCATCATGCTCTTAGAGCAAAGCAAGCAATAAAGTAGTTGACGGTGGTGAAGCTTTGTATTATACATTTAGTTATACTAAACTAAATATAGTTAATATATTACAATAAAGGATCAAACGCTTGTTTATTTATGATATCTGTTCCAAAGTAGGTAAGAGATAATGGGTTTATTTCTTTGAGAATAAGATATTTTCTAAAAAAATGCCACATCTACAAATTTCCATTACGTTAAGAGAGCTACCTCTCCCATTGGTAGATTATGGCGCATGCGCATTGCATACTTGATGGATGCATTGAAGGTTAGAATGTATCTATCCAATATCTATTGTTCGGGAAAGCTCCAGCATTTAAGATTTAAATGATTTTATTAGTCAACCTCAGCCTCGAAGAACGAGCAGCAAGCGTGTCAGTAACCCTACTTTTGGGGGTTGGATTATATATAAAAAAACAGTTTTTATCTTTTATTGAGAAAGCAATGACCGAATAGTACCTTCAGGAAAAATAACTAGTCAAAATTATGTTGAAAATTGTTATGCATATCGGAATAGGAAGAATAGTGCAGTATAAATAAACTCGCTCACTCAAAAATATTCTTAAAGATTTATAAAATTAATTACCAGTGTTTAGACAACATCGTATTGCCTTTTTCTAATGATTTTAAGTTTGAAACGGCATTTTAAAGCATCTGCATGGAAAATATTTTGGAAACAAATGTCTTTAACGAAAGGAGTAGGTTAATGAGTCACTTGTGTGTGCCAACATAAGGAAAAGCCAATGAACTGGGTTATACAAGTTGATCTTCTACACAAACACTGTTTGTTTAGTTTTCCTTGGACTGTTTTAATCGTGAGCATTAGGGGTTATATGTCAAGAAATGGAAGGACTGCTAGCAGAGTGCTCGGCCAGCCAACAAATACACAAAACATCTGAAAATAGTCGTCAAGCAGGAAAAAAGGCGAATAGTTGACTGACTCGGAGCAAAGTGGAAAACCCTCCTTGGATTAATAAACATAGGGCCGCTGGCACCATAAACAATCGGACGGAGGTTGCAATAAGGTCATGTGCAGTGCATCTCAGAGACATTCAAGGAGAGGCTGCACTAAAAATATGGACACTTACTTTCGGGGATTTTCAAAGTTAAGCTATATTTCTTTTCGGTAATGTGTTGAATAATGCCATTTTCATAAGTTTACTTCACGCTGGAGAGGCATTAGACAAAACTGGGTACCTTTAAAATATATCTTTAAACCTATTTTTATTATATTTTTCATTTTTGTAAATGTTTTAAGTAAAATTCTAGGATTCCGTTAGCTTACTGGTTCAAAATTTAAATTTTTCTCTCTATTATTGTTCTGCACCCAGTTGTTTAATTATTACAAATTTGACGTAAATAACAATCACAATTTTTTTTAGAATTCAAATCTTTCGTAAATGAATTTTTTAAAATGAGATCCTGTTTGAACAATGTGGACTGCATTTATTTTTCATATGCATATGTTATGCATTACATTTTTATAGTACATCGGGACATACTTAGAAAGGGAGTAGAATTCTAAGCATTTAGCAAATTTTCTGAAAACGCTCAAAAAGTGAAATTTAGAATGGAGTTTATATTTATAAATTACAATTTTAAAATGAGTAATATGTGAATATTTTTTTTCTCGAAAAGTGTCATATTAACAAGATGTGCATTAATGAACTTTTTTAAATTTTTAATTATTTAAAGAATTTTGTTGCGAGGTCAACGATATGAATATTTATAGAGAATGTAAGACAATATTCATGTAAGAAGTGCTCGTGATTAAAAAAAGCCAGGTCACATTGAGAGGAATTTATAACATTGGGTTTATTTGCATCATCGTTGCGATCATATCCTGCAAGAAATTGGCATTCTGTACGCAAGTTAAGAATGTATTTATTTTCTCTGGCTTAACGGTTCTGTATACACAGAAAACACGAGCTTGGCATCATTTCTCTGTTTTCGTTTATGTAAATAGTTATTGAAGTACCTCAAAGCAAACAGTGGGCAAAATGAGATCGTTCAAATAATTTTATGTAAGCACACGTGTAAAACTCCCGTCTCAAAGTGTGCTACTCCATTAACGATTTCTTTGGCATTTTTTATGGGAAAATTATTATTTCTTGACGGCTGCCGGTCTGAGCTATATTTGTGTGACCAGGCTACAAGAGAAAGGACCTCCTGCAGAGTTTGGTACGTTCTATTGTAGCTGATCCCAAGGTGAGACTGGCAGGCCACATCGGACAAGTGTACCAACTGACGTTTCATTAACCCAGTTCGTCGATGGCGACGGGTTACATGCTCTAAAATAGGTTCCGCGTGAACAATCCAATAGCTTCATTGCGATAGGCACTTGTTATTAATCCAGGAAAAAACCGATGTATGGCAATATCGTTTAACCTTTGTTTTTAGTGTTGTATAACATCAAACTGAATCGAAAATATGAATGAAGCTATCAGACTTTTAAATCATATTAAGTATTTTTTTCAAATAATTTGCATTTAATTTTAAAAAGAAATGCTTCTAACTAATCCGGTTACAAAAGACACACATGATCTATTTTACCACGTCTACACCATTAAAATAAGTGCTGTAATTATAACAGTATTCATTTGGTACAGTAATAAAAATGTTGACGATAAAGTATACGATTTCTATATAGAAAAGGTAAATCTTATAGTACAGTTTAATAATGACATTTTTAAGAACTAATAGACATCCTTTTCAATTAGTAATATTAGGAATTAAATCACCATATGTATTTTCCTCCTTTCTCTTAGTGATTTTGAACTGTAATGTAACTGTTTGATTAAGGCTTAACTAAATCGCTGTTTGTGGCAAAAGAGGATAAATTATTATATTAAAATACAATGGTATGTTACATGAAGATTTCATTGGATATGATACTAAAATTATGTCTGAGAGTGTAGTTTAAAATTTGGATGTAACACTATTTCAGTGTTATTCAGGCATTGCAGATGCTTCTATACACAATAGGCAGTGTCTTGTTTTGCGGTAATACCTGGATATAAAAGGAAATCATATAATTTTTGAAGATTAAAAATGGTTGTTCATTTTAAGGTTGGATAAGCAAATATGTTTTCAAGCTCCTGGTTCAGTAGTCCTAAATTGGATTGATAGATGTTGCCTTTAGGACTGTTTAATGAAAAGAGTAAATGCATTAAAACTAAGAAACTGACCCTCTTAAGTATGCGCATAAGTAGAAATAAAGAATCACTAAGAGCTTTTCAACAATGGATGTCGTCTGATTTACAACAGCCAGATGTGCTTGGTCTTTCTATCTTTTTTCCCTTATTCCTAAAGTAAGAATTACAAACAATTCATACCTTAACCCACATCACCATTTCATTAAACAGTGTTGAACTTATCTGGAATATGGTAGCAAACAACCTAATGGAATATAAACTTCTCTGGCCTTCCTCCCATTTTGCAATGTTATAAATTATTCAACTATTTTGCTTTGTGTTGTAACTTAAGGAATCCCTTGAACCAGTTTTGGGACAGTCGATACTGCAATGTTTGGGGCGTTGATAGCTGACGATTGTAAATCAGAAGCTGAGCCAAAAGAGCAAGGGACAAAAGGATTTGGAACACATAACAGATCTTATTCATCAGGTGGAATCCAAATGATGAAACATTAGTTTGGCAGCGGAGCAGTTCATTTTCTTAGCCAGGCCAACGGTCTGGCTGTCGTTCACTGGTTCAATCTTCTCTCGGTCATTGTAATACGCTTAGTCTAGGTTAGGTTTATTGCTTTCTTTCAAAATATGTAATTTTTAAGGGGATCGAAGGTGACATTAAATGTAAATTACAGAAACTTTAGTATCGTGTCTCTGGTGAAGTTGTTATTTTATTGAGGAATACTTTCAGAAACAATACAAAACAGTAATTTTGGCACTTTCATTTTTAAAGACTCTTAATTTTGTAGGAGTTTAAAATATTCGTTAATTTATGGCACAAAACTGGTGACGCATGCCACTTAATATTGTGAGGGCTTGATATAAATGTCCTCAATTTCTTTCTGGTTTCAAAAATTCCTTTCACACAATGATTCGATTCTTTTTTACAATAGTTTATCTAAAAGCCATTCATTTTAAGATCCTAACTACATAAACTAACTTGATTTCTTGCATTTTCAAACCTCCTGATTCATTCTCGTCTAATCTTGCATAGACACCAGCATGGTGTTTAAGATTTTAGGATAATATTCAAGTAAAATACTCTAAATTTGTTTCCAAAATTTTATTCACCCTTTTTGTATATAATTTCAGCTATAACATGGAATATAAAAGAACAATATTAGGCATGGGAATCTGAATTTCGCAGAAGTTAGCTGTCTAATTAATAGAAAGGTGACATGTTTACCTTTACCTGCGTAAAAACCTTAATTATTTCATTTTATACATTTAAAGTCTTTCGGTCCGGTGGAAAGAATTTCTCGAAGCTAAAGCATTTAAGTTATCGAATACACTTTGAAAATTACTGATAAAAATACGAAATAAAAGCTTCAGCAAGAAAGTTTTACTCAATTAGAATGTGAAACCAGAGCGTCAGATAACAATTACGGTGATGCATATAATTTCTATTCCAGAATTTATTCCAAAAAATGCCGAAATAAAGCCTGAATGTCGAAGATAAATATTTTATTAAAATATTAAGGTGTTTGAATATGTATGAATGTTCATAACTCTTTTCCGCTATTAAATGTATCATTTTGAAAGCTCATAATAAGTCCGTGTTTATGTTTGAAGAAGAACTTGCCATTCATTAGTCAGAGTGTGTTTTGAAGTGTTGGTCGACCTCAGGAGCAAGGTGCCCAGTCCAGCTGGAACCAGAATGTGGGACAAGAATATTTAATGCTTAGAGAGAGCTAGCGGGTGCATCATACAACAAATTAGCAAATGTTTTTACTAAAACTGACCCAAATATTCGGTATACATAAACACAGGCAAAAGCTGTTTTAGAACAAAAATATCTTTCCGTAACCCATATTCCGGAACGATTTTGTCGAGGGACATAACTAACTCGAGTCGAGAGTGAGAAATCCTGCAAATAATTCTCTGCCGGATTAACATTTGGGAAATGGTTCAACTGCGTTGTTTGTCGTAAGTTTCATTCTTTTGAGCAATGTGTTCAAGGCAAACTTCCAAGCAATGTTGCTTCCAGAATCTCTGGCGCCACTTTATGCTTGTAAACATACTGGTTTACAGTCTGCTGGTCAACGTACCGAGAGCGCTCATATGCTTTGTTATCGTACCCAAGTTCTTTTATCGTATCATTTCATAACCTCTGTTATTTACCTAAACGTTTTCGATTTTTCTTGATTGAGCAGAGAGAAATGTTTTAATAGTTTCCTAAATCAATCGATTATTAGATTTTCTTCTCACTACTTCTAATATACGCAGCAGTTTGTCTCAATACGACGTCCCAAAGACAGTAGAGAATCAAGAGCAACAAATTTGCTGTTTATTGGGAGACATTAATAACAATGCTCCTAGCGGCTTGACCTATAAACGTACTTATTTAAGATTTAATTCGGCTTGGCTTATCGATTCCATTTCATTTTATTTATGATGCTAAACAGTGATATAATAAAGTAATTCTGATAAAGGGAATGCTATAAAATGACTGGAAAACAGTACGACATGTTAACTCCTGTACCCTTAAAGTAAATAGACGTTCAAAGATTACGCCTGCAGTAAATACCGGACACATTAGGCAGTAATGACATGCAATAAAATATCTTTAAATATTCTGTGAACTATCGAAACGATAGTTGCATAAAAGCTTAATCCCATTAATCTAATTCGCCATTGGATTGTGAATCTCTGATGATAAAAAAATGCACCACTGAAAACCTGCTTTGGAAAATTCTATCTTAAGCTTCTTTTATATAAACAAGATTTAAGTTCTAACTATAGTTTATTTATATTTCAAGCTTTTTAGATATTGAATTTTAAACAGAAAACTTATTGTCCTAAAGTAAATATTCCCCAAGAAGCAAATTTGAAAATCACAATTCATCTAAATATCTATATCACAGCGCACGAAGTGTTTAGTTTTAGTTGGGAATAATATATGTTGCTTTTGAGAAACGAAAGTTTAAGTTCTTTGTTCTTTTATTTAAACATTAATAAGTAAAATCTTAACAAAACAAAACATTCATATGCTGGTTCCAATTGTTTAACTTTCGGAATGTTTATGTAAATATTTAGAGGAACTGAATAAAGTTCTATCGGGAGCAACATCTAGAATAAGCAGGTATCGAGAAAAGAGTTTCCAAAAACTGAAGTTTTGAAATGAAAATAATTTTTATTTCAGAATATTACCTTGTTGAATACAAGTGCTCTTATAAGCATCAAAGTGCGTTTTGAAATTATATTTTTTTCGGGAGGGTCATCAAATTTCTTTGGTACATTTCCTTGAATATAAGCAAATATGAAATAAATCTCTTGGGTACTCCCCATTCCAATTTATAAATTAAGAGAACACTGTGAATTCTAAATTTGTTTGTAGAGGTTAGATTGGAAAGCGAGCCATATGGAAGCTGTCGCCCCATTACTTCTGTACACCAAGCGGCGCTAAAACAAGGTGAGTCATGTATTACCTCAGCGTCGAGTGATCAACCACAACATAATAAATCTGCGTCTAAGTGGCGACATAACAGAACGATTATATGAACTTGGACAAGGTGATACTTTTTGGACCTTGTGGCAGCAAAAAAGGCCCACAACTTGAGGGCTGTAAGTTTAGATAACGCGTCAAGGATGCTCTAACATGCTCAAGGTCCTTGCCTCCTGACAGGCGTATCTACCTCAAGGATGTGAAGTTTCACCACTCCTGTATCTTGAAAGATAGGGAACAGTCCGTCTACTGACAGCGAAAGCCTGCTGAGGTCGTTAACAACTGCGCTGTGGAATTCCTAACCTTCACGTGATCTCACTTCCACACCCGCGAAATTCATCATTAAGTAACATTTATCACCTCGGTCTGAGAAGTCTCCAAAGTAGTGTTACTGCATTCAGCAATGTGCACGAAAACAATTGTTTTTCTGATTTATTGTGCCCTTCTCTTTAGCCATTTTGATACCGAGTTCATTAAATTTGTAACAAGGTTTGATGACTGCTAGACAGTTGTCAACTAGAACAAATCTTATTTATGTGTCCACATCCAAAGATATTTACTACAAAGTTGTATAATATTGTAACATTACAAGAGAATGTAGAGAGAATACCACAACAAAATGAAAATAAATATGAGACACCACCTGAACATAATGAAAAAGCTTGACTCCCCAACTATATAGCATACAGTCGATTGTGTGCTCATGAGCAAGCCCACGACTGAGCTCGAAATCACCAGATAAACACAAAGTGGAAAATATATAGATAAGGTTAAGCAGTGTTGGGTAATCATTTTCTCAACAGTGATAATAGATGCAGTTAAGAGCATGTATGCTTTTTCTATTTAACAACTCCTACCATCAGATTTTTCTCCCAAAGTATGTGGAATATAACCTTCTCAATGTCCAGCTCTGTATTTGTAGTGCTCTGAAGCAAAGCACATAAAGTCACTAGCTGTCCCAAGCGTATCTACATTACGTTGCGGAAGAGGTTTCAGACATTGTCGAGACTGGTGCCATTACCCGTCACAACGTTGACCTCTCTCAAGCTGGGTCAAGGGTCAATGTTTTTTTATATATCCGTTCCCAATGCATTCCTTCAGGAGTTTCTCTTTGAATAAATGCTCTTTTATCGCCACTTTACTTCAAAGGTTTCATGAAACTCTTTAAACCAAGGGAAACACTGTTAAAACTTTTCCCTCCTTGTTAGATGACTCATTTCCCATGTTTAATATTTATCCTAGGTTCACTGTTTCCGTAAATAGCGTTTCTTTGGGGGAGTGGTTTGTCTCCGTCGCAAATCCGCTGGCTCCGTGGTTTAAATGCTATAAAGTTCCTAGATTTAGAATAAATACATAATAAAAATATCAACAGGCACTGATCTTAATCTTAAAATCACCCTTCAAAATTATATGCCAATCTCCTGATTGCAAAACACACAAAATTAATGAATAATTTAAAGACCAGAGTTGTTCTTGAAAGTAAAAGTGTACTTGTGGGTATTATCTCCAAATATACAAAATATTTCAAGTAAATGAGTTTCAAATAATCTGTAAACATGCGGGAGATGGGAGAGAGATAAAAGAAAATTTAGAGTGTTACTAACCATTCTTATTTGCTACTTTTGTTAAACAGACATTGAAACTATTAACGAAGGAAGCAGTTAGTGGAATCACAGAGCTTCATCAGTTGGTTTGTGAACCCAACGATTGTAATGTCTCTAAAACTTGCACACCATAATGAATCACCCATTAAACTCTTAGGAATGCCTATAAAGTATTCTGAATATTATTTTGCTTATTTTAATAATATTTGGAGATAAAATTCTAATATCCATAGTTTATAGTCCAATACTATTTGCAAATTGCCATGATGTACTTGCATTGAAGGAATCCAATTACTGCTACAAATCGAAACGTCATATCTACCATATGAGCAAAATTTCCTAATGACGTGTGGCAGAGCACATAACCTCACGTACGTCAGATTATAACCGGAAAATGCGATTAATCTTGCTACATGGTTATTTTGGCGCTCGTCAACTGTCAAACAAGACTGGTGCTTACGTGAGTATTGCATTAATGCGTGGGTAGAACCTTTACAGAAATATCCTCTTGTACTATCTTTTGCAGAATGTGCCGAAATTAGAACTGGAAGTGGTAAACTTAAGGCCCACATAATTTGTATAAAGAATGCCGATTCTAGACAAAAGAAAATCTGCTCAAAGCCCACTAACAAAATGCAGGCTATTACCATAGTATATTATTGCACTTCCTGTACACCAATATTGTTTATGTACATTATTTATATATTAAATATTTACTTTGATAACTCAAGAGATAGAATGAGATAGGAGTATTATACATTTTACGGCGTTCGTGTTTATATTTCAGGAATGACTTCTAATATAAAAGTTCAAAACTCAGTTTGAGTGTGAACATTACTTCTAACAAATGTAGTATATGAGATGATTGAGAACCTGGATGACACCAGAGTGCTACAAGAGGGGAATGGTTGAGTACTCCGTTTTCCTCTGTGAAATGAAATGTGTAGTGTTTAACGCCCGCTTTTACTACATACGGCACCGCAGGCGGTGACACTGATGATGCATGAGATGAAGATGGAGCACCGGTGGAATGAGATGGCGGGGGAAACCGGAGGTCCCGGAGAAAACCCGCCCAACGCCGTGTTGTCCACCACAAATCTCACTTTGCGGTCGCCTGGGATCGAACCCGTGCCGCCTTGGTGAGAGCCAAGCGGTCTAACCACTGAGCCACGGCGTGGCCTGTTTTTCTCTGTGTATTACCCTTCAGTGACATCAACAATGACATCAACTCACATGTTCTGTTTGTTACTTTTTTGAAAAGCACATCAATGCACACTTCAACTAATATTATAGTCAGTGACGTCATTGTTCCCCGTAATTATATATGAGTACAATTTTATTCACTGTTGATTTTGCCAATATTTCCCATTGTGCCTTATCATGCATAAAGATATAGTTGTTAGAATTGGATGTGTGGGCTTTTTAAATTTCTTGTATAAATTTAAGGCTTTCATGATTCTTTAGAGACTCAAAGTATACCTATAGATAACTATTAAGTCTAACCCAATTGTTGAATTATAGATTTCTTTTCCAAACGGAAGTCTCTAATTTAGTTTAGAATCACGTTATTGTACATGTGCAGATCAGTTTTACAGGTGCGAAATTAATGTTATTAAGTAGATGGCACCTGCGTTTCTTGTCCAGATGCCAACAGATCGGTATTATTTGTCTCAAGGGCAAAACGATGACGTTACTTCCTTGCGCAGCATTTTGCTGCATTCAGGAGAGCTTCCCCCCTTTTTTTTCCTTGTTGCAAGTACCCGTTCAGAAGTCTAAATAATATTTGAAAGTGGTAGCTTTTTAAAGTGCTGTAGAAGAATAAAAGTGCAGTTGTCTTTATTTTGTAATAATCATAATCTTCATTATGAATAAAACTTCATTGATTTATTTAAAGGGGTACCTCTTGTCTTCAAAATGTTAGACTGTAGTAGGCAGAGGAAGATCAAATAAATATTTAAACAACCATTAAGTTTCTGTTTATTTTATGGATATTTGATAGCTATATAAAGCTTTTTATCCATCCATAGCACAGAGTATTCATTTCCTCTTATGAAACCAAAATGCGACAAAGTTGAATATACTTCAGAGAAAGAAATATTGCTTAAGGAAATAGAGTGATAAATGCTATTTACAGTTATGTGAGCATCTTCAACTAATAATATGTTCTTACGTTTTAAAGTAACTAACACATTTTATTATTTTGTGCGAAACCATATGACCAACATTTTCACTTCAAGAAATATATAACTCATTTTTGGACCTTAAGATGTAACTTCGAAATCAGTTGAAAGTAAATTTATGCTATCAAATAGTAAATAAGCAAAAAAAATCAGATTTAATGATATTTTAACAGTAAATTATCATCTTAAGATCCAAAAAATACTTCCTATGAAAGTAAAAGATGCCTACCTGTATTGGAACGGTATTCACCGATGAACCTTCTGGTGAGATAGCGAACCGTCAGGGCTAGAAGTAAAGAGAAGGGCAAAAATTAGGTTTGTTACAAGTAAAACCCCCTCATTTAAGAACTATGTAACAGGAGTAAAGTGCTATTTGGTAATCTCAAACAAAGGAAACATTAAGGATTGTATGCAGAGACGGTGTGCTTGTCCCGAGCTCTACGGAACTAACCTAGATGTGGTAAGACATGTCATGTTGCTTGTCAGAGCAGTTCAGTAACCCTACCACCCGTCAACAGGGTGAAATCAACATCCCCTACACTACAAATAACAAAGTGTCGCAAACTAAGCAACATGGATTAAACCGAAGTTAAAAAGAATAATTACAAATGTGTATTTAAAAATAAATTCAAACATGACAAAATGCAGGGCAAGATAATTAAAACTTTTCAACCTTAAAACTTTTTAGGTACAGATAGCAGCAAAATACACGCAACACTGTGCTCCAATGATTTTAAAGAACCATTAGAGTTAATGGATTTGTGTATGCTACGTGTACATATTGACTGAATTAAACGCTTCAAAATATTACTCTTGTTTAGATAGGCAACAAAATTTCTTCTCCTGCTAACTAGGTCATAATTTTTTTTTAATACTCGTGAAATTAACGAACATAATATTTATCAGAAATAAATATTATTTTATTTTATTGTTTTAATAGCTTTATTTGTTTTGGAATTTATGATCACCTGCACTGACAGGCAGATGTTTTAAATAAGAAATAAGTTATCAACAGGCAGAATTTTTTGGGGGAAAATCATTCTATAGGTTTATACATAGTGAGATTTATAAACAATATTTACTTTTTATTGTTATTAACATCACTGCAACTTCTTGATCCTATAGAAGTCTACTGAGGGTTTCTTGTTTCACTTGAATTAGTGTATTTCAAGCAAATGATCTTAACTGGCATTCATTTTCCTATGCAACCTATTTGAAGAACTTGTCGATTTAATTAATTACATAGTTGCCTTCATGTACCATCTGTGTTTATTTATATTTATTTGGTTGAAACTTTGGAGTGTGCATTTACATGATAATTGAATAAAACTACAGACAAACCAGCATGTAGTATTTGAACTCGCGACCTCCGCAGTACGAGCCACAGATACTGCCGCCTAAGCCATCTCTTTCTACAAGGGCTTATTTATTTCAAATAGTGGCGTAGATTCGTTTCGTTAAATATTCTTGAAATTAGACGGTTTATTAATTGAATAATTGAGTTTTAATGAAATTAACAATCTTTTATTGCTGGGGTGTATAAGCTTAAACACCTCTGAATAAAACGTTGTTTGCTTTGATGGACTTGGATCAGTGACATTTAGATGTCAAATTTTGAAATATGTATACAAACTCTATCCAATCTTGTCGTATCGCGCTTAAGTTCCTTTCATCCAGATTGGAAGTTGCGAAAGTGCTACTCATAAATTGTGAACAGAATGTAAAATGATTTCTGAAGGCGCACCGGAAGTTTTGACCCGTCTTCCTCCTGCGCAGATGTTTGAAGACTGATAAGCAGGGCAACAGACAGGGTAATGATAGTGCGGTCTTTGAGATGACACAAGCCAGTCCTTAATCATCAAGTGGGCTGGTGCACTGCATCCTGCGGAGTTAATAACACGTTCTCCTCAGTGCCAAAAATTAATAGAGTGATGCCACTCTCTGGGAACCGTAGTCGAGACGAGTCGGGGATGTTCCAAGGCAGAAATTCCTTCGATCACTCGAAGTGTTGCTTCGTCATTGGGAAAGAAAGACTTTGGCACGGGAACACATCGACTCGCGACATATTTCTTGCATATTTTTGGAGTTTGCAGATTCTTACAGCTCCCACGCAGTTCTTCGGACCATCGATCAAGGAAATCCTTGAAACTCTCAGAACCGTTGCTGTAGAGGCGTAGTCGCATTCAGTGACTGTTATAATGAGGTGATAATATGTACAATTGTCGCTTTATTTCGAGCCTGACTCAAGGCTAATCTACTGAGCCAATACTAACGTCTCACCTTCTGGAACATTCAATGCTCAAAACCTTATTCAAAGGGCCAATTACTAAAACTCAACTGAGTTTTCCCTTTGATTCATGCAATGGTATTAAATAATTTTCTGGTTTATTTGGTAATGCTTTCATCGTATGGCATATTTTACACAAGTTTATATATAGAAGAAGAGAGTTTAGAATATTTGTGATTATTAAAGCCCTATGTTGAACCCTGCAGACATTGTTTACCAGAAATTTTATTTTGTTGCCTTAATCGACTGAAAAGTAGCGAAATTAAGTAAATAAAAAAGAAGTAAACAAATCTCCTAAAATGAAACGATCACAGCAGAAACTCACGAAACCTTGTATCAATCAAGAGTAAATTTTCAAAGTCCAAACTTCCAACTCACCTGACTTGCCGACGTTGATTTTGCCGAGCACGGCAATGCGCACTCTGGGGATGTTGGTATTCTTCTCGTCTGTCTTCATGACGATGTCACAACAGAGTAACCTGCCGGAAGAAACAATAATAGACGTTAAAGCATATGCTATTGCTGCGGTTTTGCTAGAGTTTACACAAGAGGAATTTCCCCACGAAGCATAGCCATACGGTTCAGCTGTAACGTTCCGGATTTTGACTAATAATTATTTTGTATAATGATTATAATTATTGCCTTTGTTAATTTTGTTTCACAATTACAAATTAATGTTTGCTAATGCCAGCAGAAACTACAAATATCTGTGTATGTTATACGAAAGTAATTTGCAACTCATAAACATACTATATTAGAGATGTGGATATAATTATCTTAAGTAGTGTAAGAGCATTTTAGATTGAATTTTTTTTCCGTGATAATTTATGAAACAAGATTGTATGAACGTATTCTATTCACATAATATATAGTGACGCTGGTTTTGATGTTCAGTAATATACTCTAATGTATCATAGAGTGCTGATGTCATGATGGAAGGTTGCAAATCAATTGTCAGTGTATGTCCTTCATCTTCCTGTATGGGAGGGGATCCGTCCCCTTCAGCTGCCGAGATGCGGGCGCTGCGGACCCTTAGCACTCGTGGTACCTCTGACGTTACTAGAGGAACGTCGGGCCGAACATTCGAGCCCCTCCCTGAATGGGAGTTGTTCGGATTGGGTTGGACTCGATGGGGCAATGTGTTCCCGTCACCCACGGGGAATTGGGTACCTCCGACCAGGCTACGACCGCCCGGTGGGGGTAGAGGGTTGCCTCATAAGTCCCGGATACTAGCCTGCAGAGCTAGTAGGTGTGCTAGATCACCAGGCGGCCCCACCGAGGTTTTCGGTAGCCTTCCCTGCGGGGTTGACGCGCGTAAGTGGCGTATGCACTTCCACCTGTCTTGACGTTGTAGTCGATGGGGGGGGGGGCTTTTAAGACTCAAGGTATTGCCCCACGGAAAGAACCCCGGAGTTTTCCATCGCTCCCGGGTAGAAGGAGGTCCGGGTCCTTGGACCTACGAGTCCAGGACTAATGGGAGTAGAGCCTCTGGCGTTAAAAAATGTCCTTCATCTCACATCGCTCACGAACGGAGCATAAATGACCAGAATTACAACACAAATTATTTTAAAAGTTTACTGGGTGGAACACTTGACATTAGATGTCACAGAACTGTTTAGTGTTTAAAAAAGCTGTACTTATGATTTCATTTTAAACGAACAAATTGAATTCTCAACTACATGTTGAAAGTAGTGGAGTTGTATCAGAGTTGTTAAGCAGATCTTATTTAAAAGTCGTACAAACACATTTCTGCTATTCCTCTTAGTCCTACTACATCAATTGGAGCAGGAAAGTGGTTTTGTGCTGAACTGACAATTCTAACAAAAGGCGGCGCAACAACAGCAACCATTGTTCAGGGAACTACTATTCAACCGAAATCAATTGTTTGGATTACGGGAGCAGTGAGGCGTCGATGAAGCGTACATTGCACGCGACACCCTACACGTGTCTATGACGTCGATCCCCTTTCTAACGTGATTTCACTCCATAGCAGTTGTGATGGTAGTCACGTTTGCACGCAGTTTGTAACAGTTACATTAGGTAATTGCTTCTAGCACAATGACTACTTCACGTGCGTTTTGTGCATTGTAAAACAATGGGGAGTTTGCTTACAATTGCAGTTATTGAGGCACGCATTATCCATGAACTAGTTCATCTTTTCTTGCCTCTTCACTTGAACGAATTAGAAACCTTTTGCTTCGTTATGCCATTCTGATTTACTATAAGCATTTACGAGCTATTTCAAACATACGTTTGGAAATATCAAAGTAAGTTCTTAATAGAAAAAAAGTATTTTCTGTGAAACCTAGATTTTTTTACCAAATTTTTATGTTGCGACGAAGTGAGGAAAAACCATTGGAAGGATTTGAAATGTGGGTGCGATCTGAACTGATTGAATCAATGGTCAAAAAATATGTTAAAATTTTGTTTTAAAAAGTTTAACTATTGTAGAATATTGTGAAACAGATCAGGAAAAGTAACTGGTGCACTTATTGAGAAAATGTTGCTTACTAAGAGATACACTGACACGCTGATAAAATTATAATATAAAAAATAATGAAACAATAATGTAATTCATTCTGAAAACTGATGCCATATGATAGAGAATAATAAGAGAAATTATTATAGGCATACGGAGAAGAATGAAAAAGAAATGAAAGAATTGGGAATCACTGCCTACAATAAAGGGCCTGACCTTGGGCATAGAAGTTTGATCGATTGATTGCTGTAAACAGCACCTTGTGGAGCGCGCCCTGGATTTTATGCGTGGGGAAGCACGTTGAACTTCCATTTATTTTGACATTAAACAGCTGAAATTCTGTATGGAAGTAGGTTGTAAAAAAACAGATGAGCAAGGCAGGCCAAACAAGGCAGGGTCGCTGCTGCTAGAGTACAGCTCTTTTATTTCATTGGTTGATTACATTCCGAGCGGGAAGCCCTTTGCAGATCCGCTCAGTGGGCGTTCTGTGTATACACAGCACTTGCCCGACAGCTCTTGCGAAAGGCAACTAGCTCTGTGCTCTCTTTGCTCTATGCTAACGTCAATGTTTAAGGCAAAACAAAAGACTAAGCCACACAATCTCTACTCCTACATACATTTGTACTGAGCGAGGTGGCTTCGAAGTTTTCGGGACGTCGCAGTTTGGTTTCGTCGACCCTGGTTTTTGACTTGAGCTTACCGTGGTTTTCCTTTGACACTCAGAGGAGTACTAGGGTTTACTTTCATGCCACGATTTCCGTTCAATCAGTTCCTTTCATTCCATTTCCTTATCGCCTTCAGGTTCATGATGCATGGCGTTGCCGGAAATGTGGCGCGGATGCTTGCACCTAAATTTGTTCTTGGTGCTGGACTGCGTTCTAAGATCGCTGACCTAACATGGGGCATGTTTATCGACGCTGGACTCGTGACTTCCTGGCATTTATGTGACTTGTCTGCCAGCTACCCTGTGACCTCCTGCGGTTTCCTCACTTCCTCCCTTCCTCTTGGGATGTTAGTTGAAATATATTTGTGTGGAGGACACAGTGCCCAGTGGTCTCCTCTATTATCCACCATATACCCTTTTTACCTACTGCATTTGTACAGGACCAGGAAAGACAAAGGCTCTCGTTAGAAAATACATAGTAATGAATAAAAATTAACGGTAGTTTCTTAAAATTTTTCAAGTAAAACTTGGAAGAACACCTCATCGCAAGGAACATTTTGATATAAGGAAGACATAAAAAAACAATTCTAAAAAGATCAATTTTTAAAGTTAAGTACAGTTTTGTTAGTTCATATCTTTTTGATTATACAAATACTATGAAATGAAACTGGATATTTCAATTATAGACTTGGAGTATCCTTGAAGCGCAGAGTCTAATTTTGTAGTCAGGAGATATTTTCGTCAAAGTTCTCTATCTCTTGCATCAAATATTTGAATTTCAAAACTGTATCTTTGGTGAAATCTTAGTATTCAAATATTTGGGTCGAATAATTCTTTATTTCAAAAGATACCTCCCAAACATTTTTATTTTAGATAACAAAATTATATAACGTAATTAAGTATGTATAGGATACATTCGAACGGGAACTCCGGGATTTTGGAATTAAATATTTTAATATTTATACAAAGGGTAATGTTGCTAAGATGATTGTTTAGCTTTTTAAACAATTTAGTGCATTTCAATATGTGCCTCACTTGTAATTTCATTACGGATTCCCTATACGTGATTGAGTAAAGGTTACTGCAGAAATGATAGCCAATACAAAAATAACCGCGTAAAACATTAAAAAGAAAGTATGAATCAGATCGGTGGATCTTGAGTTATCTTTCGCAGTTGGCTAGAATCGCCCATAAAAACATCGCCACGGTAAGTGAGAGTATTGCAAATGAAACAGCACGGGCGTCCAAGACGAGACGCGCTCTATCATAAAGTGTAAAGGAAGTAATACTTGAGATGGTCTTCACGTGCTGGAAAGTGGCCATGGAGGCGCCAGCTCGAGCGGTTTATATCCACATTAATAATACTTCCAGGGACAAACATAGCTAGAGCTTGAACTCCTACAATGCTGGATACACGCCATAGACAATCTGAAGAGAGCAATCAATCTCAAATTGTAGTTGATAGTACTTCAATAAATCTGGCCTGCTGACCTAGAGACAGTATCTACTGAATCGTTGTAGTAAGGTTTAGGTTTAGGATCGTATTCCGGAGGGGATTCGGTACGTAGGCCACCATGCTGGGCCCATTGTTCCTATGCCCCAAGTGGGAGCTCCCCTGGGAGGAAGGATGAGGCGAATGAGAAAGAGGGCGGCCGACCCAAGAAGCCACGACAGTACAGAGGGCAGGGTCCCTACAGTTTACTTGGATAGAGGCTTCCCCCGGCAGGCCAGGACAACGGAAACGCTCCCCTACGGTGGGATGGCAACGAGCCCCAAAGATCCCAGGTAGGCGATCCGAGCCCCAAAGGTCCCTGGCTGGCGTTACCGAAATGGTCCCATTAGAGGCGCGCGGACCGGCAACTGACCTACCGGAGGAGGAAGTAGTTTTCTTCAGAGCATATCATCCCGCCATGCACCGCCGAGGCTCCCGCCGACACTTCTACCCTGAAAGAGACCACCAGGAGGAGAGATGATATGAAATGATAATGGAGATGAAATGAAGGGATGTAATTAACCTATTGACCCGAGAAAACCCCGAAAAAACCCATGGGTCAGTTAGGTTGGCCACGGGATTTGAACCCAGACCTCCCGAATGTGGACCACAGACGAAACCACCTGAGCAATCCCACTTGGTGTTGTAGCAAGGAAATCTTCAGATAGTTTCTTGTGGAAAGTACACTAGTTTGATAACTACATATAGAAACAAACTGTAGGAAATAGATTTTGAGGAAAGAGAAGTTGCTGAATATCCGAATGCCAGAGCAACAAAACCTTGGTGAGATACTATTGGTGCTATTCGTAGACCTCTGAAAATATCTAAGTCAAGCATAGTTGAAGTAAAAAAAATTCAAAAATCAACACAAATGATAGATGAATCCATACGTAAATTCTAGTAATTATCGACAACAGAAATTTCTGAAAGCTCAGAGTATTTGGTGAGACAAAACATGACATTTCACAATGATGTCAAGTTTTGTTTTGAAGCGATTGTCTATTTTGAAGTTATGAATGCATACTAGTGTTCAGCGGTTTCATTAATCTTTGTACTCATGATATCAAGACTTCAAGGAAGCCACACATGGACAGTGCAGATTTGGAGAGTTAGACTAATTATTGGTTGAAGTCTTTTACTAAAGAGTCTCGTCCCCAAAAAATAATTACAAAACGGCCTACGTGACTTGAAGCTGTTACCCAAATTGAACACTGTTGTTTTTCATGAAGCTTACAATTGATGTCGTAAAGCTGTCTCAGACATTTTCTCCAAAGGACGTGTTCTTTAAGGCCAGTTCCAGTCTTCAAACTTGAGTACATTGGCACTTCTTCACAATAAACTATAGTTCAAATTCCAGATGGCACATCTACGTTGTTACGACATTTGGAAGTTGCCAAGTGCGTAAGACAAGCAATTCGGATTGTCCTTGAGCTTGAAAAGTTCGACAGAGGCAATTCTGGCCAAGTGAGACATAGCAAAGCACTCTTTGGCTGTGTGAAGCTTTAAATATTTACCGTGAATAGCCTTCCTGCTGTGAGGCAAGACTTGCAACCTCTAGCGCACTGTTGCTAAGGCTTATGTTTATTTCACTGTTTGGTCAGAGGCTGAAATACAATCATAAAAGCTCCATTGTGAAACTGTGCAGACCATCCTGAAGACTAAATAAGTTTGAAACTCATTCAGTGTCAGTCATAAAACAAACTGAAAACTGTTAATAAATATTGTAATGTCTACTTCGGACTACATATTTATTTTGTTAAATTTATTGTACAAAAACAAGTACTGGGCTTTGGCAATGTAAAAATATCCTAATTATTTTATTTCCTTTCACCAGATAACCCTCAACAACTTTCTTAACACTGACTGCACAATTTGGAAGGTGACACTACCATGAAACGAACACTTCTCATAGAAACGTACGGTTGTTTGTGCAATGCAAATAAAAGGGAAAGTTTAAAACGTGCACTTAATGAAGTGGTGTGCGTTCATTAAATCTCCCTGATTGAGCTGCAAGTTTGCCCCTGCGCAGTGAGTGAAATCCTGACACAAAAACTCCCACGAGAAAACCGCTTGAAAGGGATGATTTTGTTGAATGAAACTACCATTATGTAACGTTTACAGTCAGCTCACACAACTTAAGGCTAACATACGTATGTTCTGACGATGAACTTTGCAAATTGTTCACAAAAATGTTAAAAACTAAGCGCGATTGAGCTGAAATTGAAAAAAAAAAAAGCAGAAATCGCGCTTGTTTTATTTAATATTTTAAAACCCCGAAAAGTAGAAACATTTGAATGACATGTAATTACACTTTGTACTTAAATTAATAAAGTACTAACATTCATTTTCTTAAATTATTGACTTGTAGTACTAAAACGAACAAAGTCCAAAAAATGTTTCTTATATTTGTATAGATTGTAAACGCATAATAAAATTGCCAACTTTAAGCTGTTTTACCGATTTCATTAATTTTTGGTGTTCTACTTTTTCGCCATTTATACACAATAACAAATAAACGTATCTGATTTGGTAATTATTTAATAATTCTAACTAACCTATTTTTCTATTTAATTCAGTATGAGCATAGGATCTCACAAATTATGTAACACAAATTTTGGACTTGGTTCATCTCATTCTAAATTGACATTCTATAACATAAAATGTTAATAAAAATTTGTTGCTCTGTGGAACTAAATTAAAAAACACACATTTCTTGCGAGAGAATGAATAGAATGGGTTATTTTCTTTGAAAATTTTAATCAGAATTTAATTTTGTTTTTCCCTCAACCATTTCTCTGAGCAAGATAATTTTATAGGCATATGCCTGCAAAGTGCAAAGATAATTTGGAAATTTAATTTATGATTTTTAGTCTATAAATAATTTTTTTCACAAAGATAAGCGTTTTCCTCGAACACCCAAGCATGGATGCTGTAATCCAACCTAAACATATTTGGATAGTGCTAAATTATTTTATGATGCTATTTTAATAAAATTTAGATACATTAAAATTTCTTGTCACTCTCAGAAAACTTTTGCTAAAATTTTAAAAACGGTCCTGACGTTTAACATATTTTTTCTGAGTAACAAGGACGTAAATTATAAACCATTAGAGAACACATTAAAAATATATTTGGAAGAAAAACCTTCATGATTTTTATACGCCAATAAAATTAATTTAAAATTAATTAGTAATTTACATTTTAAAGATGTATTAAACATTATAATTAATAAATTACCGTCACTTTTCAACTTAAATTTTATGCACGAATGTTAGTACACATTTTCCTGATATGAAAATTAAGAGTGTAGAAACATTCACTCAGAGAAATACAAGCTTAAAGACTGTTATGCTATATGTTAACAAAAGCCATTTAATTGATAAATTTAAAACGATTCTGCTGCTAATGGAAACGTTTATTGTCACAATAAATATCTGAACAAGACAGGTTAAACTTAAAAGTTAAAAAAAAGATCATAATACTGACAAAATCTGCCTAAGGTAACCTAATTGCTGGAGTATTTTTAAGCATGTAAGTTAAAAAGTACATTTGTATTATAAGAAAAACAATCACTTGTGAAATTTGAAACAAAAGTCACAGTGATTCTCAATTCAGCAAAGGGCAATAGCAAAAGTTGTATAATTCTATTCTCATGTTTATAATATTAAAATAATTAATATAATGTAATGAAGGATCAGATGAATACAATTTGTTTGAAATTTTAATTTGGAAAATTATATGAAATGCTTATATCAAGTTTGAAAGAAATTATAATCAGATCTTTAAAAATCTACATAAATTTAGTAGTTAAGTAGCATATTATACATATCTGGTTTATATAGATAGTAAGGAAGTAACATTAAGGGATAAAATTAAAATAAAAGTATATTAATTAGGATATATAGTTGTATAACCGGAAAATAAGGAGAGTATTAATAAAATTTTGTGCACTGGATATTCTAAGTCAGATGTAATTCAATATTATGTTACGAAAAGGAGAAATATATTACTAGCAGCAGTTGTAAAACTTTTTTAGAGTACCAGTAAATTTGGAAAACTTTGAAAATGTTTAAGAGAACATGAGCACAAAACTTTAGAAATAAATGTCAAAGTTTAACCAAATAATACCGGCAAAGTTGAAAGAAGATGATGTTTCTTACCTGCTGATGGATAACAAGCTGCAAGTTTGTTGAGAAATTCCGAAGAGTTATGTTGACAGCTGCACTGAATGATTTCCTCACATGCAATGTTCACTTGAGAAGGAAAACACAGCACTAATGCGTTTGTGGCCTTGCCCGTCGCTTTTTATCATCTTGTGGCATCCCAGAACGGTCTCCATGGCGACGGAGGGAGAAGGCGTCGCGACGGAGCCACGCAGGCGCCGTGCATGTCGACAGCGGCGAATCTAGCGGCGGAATCTTCGTTCATGTAACAGCGAAGTCAGTGTTCGCAGTCAAACGTTGGGAAAAGCATTTTCGCGGTCAGCTTCGTCTGCCGGCATTGTGAAATGTCCCGGAATATTTTACGAATGGGGAACTAATTAAAGGTCGTTGATAGTGCTAGAGAGGAATGACTCTTAACTTTCAACACTAATCCTCCAAACCATAGGCTACAAATTTATCTGGAGTGGGTTGTCATTATAGCAAATAAATAATAAATCACATGATAGAAGAATACAACACTAACTGATATTTACTAAAACATTTTGATAATATCATTTCTTAATATCTTAAAATATTTAAACTTCTGTACCACGAACATTCTTAGAGCAATATAACACGGAAAAACTTTTTGATATGCTGCACTGACATAACTTTTACTACTCTCCTCCAAACTGTTCTTTCAAATACTTTTCCTCTATCTACTCAATGCTAATTGACATATGCATATGCAGAAATTATCTTATTGCTAGTTTTGTTGTAGGTACAAAAGAATATGAGCATTCAGTAGTTTTAAATATAGTCAAAACTTTTAAGAAGTGGTAGCTATTTGATGACTTGGAAATTACGCTCTCTTTACATAGCCAAAAGTAAAAAGCAAAGATGTTTCTATTGGAAAAAGTATAAGTGTCGTATAATTAAAAATAATGGGCAATACTTTGTAAGTTTTTCACTCCAAGCCAGACGCTATTTTTACTTAAAGTGTGTGCTTTAACGAGATCTACATCTACATTTTTGTAGTAAGATTTACTACGTGTGCCTCTTACGATTTATCAGTTAATGAAGAAAACTTTGAGGACATTTCCAGAAAATTCAAGATATGCATTTCATTTGTCATGAAGTACGTTAAACATATTCTAATCAAATTTTTATATAGATTGTTAAAACAATGTCAAAAACAGTTCCATTTAAAGAGGCGCTGAGAAAAACTTCGTGTCACATGCTTAGAAAATCCTGAACTTAGTCGATTCAATCGAGAGAGCTGTTTCCAAATTATGCCATCGTTTACTTTGGAGTCAGGGAGTTTCAAATGATGTATTTTCAGTGAAACTACGGTATCGAAATTATGAGTGAAATACGAGTCTATCCTTTCTAATTATTGTAAATTTTGAGAGTCATTATAAGTTTGGTGTTTATATTATTGCTTCCTGACACATTTAGATTTGGGATTTATTGATTTATTAACAATACATAAAACCCTAGGCTGTTTTTTATTTTATCTCCATTCTCTTTACTTTATCTGTAGTAGACGAAGTTTAATAAGTAGTTTTAGCACCCACTTTTGTTGCATTCGACACAACAGACGTGGATATTGATTGTTGTAGTTGCAATGAGATTATGTATATTTGGTATATAAATGTTGGAAAGGAATGTCTTTATGGCTAGGTCCAGTGTACCTTCCCAACATTTGCCAGCGATGAGAACTAAGGTAAATCTGGAAGATAGAAAACAAAAAATTCAGAAATGATGGGTATAAAAAATTCCGATGCAAGTAAGTGTCAAATTTATTCGAACAATTAAAGCTGCATAGTATTTTGAAAAGTGCATCCTTTTCACATTTAATATTTTTTGGATTTTATATGAAACATATGTAGTCTGAATGTATAGAAATGGATAGGATTGGTGGGCTAATGTAGTTTTCTACCAAACTCTACCTTTATAACTAAAATTCGACTGCTTTTATTTCTCCACATTGTTGTTAACATTAGTATTAAAATCATAGTTATTCAGTTGTTTTCATTGAATTAAACATTGCGAACGTATTGCAATTTACTTATCGTGTACACCTCATCGCTTGGAGCTAAATCTGTTGGAATACTAAAGTTGTGACAACAAACAAAAGCGGCACACAGAATAAGCTGTGGTACTACGATGTTCAGAATGTTTTTAAAACCTGCATTTTAAGTACCCGTATCCCTGTATGACCTAAGATGCTTCGTGATAT
Organism: Mantis religiosa; assembly: GCA_030765055.1. Taxonomy (NCBI): domain Eukaryota; kingdom Metazoa; phylum Arthropoda; class Insecta; order Mantodea; family Mantidae; genus Mantis; species Mantis religiosa. The sequence continues at coordinate 142,503,912 of CM060949.1, forward strand.
AGAGAAAAGTGGGTTCCGAACTATCTTCGGGCTGGTTTCTGTCTGCATAAATATTATGTATGTGTACATAGGGAAAATGTGTTTTGAAAAATATAAAAATTACCTTCGCATAACCTGCACTAACCATTTTCAACAAACTATTATGTGTTCAAGATTTGCTTCTTCTACCTTTATGTTAATTACTAAATATTTGTATTAATGGTTTAATTATAATAATCTCATTGTGGATATGAACAATAGGAATAGGAGAATACAGTAGGCTTAGGAAAACATCTAATTTTAAGAATTAGTCTCTATGTGATGGCTTTGGAATTCTACGAAGAAGAAATTTGAAAAGAAGCTTGAATATTGGAACATTTAAACCAATAACACCAAATCTCTCGAAATTTGTGACTCAAAAAGGTTACTTGGCATAAATGTCTGCATTAGAGAGATGATTATTTTTTATATAATAATATTTTGTATTTATCTTCCTGTTTGCCAGTTCTGTAAAGCCAATCAGAATAAAGACGACTTCGGATGCTATTCCCAAGAAATTCAAAATACACATTTCACTGCCGTATAGAGGTCCTAATAATGTATAATTTTAAATCATTAATTGAGAAAATTTATGTATAATAGCTACCTTATAATAGTACAAATACAATGCCTTATTTTTTACTGGTGGCCGGCCGACCGACGGGCGGTTAGTGCTGCAGCGGAAGGCACGCTGCTGCCGCATTGACTATTTGTGCTCTCGCACTTAGGTTTATCGTGCATTATCATAGAAGGTGTTGGAAATGATGTCATTGTACTGCCACATGTCTCACACCTTTGAAGAAAATTTCTGTGCACACGCATTAATTCATCTTCTGAAATTGCAGTAATTTCTCTTCTGATATTGTCTTTCAGTTCTTCCAACGTTTGTGGGTTGTTCCGATACACTTTATTTTAAGCTCCCTCATGAATAAAAATCGCATACCATAAGGTCTGAGGATTACGTTGGTCATAGTTCTTTACTGATAACCCAATCTATCCTTACAGTTAATTAGTGAAATTAACGTTTAAGTTTTAGCCGGCCAGTACACTTACTGTCATATGCTTCGTCCCATTGGGGAGGGGATCCGTCCCCTTCTGCTGCCGAGGTGCGGGCGCTGCGGACCCTTAGCACTCGTGGTACCTCTGACGTTACTAGAAGAACCTCGGGCTAAACTGCCAAGCCCCTCCCGTAGCGGAGTTGTTCGGATTGGGTTGGACTCGAGGGGGCAGTGGTTCCCGATACCCGTGGGAGATCGGATACGTCTCCGGACGGGGTTGAGGGAAGCCATACATTCCCGCGTACTAGCCTGCATAGCTAGTAGAAGGTGTGCTAGATAACCAGGCGGCCCTACCGAGGTTAATTGGTAGCCTTCCCCTTTGGGGTTGGCGTGCTTAAGTGGCGTATCGACTTCCATCCCGTCTTGAGTCCATAGGACCAGAGGGGGGGGGGGCTTGTTAGTCTCTAGGTCTTGCCCTATGGAAAGCCCCATGGAGGCGCCGGGCGCCCTTTTGGGAGAGCTCGGTAACTCCCTGGTCGTTAGGGGGAGGGGTCAGTCTTCACTCTGTGTGGATTGCCCTTCACTCTGGTACATACCCTCGAGTTTTTATGTCATATGCTTCATATAACTCGGATTTAGAATTGTGTTTTTTTTTAAAAGATATAACACCAGGGAGGTTCCATATAAATTCAAGCTGACAGTCCGCCTGTTATTCTATTGTTAGAAAACCTAACACAATGAACACACTGTGTTGTGCACACAGCTGCACACAGTAAACATAAACAACACACATCCTAAAATCAAACCAGCGTTCTACTGAAACGCAAATGACCTTAATCTCCATATACGCGTGAGCAAGGCTATTGCAGAGCAATAATTTAACCCGATACCCACTACAAGTCAGAACCATTAGCCACCGGATCGTGTATTAACGATAAACCTGGCATAAATACAATTTTAATCCTAACTCTGAGTTATATTAGGATAAACGAAAAGAAAAGTCATTTAAAAGTAAAATTGGAAACTCAATAGTACTTACCTATCTTAATGTAATTGAAACAGAAACCTCGCAATAGTATGCTTGCGGATGCACGGCTAACCGGATTTAATTTCAGACTTCAGGCATTTTCCCTTCGTTATTTACTTTCTTCACTAATCTCATTTCGTTTCGCTAATTTCATCACCTGTATTTTTGGCCTTCCGGCACGTCACTAGTTCCGCTTAGTTGTTTACGATTCCTGAACGTTATCTCCTTTGGACTAGTTTGGAATCATTGGGAATATTTTCCCAGTTTGGAACTATAATGATGCATAAACAAGACTTTAGAGGAAATCCCTCCACCTAAATCGCCTTATAAATGAAGCATTATTTGGAAATGTCGATCTTTTTCTCAAAAATTGCTTTATTTTAATTAAAGCTCTGTATGTTAAAACATTTTTAGACTAATGAAATGCGTATTTTGAATTTTATAGGATTGTCGTCAGAATTTCTCTTCCTTCTAAATGACTTTATAACTGCAACCCTAAAAATTAGATAAGAGTTTACTGTTCAAAATGTAAATGGCGTTAACGCATATAATTTATATAACATACATGTTTGTTTAATCGAGTGAACCATTTCCGAGATAGCTTCTTGTTTGTTTGAATTCTTCAATGATTATATTTTCCTCCAATGGTAATAGATTACTTTTATGTCTTAGCTAAAGCAAAGAAAACGAATTGAAGCACTTAGATTCAGAAGTTTTTAAGTCAATGCTTTTGAGAAATCCTGTTAAACACACGATTGGCACTCTGAATACTAGTTCTGTAACAGTGCTAAAACATTTGCAGATCAAAATATGTTAGGCGAAACATTTTATGATCCTTTCATGTTGAATGGGCATCAATTTCAAAAATAAAAGTTGTTAAATCAGCCTTTTCAAGTTAGATGTTGTTAAGTCAAGTAGTTGCCATGTTAGTCGTTTGGTGGTGCAACTAGACTGTGCCATCCAAGCTCATTGATATCAGCTGGTGATGCATTTTAGATTAGACATTAGATTCCTCAAGTGCACTTTCAGAAAGTTTATATGTACTTCTCAATACCAGGGCACTCTTTCTTGTCTATTCACAGACTTTTTCGTAATATTCAGAAGAAGAAACGATCAATGGATAAAGTCTTAATCGCTTCCACAAGGGCGGAACTGATCGAAGATTCATTACATAAGAAGCCCATTGATGTTGTTCATGTCAAACGTTCACTGACCGATAACGGGGAACATGATGACACTCCAGTTGTTGAAGTTTTTTACTTCAAAGATGCCCTCGATCATGTCCTTATAAGAAGTATTCCTGAATTCACTTTAATTCGGGGTGTGTGTTTCCAAAGAGGATGTGTACCAGAAGATCATCACACAATGTCTTCCTCACTTTATCGTCCCCAGTCTCTTTTGAGGAGAGGAGCGAGGTTGCAAGCCTTACATAAGACATGTGATAATGCGAAAAACACACCAGATAGGCTTCGGAAAATTAAGAAGGCAAAATATTACGATGTTCGTTTACTACTGGAACATGTCACTCTGCCAGAAGGTACCAATTTTATGACACATGTCATATGGAAGAGAGGTAGAAGATGATATAGTAGAGATGGAGTTATGTTTTGATGACAATGTCTATGTCAATCCATGAAGTGCATACTGAATTAGTCCATAGTAGAAATGTATCGATGAAAATAAAGTAATTTATCCTTGGCAACATATTATATTATGTAATGGAAAAACTCTAACATTAAGAATCAGACAAATTTTCATCCATTTTAAATTGAAAGTTGTTTAATAATAAAATATCCTGTCACACATGCTACATATGTAGCACTTTGAGCATCTCTCCTGCACAATTTTGAAACAGCGACTAATTGACTTCTGCTTTTGACAGCTTCAATTATAAAAACATTACGTAGAGACTAGATGTGCTCTTAAAAGCTTTGACTGTCACTTAAAGTCTACTGAGTTCTCATATTCCCCTTGGCCTACAAAATATTATTAATAACGTAATTTCTGTAATCTTTTATCTCAATTAACATGAAGTAGATAAAGAAAATAGCGTTTGTGAGAATAGTTTTTACAAGAGTAGAGAGTAACCACTCATTCTCACTACAAAAGGCAGAAAAGTTGGCAAACACGAATGCTGCATTCTACAAAATTATTATTGGAAAAGGAAATTCGGGGGAAAATGTTTCAAATCGAAACATAGGTGTACCTTCCCGGCATTTGCCAGTAAACCTGGCAGGATTTGAACGACACACCGCCGTCCAGAAGTTTCTTCCTAAGCGACCTCGGCTATCATGAGTGTCTTAAATGATGTTACGATTACAACGCATAAATACTACGGTAGTTGGGCCCCATACTGCACTCTACGCAAATATTAGGAAGTAACGTTCTTTAAACTAAAGAGAGAGCAAAGATTGCCATCACTTCCCTCTTCAGGTAAGTCTCTTGAATTAACTTTAATAAAATATTTATCGTTTATTACATTACGGTAGAAACAGTATGATGTGCTAACGCAGCTCTCGTGGAGTATCTTCCCTAAGGCCAGAATCTTAAATGTCATGGAGAAAGCAAACATTGAGGTCAAATCCGTGGGTTTTTAAAGACCATTGCAACTCTCTAGGGATGGATTATCCCAGTTGGAACGTTCAAGGGAATACGAGGGTTTGAAGAACGTACGAGAACAGTCTCGACGTTTCACCAGACAATCAATCACTTGGAATACTCGTTACGCAATGAAACTCATTGCTATATTATATTTCAAAAGCTCTCCTTATTTGTGTATACTTGTAGATATTCTTGTATTACTGTGTTCGTATATTACTTAGGTTACAGAAATATAAGTGTTTTAAAACTCCTCATGAGTTTATTCGAACCAAAAATGCATTTGAAATATTCCAAATAAAATTGAATGGGGATTTATATTTATTTAGCACTGTTTTGCAGGGGCGGGTCTGCCTTGATCCGAGTCACCCCTTTTCTTAATTTACGTCCTATAACTTTTAAGTCATGAATGGTGAATGGAATGGTTGAAATAATACTCAAATGGACCCAGGGTCCATGGAGCTTAGAGCTACCCGACATTAGTCTTTTAGGAAAAAAACTTATGCAAGTAACTCACCCTGAACAAGGTTCGAACTCGGGACCGAGTCACCTATTGTTTTTAATAACTTTCGTGGTTATGTTTTATGTTCTAGCATTTAATTTTCGTTTATAAAAGTTCTCCAAATTATATTTTGTAATGGAGCCGCTCTCTCGGCGCCCGCGCGTCGATAATGCAGCTAGCTTACTTCCCGACTAGTGATTCGTTATTGAAAGGCCGGTGGCCGTAACACTTACTGGGACTAAGGAGAGGTTAGAGGGGCAGAATGGTTACCAAGGCTAAGGATTCGATTCATAGAAGCCGTATATTCCACACCAAATCGTGTTGCCAACATAATACAGGACTTTCTTCCTACCTTTTCGTTTATTTGAAAAGAAATTTGTTGGTAGAAGTGGTAACTCGCTTGAAGCGAGCCCCGCGTCATGTGCTACTGCTTATTATCAGTTTGCATCCTAAGTAAAAATGTAATTTTTTATGTGATCGGTAATTATTGTGTGATATGTAAACTGTTTAATTTTTCATATCTAAGGGATTTACAATGAATCCGACACATGACTTGGTGTGTTCCATTCTCCAAACACCCTTTTCTGTATGGAAAAATGATGACAATCACGACGTGGTAAATGTCGGTGGGCCAACACCAGTGCTGTGTTTAGAAAAATTTTACAGTGGGGCATCTTCAAAATAAACCAGGACATTTAAGACTCCTTGGTATGAGGAACATAATTGTGTCGGATTGAAGGAGCTGGTAGACAACACTAACAAGATTGCAGACGCTCTTCGGGAGAACTCACGTCTATATACTGTAAAATACAATGAGAACGTTAAGCTTAACGACTTTTCATACAATATCCCATTAGGGAAGTAGACAAGAAATGGCAGTTCGTGGAGATAATGAAAGCGAGGACTCTTTAAATAAAGATAATTTTAAGCAACTTTTGGATTAATATACAGAGGGAAGCCCCATCGAAATTAAAAACCGTTATTCCATATAAATTTTTTTTGGGATGCTGATCTTGCGAATTTGGCTTAACCAATATTCCGAGTCACCTAATCAATTCGCCCAGAGCCACGCCTGCTATTTTGATACGCATCCTCCACTATTCTGACTGAAGATTGCCACACAGTCAATTGTTTGTACTTTTGTCTGTTTTAATGTAAGCTTTACGTGTATTGAGTGAGGTTATGAGTATAAATTAATGTTAATTACGATTTATTTGAATAAGTTGGAATTGGATTAGGAAGAATCAGAAGAAATTTTGCAAGCAGCGGAATGTTACCCAAGAAGTGGAGAGAATGGAGGGAACAGATTCCTACAAAAGTTTCCCTTTCAAACAATGTATTTTATTATTTAAATCATGATTAAAATTGTGTGAATATTACAATATATATATATATATATATATATATATATATATATATATATAATACATTTTTATTATCGTAGAAGTGGACTTATGCCAGAATGGGATTATGAAAATCAAAGAATAAATGAAGTCCAAACAACAACAGAATAAAGTGCACATCCGAATGGTTACTGTTATTTCCACATTAATTTCAGATGAACACTTTATAGCTTAATATTCAGGGTACTAACAACATGTCAACAGTAATTTTGACGTTTTATCTTAAGTAATCTAAGCACTGTTGTCACAGCTGTGATTCCTGTATTTGAGGGATATCTAGAAGAGCCTGCTCAAGAGTAAAAAAGAGCGGTGGCAGGACATTCATCCTGTGATATCGCCTTTAAGGAAAACCCTGTTTATGTTACAGTAATGGGTAACAAAACTAGTGAAAAAAATGTTCTAGCTCAACGTTTATAATTTTAAAGTTTTGGACTGAGGGTGATAAATGTGGAAGTTTAAATGTATCATTAACGGAGACAGAATGCACTGTCATAAATAGAAAATTGTGCAATTTTTCCACATATGCTACGAGAAACATTGATTGAAACGTGTGGGAGTTCTCGACTAAAACAACTTCCATTATTTAACCACGCATGGATATGTTATGATATCACATCTTGCGTTTATGATGTGGGAAAACCAAAAACAATAGAAACATTAGTCATTAGCCACTCAAAGTTGGATAGAAGATATCTAAATAATAATATTGCTAACTGAAGAAAAAGCTCTGCTGTATTTTGTACGGTTTGAAAAAAAAAATATTTTGGAGATTTGTGCATGATATGAATATATGATAGGAAGAAATGAAAAGAAAGTAAACAAATAAAAAGAGCAGTATCATGAAGGAGAATACAGAATACAATATGTTAGTGGTGGATTTGTCATTAAAACACCAATTGTAATGCGATAAGGGTCTTTACGCAGCTATCGATTTTAGAGTCTGGGACACGGGGTTCATATGGGGTGGATAATGGAATGGCTAATCGTGGAAAGGATTAAAAACGCCCTCCATTAGAAATAGCAGAAAGTAATGTTATTTGTTTATACAAAACTGTTGTTTAACTAGACCTATTTAAACAAACGTGTAGATTTAGTGAAGAGAGTCTCTCTCATCTACGTCGCAGCTTAGTGCCATTACGTCTATTTCATTCACAAAGTCCATGCTCTTACGTCATACGCAAGGTCTGGTTGCTATGGGATCAGATCTCTCTTCACATGATTACACTTTATAGCGATATTTGAAATATAGAGCCTTTGTTACGAGCGTGCTAATATGGAAGAGCTAAAAATGAGCTTCATGAAAGAATGCAGAGAAATTAAACCAAAAGTAATTGAAAACGCTCAACGATGCCAGTACCCACACTAAGCTGCTTGGTGCTTAGGGGGTCGCGAGTTCGTGGGTGTTTGTGTATGTAAAATGTCTATCTTAGTAGCATGGGAAAAAACAGAACTGCAAACAGAACAGTGCAACGAAAACAAACAAACAAGAATGCAGCGTTGGATTTAGCCTTTGCCAGATTCAAAGTGCGAACCTTATTAAATAATTATAATTTCATTTGTTGGAAGCTATGTAAATTGTAAAGAATATTGTTAAACACGCCAAGAATTAAACTGTTCCCATAACAACCATACCTTTTGTGTGAAATAAATGTAACAATTTCAACTAACCTCCTTTTAATCAGCTAGGTCACATCGTTTGATGAATAAAATGGATGAAATGATTCTCAAATGTGCTCAGAGTCCATAGAGCTTAGAATTGCCCGACATTCAAATTTCAAGAAAAGGGAAAATTCAGGAATACTGGCCTCTTGAACGTCAAGCAGACACGCTACTACATACATTACAGAGGTGGGTATTGTAATAATGATCATATTACTAAATATAAATCACTTTCAAAATAATGTGAAAAAACAAGTTAGGATTTAAAGTTTTGTCATGACAAAATTTTTTTGCACGCCCTGTATATAATACCTAAAAAAATTATTTTAGTTCATTTTTATAAATTATTTCTTTAAAATATTAAATTTAATATTTTGGAGTACATTTTGAAATGAGTTACTTTTAGACACTCGGCATTGTTCCCTTTTAGGAGAGCTGGAATAGTCTATATCACCAATGTTAAAATGAGAGTTTTCTGGTGCACTTAGCTCAAGAACCACTGAACGCGTCAATTTAAAACTTTTACTGTATTTCACAAAACTTTTACAATTCATTAAATATAATAGACATTGTTTTGGAGTTTTAATAAAGGATATGAGATTATTTAAACAAATATATTGAATTTGCTTCTAAAAGTATTCAAGATTTATTTTTTAAATTCAAATTTTATCATAACTTTCTACAAGTGCCCTAAAATGCAGTTTAAGTATTGCTTTAATGTCAAAAGAAATGTAGAATTGTAGCTGCAGTAGTTTTATAGATGAGCGCACTCAAAGTACAGCCCGCCTCGGTAGCGTAGATGGTAGCGTGTCTGCCTCATGTTCAAGAGCTTCCGAGTTCGAATCTCGGTCAGGGTGAGTTACCTGGATAAGGTTTCTCCGGGGTTTTCCCTTATCCTTAAAGACGAACGTCAGATAGCTCTAAGCTCCATGGACCCTGGACTCATTTGAACATCATTTCACCCATTTCATTCACCATCCGATATGACTTAACGTTGGAGTACGTAAGATTACACACACACACACACACACACACACACACACACACACACACACACACACACACACACACACACACACACACACACACACACACACACACACACACACACAAAATGAATATAAAAATGCAACACACAAAAAAAACGGTATTTCAGCTTTGCAATGTTGGGACTACACCTCAGAATTTCCCCAGATCCATATTCTGCATATTTTTGACCATCAACATCCTTCCTATTTCGTTTTTCACTCCTTCTTTTCTTCCTAGACTCCATGGACATTTTCTCTATGGTATTATTAATTATTTTGTTAAATTTGGTGGGAGGGAGTCTGGTAAATTGAGAACAGCACCCTAATGTCTTACGTACCTCAATTCCCTCACCAATGCTTCTCAAGCCACAGCCAAACCTTACATTTACTTCTGCACCACTTTCAATAGTTTTGGATATTTACAATATATATTATTTATTACACTTTTGGCAACTGAGTGATAATTTAGCTAATAATCCATTTCTGTTATTGATGTCCTCTGATATGAAAACATTTTTCATTTTCACAAAATTTACTCTGAACAATGTTTCTATATATACTAATATAATATCATTATTTATTCTATTTAAATTTTTATCACTGCCATTACACAATGAAGAAACCAATTTTTTCCTTGAAGAACCAATTTTCACTTCACATTCATCGCCAATGTTTGAGGTTGGTTTTGACGAAGTCAATTTACTGTCATACGTTACTACACTTTTTCCATTTTAGGGGTTGTGACTTTTTTATTATGCAATCGGGATTACTTAAACTGTTTATACTGGTTCGCATGCCAATTTCTTACACCAAAATTATTGCTTCTTCCCATCTTGAAAACAGCACTAGTAATTCATAACATACTCGTACTAAACAAACAATGGAAGAATTAATATCAGATGCACAAATTAATATTAATAGAAGAAACAAGGACTTCATTTTCTAATAAGGGTGAGCTCTGGAATATAGCTTCAATAAGGTTACAGCCAAGGAGATAAAAGAGCTACAAATGACTAATACGGGGCATGGCACACTGTGCAGCCTTTTCAAAATGAGTCTATTTAGGACTTTTAAAACTATGGGACAGGAAAAGAAATATCTTTATTCGCTTCTACATACACCAGGGAAGATTATTTTGGCAATAACTTATTTTGTGAAATTTCAGCCCAAAATGCCGTTCTGGCTCCCATTAAAGAATCCTATATTGGTATGTCATGTTATTTAATTTTCTTCAACCACATTTTTATGTAGTGAACTTTGTCCTTATGGGCAACTCTTATTAAAGAACTAAAATAAGTACCAAATTAAAAAATACTTTAAATTTTAAAATAATTAACAAAATTAAGTAAAATAAGCAAATACCCCTATACTTGTACAAACTAAAAAGAATATAGATAAATTAAAAGTAAATAAACCTCTTATATAAGGTATAAGTTTAGTTGGAGGATTTTTAGTAAGATTAATATGTTTACGTCAAGTTGATATAAAGGCATTAATTGCATACTCATCTGTTGCTCATATAGGGTTAGCGGTAGGTGAGGATTTTATATAACTTTTGTTTTAATAATTGCTCATGGTTTATGTTCTTCTCTGGCCACTACTATTCATTTGTAAAAATAAAAGGGTTTATTTTTTCTTATATTAAAAAGATTAAATTTTGCGTAAATTAAATTAATTACACCGTTTTCGTAGGCAGAAGAGGAAAGTGATAGTAAATTTTTAAAATGAATCGCTATATGCTAGCATCACAACGCGCGCCTGAGCCTTTCAAAAATGTAACAGTTTTAGAAAACTAAGATGGCTAATATCACAACTATTTGTACAAATTTATTTTAATGAATTCTATAAGCAAATCTTCGTCTCTCCTTGGTTTGCATGGTTCATTATGAATGAAGATGATTTCCAGGCTATTTCTAGTTAAACTATTTCTAGTTAAACTATCTTAATATATGGTCGGAGCCATTTTTGAGAAACTAAAGACAAGTCATTGAAGTGGGTAGTTTTAGAGCTGAGGGAGTTTCTTTAAGGATTTAGAAGATACTGGAGACCAAGTTTTACATTTACTTGTCTTCAATTGTGCTGATTGGACACACAGGAGTATTTATGGTTGAAATACTACAGTTAGATTTTGGTGTGTAGGTAGGAGAGAAAAATCTAGATGTTATAAATTCGCAAGGCATATTATTCAAGTAGTAATGCTACAGTGTTGTAGTTTAAAGTCAGTATATGTTGTACTAATGCGTAAAGCAACAATATCACGTCTTCTCAATTTTAAAAGACCAAGGTAACATTGAAATTCGTCGTGTGGTTCCATGATCATACGACTCTGATTTAACATGTGGAAACGACATCCTAACAACTACCTAAGCGGATCCCTTTTGTAAGGAAAATCGTGCACGGTTTTAAGTTCATTAAGCAGTTATAACAGTGTACTTATCCTTTATATATAAACACACATACCAGGTTGCCCAACTGTACCGTCTTTCAGGTAAGCAGATAGGAGGAACACTACGTGCACTACTGACTCTACTTTTATAACTATCAGAAAAGCTACTCTGTCCCAAGTATACACATTTATAAGGACCAGACAGTAAGTCATTTAACAGTAAATGTAACGAAATGAGCGATAACAGGGGAGATGTCGCAACGTTGTGTTTCACTCCACGTGAAGTTGACAACTGTGTCATTTGTGATTTCTTTGATTTTCCTCGCTGAAGTGACACGTGGGAACATGCAACTTCCGAGAAGCTTTTGATTATCAGAGGTAAAGCGCTTTTTAACCATTAGAGTAGCAAAACAATACCTACTTTATTTGGATATAACAAGGTGATTTCAGGCTAAATCCTCTCTGAATTAGGCGCTTCCACGAATCAATCAACTTTTCCAGGTACTTGTAACCAATGCCAAATAGATCAATATCAAAGTAGGGAAGTTGAACACTTGCGGAAGAACTCATACAATTCTGACCAGGTTATGTTGCTGGCGGTGATGTAACCGTTTCCTTTAAACTCGAAAGGCCAGCCAGAATTACGTAATATAAGCCACGGATTTGCATAGTAACGGCTTCTTTACGGCTTCGGTTGTGAGCCCGAGGAATTTTTCCGCATTTTCCACCAGATCACTGGCACATCCCCAATATGATCATCCTTTGAAGTAGATGTATGAGAGAAACAACTTTAATGACTGCCTGCAAACCAGAAACACACGCAAAATGTTATATTCACTTGACATTTTCTACCCAATTTTCTGCAGACTAATTTTACAATGGCTTCTAGCTAATCCAGATAAGCTCTTGTAGAAACCTTGCAGGTAGAAGAGGATACATAGGGTTGAAGTCATTGTCAATTGTTTAAAAGTCGGCTGGTGGTACGCTGGCTTTGAAATTGCATACTCTTTATAGGACTACCAAAACAAAAAACAAAAGACGAGACAAAAGCTCGATTATTGTCACCAAAACTGTTAGTCCAATGGAAGCGGACAATCACTTGCCCTTTTACACAAATATACCTACAGCTTCAGCATATCTCTTTTATGTTTCTTTAAGAACTGCTTCACCGCACGATTCCATGACCTACCACGGATCTTGGAAAGTAACGCACTTCACTGCACTACTGTGTTGACTCACATAACTCAACCGCTGATTGATTCCTACACAGCTTCACTGCGTCTAATTCTCACCATGGAAAGGTACTGGTCAACTCAACTCGAAGCTCGATACACACCAGACATTGCTCTGCCATGTCTCGCAACGGCTGTTATATAGTCCTGCGGGGGAGACAGATCATTCCAGCAGTCGAATGTTCTCCAGTTACATTTTGGAGCAGTATCGACAGTATTTGCGCAACAAGAATGAGACTCGCTTCTAGCTTAATGGCCTCAGATAGTGACCGGCCCTTAAAAACCGGACTCTTCCGCTCCTCCAGCCGGCAGATGACAGAGCCGTAACAACTTCCTTACTTCCACTCCGAGCCATCACCAATGTCTACTTAGTGTCTTAATCAAGTATAAGGTATTTAAACATTAAAATCAAACACAAAGAATATATCAGACATGAATAATGACACAAAGGTTAATTTGATATAAATTTTATTTTAATTAGATTACATTTTTATCTAGTACGTTTCTGTCTATATCTTATGATTTTCCAGCTTTATACAATAAAAAGTACAGTTTTATTGACAGAATATTCGAAATGCTATTCTAATATCTTAACTAAAAGAATTTCAATAAAAATCAAAAAGAGCCATTTGTAAAAATATCCCAATGAAGAACATATCTTCCAAACGGCTAGACGATAATCTTGAATATATATGTGTTTTTCTCAAATTTCGTTCTTGATTTACATTGTTCACACACAAACGCAATGGACCCGAAATTTCCGTGAAGTTTTAAATCCCTTCTTATGAGTCAAATATACTAGATCCCCTACGTTTATAAGGCACTTCTAGAGAAAGTGAAGAATAAAAACAAAGGCTCTAGAGTCAGAATTTAAAATACAGGCTTATTGAAAAGAAGAAATATTTTTCAAACATTTATTTCTCTTAGGTTACAAGAAGTAGAACCATAATTCCCATGTTTCTGAACAGACAAGAGTTGTAAATCTGAATAGTCCAGATAGAAGTTCCTATCACGGCCTATTGGAGCAGTTGCTTGCCATGTTGATTTTATTAAAATGGCGATACAACAGACAGAAGTATTTTGGGTACTGCAATTAGCAAAACTAAGGTCACATTATTAAAATTCAGATTGTTTTTTGCCGTCAGTTTAATAAACTATTTCAGCATAAGCAATGGCATCGAAAATTCTTAGGAGATGGCTTATGTGCAAATGGAAGAAAACAGGACATCAAAGCACATTGAATGAAAGTTTCGATCTTATTCCTACAGTTTGCGAAAGGAGCCCCTCCGCCCCGGAAAAAGAAAGTTCATAGCGTGAACAACCAAGAAACTTAACATTTCTTAACCAACTGTATGACAAGTTCTGAAGCACTGAAGCCGTATAAACTACAGTTATTGTAAGTATTACATCATTGCCTCCAAGGTCGTCAGACCTCACTCCTTGTGACTTTTATCTGTGGGGAGTGCAAGACCGTATTTTTATATAGTGACCGCGCTTAAAACATACCCAGGTGGCTGCCTTTGTACGGAAAAACTGTTATCACCCCTAACCACAATGTCTTAAACATCTTAGGTTACACTTACCGGGTTGGAGGGGTGAAGAATGTTAGGCTCGTGTTTTTTGCTGAGAGTACCTAGGGTTGCCGTTGTTTAAAATAACGTTTAGAAGAAAAAAAACCTTCAAGCTGATTTCATTGTACGAACTAATCATTTGGTTTACTTATTGACATTTTCAAATAACTTTTAAATAATTAATGTATTCTATAATATATAATGTTACAATGTTTTATAACATAACTTAAGATATATTACCAATGCTGTTATGGTATAGTACTTATCTTACCTACAAGAAATAAATGCGTATTATTAATATAATATCCAAGGAAAGCTTAGTAAGATATCCCGATACCTTGATGTAGGACCACCATTACAATTTTAAATTGTAAATGGTTAAATTGCATCAGTGTAGATGAATTTGCGAGGGATATTTACTTGCAAATTAAATAAGAATTTTCGATACTCTGGTAGTTAATAATAATTTATAAACAAAGATTGCACGTAGAGCTCTGTTTATTGCAACTGTAGGCCGATTTATCCTAAAACATTTTCCCATATTATGTGGCAGCTACAGGTTGTGATTTTCAGTTTATTTTACGAAGCATTAAATACTTCAAGAGTAAAAAAAAAATTGGGGGTGGGGGACTTCTGTTATACACAATTTAAATAGTCACGTATACTCCGCATAGTAATTATATGTCATAAACGCTTTAGAACTCGAGAAAGGTTAGAAATACTGTTAGGTATATATTACAAGTATGAATGGAAATCCATGTTAGCATATCCATGATAGGATCGATTCCCATGGTCTCCACATCTTAATTAAATTACTCAAGTGCTAAACGCCAATAACTATTACACATTAATAAATTTATAAAACTATACTAAGTAAAACACTATGTAACTTCTATAAATATAAGCTTAATTAACACATAAGAAGCACGTGTGCACAGTCTAAGCTAATAGAAGGAACCACAATTCTGAGGACAAACAAATATTCCAACAGCGCTTTAACTTGGTGAACGTATTGAGAAGGACCACCCCATATGTTTAAGGATAGAAGACCCTTATAATTGCTTATATGTGAGGAGGTGTGGTCAGAAGTGAAAGCTTTGACGTGGCATGGGATGGAATGAACGCGGCTACTATACCCCTTCCCCCATGTCTGACACTTCTAAAAGTCTGCCACATCGAATTGTTGAAGCTGTAAATATGATAAATAGAGACCAGCTAATTCGCATATGGCAAGACATGATACACCGTTTTGATATTTGTCGTGTAACACACGGTGCTCATATAGAATGCATAAAAAGTAAACATTGAATTTTCTCTTTTCAGAACATGGAATTGTGTTCCTTACAGTATTTTATAGAACATTTAGAAGTGCACTGTCACATTAACAACCCAGATTTTTACAAAACTTGTTAGAAAAATAGAATATCACGGAGTACCTTATCAAGATGAGAAAACACTTCATTGAAAGGCATTCAGGCCTAAATTTGTAAATTCACTTCCGAGATTTGGAGTTATCGAAATTTTACTTTCGGATTTCGTTTCTCAAACACTGGGTTTATTCGTATGTAATATATTGGAAGTAAATATGTTGTGAACACAGTGTTCACGAACTAACAAAATGGGACAGTGATTGCATAGCTTTCAGGGGTCTTCTTAACACCCACAGAGCGTGGGCACTTGTCTTACGTTACATTTCAGACAAAGCGAGTGGAGTGTATAGGTCACAAATCTTTGTGACTGATTGTTCCAGGAAATCCTTGCGGACGTGGTAACTTGACTAAGGGAACCATGACAGCTTGAAGGAAGCATATGTCGTGCTTACCATTTTTCATCTGGGCGCACAATTCCTCGAAACTGCACACAGATCCTACTTAGTAAAGCTCTGATATCCTGCTAACATAACTCTTATCTGTCCATTCCTCCATAATCTTATATTACAAAAGCATATTAAAAACTAGGAGGCCATGAGATGTGGTAAGAGAAATGTGTTATTGTGCGCGAAGAAATAGGGATTTTATCCCTTTAAACAGTGTTGTTGAGTAAATTAGGTTGCAAATAAGTTTAATCAAAGCATCTTAAGACCATACAAATATTAGTGTAGTCATCGTTTGATTGTTAGTGGTTGTTGGCACTTATATTTGTTCGAGTAACCTCCAACATCATGGCTGAACACAATGCTGCCAAGAGAAAACGACCGAAATTCAAGAATCCTAACCTTTCAGCGTTTGCTACAACAAACTCATTTGAACCACTAGCTCACATGACGACTGATGAAGCACCAGATCGAGCAAGTGCTCAAAAAAGCTGACTCAAATGAAAAACTGGGAAGGCCACCACTTATTTATGTTAACATAACCAATATAAATATAATTTTGCCAGCATTCAGGGCAGAAAACATTGGCACATTCAAACGTGTAGCAATTGACAATTACGAAGTTAAATTTACTTTTGAAAACATTGATGATTGCTTACTTTCAAGGACAGCAAGTCCAGTACCATACATATCAAATGAAACATGAACAAAATTTCAGAATCGTGATACGTGGATAAGCTTCCTGTAAAACCGCGGAAGTTATGAAAGAATTAGCTTCACATGGTTATGAATGTAACAGTAGTTTCGAGTTATATTTAGAAAAATTATGAAAAGTTTATAAATTTATAAAAAATGTTTATGTAAATATATTTGATAATTTAAATAATTAAAAATATATGTAATTTTGTGATTGGCCGTAGTAATATTTGTATGACGTAATATTGTGACGTGGAATTAAATCGCCCAATCACAAAATTAAGATAGGAGTAACGAGAGTTACGAAAAAATGGATAATCTTGATAGAGATGTTTTGTAATGGGGAGTGTGATGAATAGTGGTGCAAGATCAAGAACTTTTATGTAATATTTGAAACTGTTTAAATATAAAAAGTAAGAATATATCGAAATGTTTGAAGTAACCTGCAAGTGACTGGGAAAGGAAGTTCAAGTAAAATGTAATTCAAATAATACAATTAAATAGTTACAAAATTTGACTTCTCCGAAACTTTATTCCGAACCTCGCCTGAAACCAAGATTCTCATGACTCTTATTTAATCAAACACAATCATCAAGAAACAACTCAAAATACAACGAATTAATCCTGTTATATCTGGCTTCTCGACGTAGGTCTTCGAAAAGTCAACGTGCATCCCATCAAATATAGAAATCCCGCACCAAATTGCGCCCGAACGTGTGACTGATGAAGACGAAGATAAATTAACTACGGACAAAAATGCCTGTCCCATGAAACAGTAAGAATGCTTTCCGTATATCATTCTGTTAACAAACTGCCACTACCTTTGTTTTTTATGGATCTGAAGCCAAACGAAAGAAATGAAAACATATATGAGCTAACAAGTTTATACCACGCAGTTATCAAAATTGAACCTCCATAACCACAACGTGGTGTAATACAATATGTTAAATGTCAAGAATATGGGCAGAGCAGAAACTACTGCCACAAAAGGGATCGATGTGTGAAATGTGATGACACGCATCGTTCTTCTCAGTGCACAAAACCTTCAGATGCACCTCTTGTTTCTGCATAGGGCAGTTAGGGCTGTCCAGCGCACATTAAACTGCAGCGTGTCGCTTCTCGTAATAGAGATGTCACAAAATCTGAAACTCACAATGACACAGCTTCGCTAACTGTAGATCAGCGTTCTTGGCCACCATTAACGTCACGCACAGAGGGCCTCTCCAAAACATATGCTCAAACTGCCACTCCACAGCAACACACAATCATGCCCTATCAAGAACAAAGTGAATACTAAAGCAAAACAATATTACCACCAATCTAATAACCAAACTAGATACTTTGATGCCACTATTGCACTCACAGATTCAAACACTTTCAAGTGTTACCGGCGCTCCTGAAAAATTAATGAGCTCTTCTGCTAACAAAAGAATCAATGTCTGCACGTGGAATTGCCAAGGTATTAACAATAAGTATCACTAATTACTTCGTTTTCTTCAAAATTATAACATCGACATACTGCTGGCATTTACTGCACATTTACACTATTTTATACCAGGATATTACGTATACAGAACTGATCATCACAGCAACGATAGAAAAGGCGGCTCTACAATTTTTAAACAAACTTCATTATCACACCCTTACACATTTGTTGTTAACATTTGGGGTGGCTCTGGTGGTTAGGCGCTGGCATACTAATCCTAAGGTCGCGGGTTGAAACCCTCCCCATGCTGTTGGATTTTAAGTGCGCTTAAAAGCGAAGCCCCATCTCAGTACATGTGAAGGAACTCCTACAGGACAAAATATCACCAGACCAGCGATGTAGATATGATGCTGATCATTGAAAACATTGTTAACAAATAAAAATAACTTTTAATCTTCGTTGTGGCTGAAGTGGTAACCGGATTTTTAAAATTTCCCATCCTTTGCATGACCTCGAGAAAAAATTAACAGCGACTTACCACCAGAAAAGAAGTATTTCAAAATTCAAACCATAAACGAGAATATTGGTTATGGTTAACATAAAAAAGCACAATAAAATTAAAGCTATTTAAGAAAAAAAAACACCAATTATTTTCTACGTAACGCATGGCTTGGGTTGGGAGGATTTTTTAAAACAGTTTTGTGACTCCACATGGATTTTTCTATTTTTTTAATATCATTACGTTTAGTTCCAGTGAAATTTAAGTTTAGGATGGCTGCGTAAGCAGAGTTGTAAAACTCAAACTTAAATGGTTTAAGTACGGCAAAGGGGGCCTTCGCTTTGTTTTGTTTTCTTTAGGTTCCTGAGGCAGTATTATACCAATTATAATCTCAGAACGCCATTAACTATTATCACTTATTATATTCCAATTCTGTAAACTCTAATGAGAAACAAAAGAAGTGTCACTGACATTTAATTCTCTACCTCTTAAAATGTAGAATAAATCCAACGATTAGGTAATTCTAATTGATATAAAGTTCTATATGCTAGCACGTCCTTTTACTAAGCTTTTGTACATTTTCTGAGCTTATACAACACTTAAGATGTGCTTTTCAATTGCCTATATTAAAGATATGATATTTTATTAAAAATAGACATAACCAATTTTAATAAAAAAAGATTTTATACGTAAATGATTGTTTGGGAATGTTAGGTTTTCTTAAAACGTACTTTGTTTTAAATTTCATATTTAACTGGCTTCTGGACTGTAATTTATACTATTCTTTCTCGATCTTAAATGGCTTAATCTCTATTTAAATGTTACAAACCATTAGCGTCCATATTAAAGGAGAGACTTAAAAGTAATGTCTAAATGTCTTAGTCTTTGTTCCAAATAAAAACATTCTGTTTTTTTTTCCACCTGATTTTATGAAAAAATAAGAGTACCCAAAAATTGCAATGCTGGCATCCCCAAACTCAGCGCTCTGTTTTTGGAATTTGACACACCATATATTTTAAGGCCTTAGTGCGGCCGGTTATGGAATATGGAGTAGCATGCTGGGACCCGTATAGAGCTAACCAAATCGATCCATTAGAAAAAATACAGAAGAGGGCAATAAAATTCATAAAAAGAGGCAAGTATTTTGGGCCTATAAAAGGAGATGAGACTAAATGGGAGGAATTAAGAATTAGGCGTAAAAACATAGGTTGGTAGCATTATTCAAAGCTAATGCTGGTGTAAAGGCATGGGTGGACGTTAGTGTAAGGTTAGATAATTCGGATTATTATGGACGAAACGATCATAGGTATAAAATTAAGGGTAGAAGATACAGAACCGACGTAAGAAAGTTTTCTTTTCTTAATAGAACCATTGAAGAATGGGATGAATTGCCTGTAGCAGTCTTTCAGGGCTGTCCCCTGTCGCTGAAGAAATTTAGAAAAAATCTAGATGGTTTATAGTTTAGCTTTTAAATTATAATGTTATATAATATGTAAATAGAGAAGTAATTAGATATGTTTTAAGTGACTGAAGTTAAAATATGTTTGTATTGTTTATTGTGTTATTGTTGTAAATCTAGTATTTGTAATTTGAACTGTATTCTTAAATCTGCCACCGGGTAGTACCCATTTGCAGTGAAATAAATACATACATATTACTAAAGGAATTGAAAAAAAAAGAAAAAACAATTATTAAAGGAAAATAGACATAAGTACAACTTTAAGTTATCTAACCAATTAAGACTATTTGGTCCACTTGCTAATATAGTAATATGCTGAACAGCTTCAGTTAGGTCAAAAAGAACTACAGTAGAATTGCTTTGCAGGGGACGGGGAATGTGTGACGTCACGAATCATTACTTCTTGTAATTCTCTCCAGGTACTGCTGTGCAACGAATTCCGATAATGATTGGAGACAATCGAAATGCTCGGTTATTTCAATGCTCCTTGAATGCATGTCCTAAAGGATAAAAGGAAAGCCTTTCATTAACCAGGTTGAACAGATATTGATGTGATACAGCATTCTGTATCTGAAAACTGGGTCACCTGTATAGAATTGCAAACGACCCTTGTCCTATTACCGTGGAATTTGACATTTCTTATGCAAAATGATAAAATTTTCAGAAAATCTGAGAAAGTACTCGATTTTAGTAGCTTGCATTGCTATATACTTTGTTTTCAAATAAGAACTCAACCATTCCAAATGCGATACTGCGACGTTGCAGGGATTACGGAACTACAGTATTATAGCAACGGTTGTTCTTCTCCCCTGGGCTGTGGCCGAACATCCCTATTGTCAACTTCTCGCCCATACTCTCACGACAGATTTGGAGATTGTCCAAGCAATACGGTGTACCGCGTGGGCAGTATTATGCTGCTTCATTCAGCCCAACTATTGATTTAATACACCCACGGATAGCTACTTGTTGTAGCTCCTGAAATTCCACCCGTCCTGTATATGGGCTCAACTATACACAATCTATTGCCGGAAGCTCAAATCGTATCCGAAGGTCCTGTTACGTGCCTTCCCTACGGAGCTTTGCAGGTTCTATGCGAGGCTTCTACAAATCTCAGAGAGAGTAGAAAAAACTTACCGAAATTTAAATATTGTTAAAAATATAAATTTACAGTATTTTGCCAGAGCTTAATGCTAACAAACACCACATGAGCTGCTGTCAGGAAGACATCAGCGCCTGTGAACATCTTAAGAAATCGAAGAAAAAATACTGAAGCACAGTGTGGTAATGCGATCAAATTTTGACGATACAATCAATTGGGGATGAATAATTGAAAGCCCTGAAGTACGAATGCAGGAAAAAATTGTTTTAATAAAACAGGGAAAGAATATTTTCAATAAAATAAGTCAAAAGTTGCTAAAACTGTTGCAAAAACAATCCTGAAACTGATGAGGTAGACGATACAAAATTGACTGGGATATTGTATGAAAACAACTTGCACTGAAGGCAAGAGTGAATGGGAAAATAAATCAGTCAAAACGGTAGCTTTAAAATAAAGTTACATTGCAAGAGATTTACAATACACTGCGTGCCAGAGGAAGTTTTTTTTAGAGCAAATCACTCTGACACACACCGCTGAGACACCCGCCGACACTTCTACCCTGAAAGAGACAGGAAATTCGGGGGATGTAATTAACCTACCCAGCATTAGCCTGGCAACCCGGAAAAAACCCTCGACAAAACCCATGGGTCAGTTGGTCGGCCATGGGAATCGAACGTGGGCCTTCCAAATGCGAGCCACAGACGAACCGACCTGAGCCATCCCGCTCGGCGTGTTTAAACCTTAATATATTTAAATTAATTTTAAACATTTTATATTTTTTTTTTACATAAGTGTAACTTTGATATCAGTTTCTCTTCTGCTTACGTACAGGTACTCACAAAAATATACGGTCAGCCTTCTGCAACTCAAACTCCAATGTTTGTGTCCTAAAGACAACGGTAAACATTAAAGTAAAAATAAATATGATAAATGCATGCCATTTTCAACAATAATCAAAACAATTATTCTTCTAAATTGCAACAGGTGTTGAAAAAATATTTCACTGCACTTACTGGTATTTAAGTCACTTAAATATTCGGTCAACAAAAAGATATAGTATAAATCCTCACACTGGTTAAACTCATACTTTTTAGGGCATCATTTAAACATGATTACTTCTAACAGACCTAATTTCACAAATAGAAATTACTTTTTCATATAAACAGGCTCAATGTTTACTCATTCTTCGAGCAGTTTTTCTTTAGTGGATCTTAGCGAACTTTGAAACATTTATGATTCTTTTATTTATCTCACTCCTATTATTCGCCATTGGGTTATGATCTGGACTCTGTGGAGGCGAATGCATTGCTTTTGGGCCGTTATATAACAAAGATTCCTGACAGTATTCCCGTGGCGCTCTGGGTCATTATCCTGATAAGACTGAAAAGTATTTCCTATTCATAATTTCTCCACACTCTGATGAAGGTTTTGCCTAATAATTTTGAGGTACTGATGTGTTAATCCATGGTGTTCTCAATGAATACCAAATTTCTCACTCCACCTGCTGATATGGACCTCCAAACCATAACATTGCTACCTCTATGTTTCACTGTAGGATGTAAATTCCGTATATTCAGGTCCTTGCTGGGTTTGCGTCAAACACCAACCCTCCTTCTGTATCAACTAAATAAAAGGGACTTACTTCAACACAAATTACATCACTCCACCATTTTTTCAGAATTCTTTAGCAAACTTCAACATCTTTGCCCTATTAGTTTTTTTTAGTTAAGGTTTTTTCCTCGCCACTCTTCCGTTGTAGCCTGCCACAATAAAAGGTGTTCTTACTGTTTCTGGATACACATCTTTACGAGAAACAGGTGCAATTCGAGAACTTATTCTAGGCTTACTTATTACCTTTCTGATAAACAGTGCCTTCTCTCTCATTCAGTTTCTGTGGACGACCCGTTTGTGACAAGAATTAGATTCGGTCTTCTTTTCGGTATCATCTGATGATGTCTAACAGTATTCCGTGGTATATTCACCTCAGCAGCAGTTTCCCTTCAGCACAGTGAAAGATTCCAAGCTGTCGCTATTCAAATATTGTGTTGTTTCCTTTGCGTTCGCATTTGACTTTATGGTGCACCACAAACACGTATAATTATAGGTTTGTCACTAACAGTAATGGAAGGTGCGAACCTAATAAATAAAATGCATATCTTAATTTTATTTGGGGGGGGGGGCGGGGAATTGACAAGGAAACCTTCTTCATTCTGACTGTCTCGTGTGTGACAGGTGAGCAACCTAACTTTGTAACCCTATCAGTCGCGTTCTGGGTGGTGAAACAGGGATCCCATCAGGCGTGATGGAAAGAGATGCCGTGAACACTGAACAGAGGTCGTAAGTACACTATGTAGTGAAGAATAAGAGAGCTGATAAACAGTAAGAGAAGACGAAATTTTAGTGCACAAAAATATAGAACTTATTGAACCACAGTCATTTTACACGTTAAACCATTGTTGAGTTATCTTGCAATATTCGATTCATCTTCTTCTGCACTTCAAGGATTAGGTACAAACGTCTGTACCGGTTTCAAAAGGCATCTGGCCACAAATACTTGTAGTATTTTCACGTGGTAAGTCACTATCCATTTTTCTCTTGATCATTCAAAGAGCATGGAATTTCTAAACTACCACATAACTCACGTTTACTGTGTAATAATAGTTGCAAGTAAATATGTAATTGTGTAATAATTATCATCATCTTCATTAAGATAGGCCAATTTTACCTGTTGTGGCTGAGAAGTCATCCTCCCATCGGCGTCGAGCTCTTCATGTGGATTTATATTGCATTCCCTGTTTTGCCGGTCTATTATACTGCATTCTGAGTATGTGGTCGTATCAATTTTGTTTGTGACTTAATTTTATCGTTTCTGTTAAATATTGTCGCGTACGCTTTGCTGAGGTGAAGAAACTTGATTATTTGGAATTTTAACAACATGAGATTTAATTATAAAATTGAACTATCATTTGTGGGTGTAAAGATGTCGAAACTCATAGGATTCAAAAGACGGGGAATCCTTAGCTTGTCAATTTTCGGGACAACAGCCGTACATGAATATGGAACTCAGCAGTTCTGGGCATTGAACCTAGCAACAAAAAATTTGCAATCAGCGGGTTTTGGGACGTTGAACCAATATGGCGAGTGGACTGTTCTAGAAGCTTTAGAAGGATTTCTGTTGATCTAATGTAGAAAGTCCCAGGGTTCAGTGTGATGGCCCCCTCTCTTCGGGTTATTTGTTCATACTTATAGCCGTGATTTTCGGTGGCTCGTGGGTAGTCTAAAGTGAATATTTGCTGCAGGTGGCTAGTCTAAATTGAATTCTTCTGTAGGGGTCATACCGAATCTCCGTCATCATGCCGCCCGTCAGTGGAGGCCTTACTCGTCCACATCTGCACCAGTACGGGACACATATAGTAGATAAGCTTCACCAAATAATTATGTAATATGTATAATATTTCACTCCAACGCCCCTTCAAGGCTTTGGCGGGTTATTTACTTTAATATTCTTATATATTCTTATCATGCGAGGAAACGGTCTCTTCTACTATCCTCTCAACTGCCCCATCCTTGCCCTACCATCTGATCCCCATCTACGCATCCCCAGTCCTCACCCTACGCGTGCCGCATTCGGGACCGCCAGCCAGAGACCTTTGGGGCTCGGATCGCCTGCCTGGGACCATTAGGGCTCGTCTGCTCGTCTCGTTGCTATTTCGCTGCAGGGGAGGGCGTTCATTGTGCTGGCCTATCGAGGGAAGTCTCTATCCAAGTGAACTGTAGGGACCCTGCTCTCTACTGTCTTGGCTCCTTGGGTCAGCCACCCTCTGTCTCCTTCACATCATCCTTCCTCCCGGGGGTGCTCCCACTTGGGGGCATAGCAACAATGGGCCCAGCATGATGGCCTACGTACCGAATCCCCTCCATAATGAAATCACAACCCCAATCCCATCCTACACGTGGATTGTGATAATATTTTGTATTTTTTCCTGATAGCTTCGCTACTCATATGTTCTGTGAGGGATTATCCAGCAACATATCTAAGCAATTTCTTTTCTTCTGTTTCTATCATTTTTCTTCCAATTCATTACCCAATTCTCAAAGCGTAAGTTAAGGTGCGTACTGCCATCTTCTTATGAAATTTTAGCATTGTTTCTTTTTGTATTTTACTTTTCAGCGTTCTTATGGTAGTTCCAATTACAGTTTGAAATTTATAAATTTTATCTTAGTCACAGTTAAACGAATCATCACATTCTCTATAATTGAAATGTTGAACATGTTCTATTGTTTTATTATCGATCATTGTTTTGGACTTTATGAGTATTTCCCCAGTGATTCCATTACTTTCCTTTTCGTTGCCGATATATGTAATAAATTATCAGTTTTCAATATATTCTTCAGTTGAAATGTTGCTACTTGTAACATATTTTGTACATTCCCTTTACAATAATTTAAAAACTACTCCTAAACTTAGCTAAACTTCAAATCCAGCGGTTTCTGGTTCGATTCCACGCCGAAATGTGGGAATTTTTATTTAGCCAGGTTTATTTAGCGTCCTCTCTATAAATGTGAATGTAAATATGTGTATGTATGGTTTTAATGCAATAAATAGGGGCCTATTTCGATGACTTTGCATCGTCTTTTCTGATGGGTGATAATATATGTTTGAAAATATTAAAATTTGGCAAAAATTGGAGCATTGTTCCATTTGTTAAATATTTGGACTCGTCCAATGAAAGGGTCCACGTATACTGTAAGACAAACTTATCCTTTAATGGAATTTACCGCGTTCATAGCAGATGGGTACACAGGCAATTGTTTATATTTCAGTCGGCATGCAAATGGAACATTAAAACAAAAGAAGTAGAATATGCTTTTGTAAGAGTAGCTTGTAGAAGAGTAGAGAAGATCACGTGCATACATTACATGTGATCTTTTAGGTTTCTTTCCAAAACACACAAAGCTCCTTTCATCAGGGAAGAGTTTGGTGCCACTGCCCCGTGGATTACTTTTTTCTCCCCATGCCTCTTGTTTACGTCGCAGAGCAGCTTATTTGTGTGTTATTGAGAGCCACGCGCTAATTTAACCTTTTAAATCTGCACGAGGGGATGTCATTAAGATAGTAATCCGTTCCCACAGCAACCAGAAGGGGCTTATTGCGCCTGTCATTTCAGAAATGGTTGCTGCACGTGTTGCGGATGCCTCATTCTTCCACGTGGTTGTCGATTTCTCCGCGTGCTTTCACTTTGGGCCCACGATTTCATGCACCAGAAGCTTTAGCGACCGCGTGGCATCCAAACCGTTGCATGTCTGGCGCAAATTTACCATACACGGGGTTAATGCGGAACATTGCTTATAATGATGCAAACATTCCCTTTTGGGGCAAACGTGATAACGTGCCTGCCTCACGTGACACACCGCCCTCAGAAGTCGTCCATGGTTTGCTTACCAACACTGATACATTAAAGAACGAGCTATTAAGATTTTGGTCAGCTAAAGAAATGGTAATTGCTCCAGCTAGGATAACGACCAATAAAATACCAATAATGTAACTTTAGTTTGTTTTATATAAATTGGCTTCATGTGTTTTTACTTTATCTGTTATTGTATTTTATTCCATCGGAAGCTTAGATACTGAGATTTCTCCGAAAACGTTTCGAGATCCGTTGAAGCGGTTTTAGAAAAAATAGAACCATCAACTTTCCAGTACGTGAGACATAGATTTTCCAAGAAAATCCCCCTTGCCAAGTGTAACCTTTAAGTGAAATTTTTCAGGCATTTTCATTTTTAAATGCCTTAATAATTATGATTAAAATACTCCTTCTTCCTCTTTTATCTAGGCTTACACTTGTTTGTCTTCACATCGAATCTGAAGGAGATGATAACATCCTTCTTTCCATTGTTTTCTTTGGAGGACCTCTTCCTCTTTCCTTGGGATATTAAATCTCTTGCCGCTCTGATTAATCTATGTCTTCCCGCTCGTTCTACATGTAGATTCCACTCCCGCCTTCTAATTTTTGTAAATTTTGCTATATCCATTATTTTACATTCTTTCCTTAATTCATTTCTTACTTTATCTAGTTTTGTTTTACCTAGTATTGTTGTTGGGGTATTCATTTCTGTTGGTCTCATTAGCTGATTAGTTTTGCTGGTTTCCCATCTAGTTTCCATTCCATATGTCATTATTGGCCTGACTGTTGTTTTATATAGACTGAAATACAATATTTTAAATATTTTCATACCAAATTAAATGTATATCTTGAATTTTCGGGAAATGTTCTCAGAAATCCCCTTCACTCCGACTGACATTTGTATAACTGGTAAACCGTAAGAAATCTTACTGCATATCCCTTTAAAAATTTCAGTTTATGTCAAATGTATTTTTATATGGAGTGAACCATTTCCAAGGCTTTAACTCTTATTTGTTTAATTTTCCAATAATTATAGTTTTCTCAAAATGGTAGTCTTTGTATGTGTTTTAAATTCACTTCCTCCAACGTTATCATACGGACGATGAATGAAATAGATGAAATGATGCTGAAACGAACCAGGGTTCTTAGAGCTTAGAGCTACCTGACATTCATCTTTTAAGATAAGGGAAAACTCCGGAAGAAGCGTCGAACTTGGGATCCCTTGGATGTGAGGCAGACGCGCTACCTACTACGCTACACAGGCGGGCTCGTTTTTTATGTGTTGGACGTACAAAGAGAATGAAATGTCAATGCGGTTACATAGTGACCGGCTGTAAAAAATCTGACCATCGCTTAAGTCTACTGTGTACTTTTCTCATTGTACTTATAAGGCAGCACGCAATAGATTAATACGAAGTAAATAGAAAAGAAGCAAATTTAAGAATGGTTTGCACAAGAGTGTGTAGAGAATGGCATTTGAGTGCAGACATCAGGTTTTTACTATCTGTATTTCAGCCAAAACTTCAATATTTAGGTTCCATAGGAAATATATATTTCGCGAATCTCAGGATGAAATTAAAAGGGGTTTTCTTAGATAAAAAGGTGTGTAACAACACGGCGCAGGGGTGGGTTTACTCCGGGATCTCCGGTTTCACCCGCCATCATTACAACTGCTTCATTATCATCTTTCCTTTCATCCACTTCACCCTCATTCTGTCATCCACCTCTGTCTTTCTCATATCAGGCATTGGGCTGATCACCCATCATGGGTTCTTCCAAGTTTCTGTTTCCCAACACGATGCCTATAGGCATAAAGGAACAAGAATATCCTAACACCGCGATAATGGTAAAACTAGAGAAGTTTATAAAGAAGAGAAGAGGAAAAAAGGGTGAATATGTGCGAGTGTGTATAACTCTTGCTCGCCTCTGTCTCGTAGTCTGATTTGTATGTATTGACATTATTAATTAACTTCTCTAGAATATAATGTTCTTAAAACAGCAAAAACATATGATTGAATAATTGCTACTGCAGTTAAAAATAATTATTGATATTAAGCCTAGAATTTGAATTATTTATTCTAAAATATTAGACTCACGTTCACAAGGTCCCGAGTTCGAATTTTGATCAGGGTGGGTTATCTGGAAGTGTCTTTTTCGGGGACTTCCCTTACCCTGAAAAACGAATGTCTGGTAATTGCAAGCTCTAAGGGTCCTGGGCTCATTTGAGCATCATTTCAATCATCGTTCCATAATACTTAACGTTGGAGGACTCTGTACAAAGATCCATGTGAATGAAGAGGACTTTACATACTATTGTAGAAAATTCAAGATTAAGGCTTCAACGAACATATCAATGTGTTAATTATATGTAATATTTTAATAATAATCTTTAATGACTTATCCAGAAAAACAGAAATATTGTCTCTAAATCGGGTAGATAACCCATTAGATAAGCATGATTAGATAGCTATTTACTAAGGTCATATTGAAAGTGTGAGCAACACTGTTTAAAAATATTAATCTGTAAATTTTAGACAAACAAAGTAAATACATAATCTTAATCTATAGACAACATAACCTCCAGTTCTTTGCATAGGTTTTCTCATCGTTCTACAGGATTGAAAATAAAGATCTTTAGGATACAACTCCAAGTGGGTACTCTGACGCTTTATTTCAGGCTTGTAATGATAGAGCCAGCCCTCTTTACCTTCATTTTGAACCTCTGAAGAAGGTTTGCTGATGGCTCTTCTATGAAGTTTGTGATATACCATAAATACGAGGCGTGTCCGTAAAATAAGGTCTCCAATTTTATTTAATATAGAAAACATGTTTATTGTCAATGGAACTTACACCCATTTTTCAACGTAATCACCATTGCGATCGATGCACTTTTGCATGCGCTGTGGCAGTTTTTGTACACCCTTGTCATAGCACTCTCCCGCCAAGTTGCGCAGGTAACGCTCAACCTCGTTTTTCAAATCATCGTCGGTCTGGAAATGTGTTCACCCAGGTGTGACTTCATCTCAGGAAACAGTTGATAGTCACTAGGTGCTAAGTCTGGACTGTAGAGGGGATGGGTGAGGATATCCTATCCGAACTGGGCCATGAGATCAGCCGTTGCATGTGCAGTACACATACCTTGCGATAATGCAAATGTTCGGTCAAAATCTTGTCAATCGTAGTCGTACTGACTTCAGGGATAAGTTCGCACAGCTCGCGAACTGTCACACGCGGATATTTAAGCATTTCTTGCTCCACTTTTGCAATATTTTCGGTTGAAGCCGAAGTTCGACCAGAATGCTGTTCGTCATGGAGGTCTGTACGTAAGTCTTTGAACTCTCTGATCCACCTTCGCACGTTTTTGACGTCCATACACTGTGGACTTCGCATAACTGACGATACATTTTTAGCGCAGGTAGTGCCCTTGACACTCAAAAAACTAATCACTGCACGCAACTCGCACTTGGTGGCAGAAGTGACAGGAAGCTCCATCGCAAATGGCTGCCCAACCAAGATTAATGGTTGCAACGGGATCGCTGTGGTAGGGATTTGATGGGGCGAAACCAAGCTACACGCCAGTGTTGCCGGATCTCGCGTAATAGCGTTCCTCACGGCTCCAGCGCCTTGGAGAACTTATTTTACGAACACGATCGTATGAGGCCCATCAGGGATAAACTTTCGTACAAGCTAAGATTTCAAACACTTCTCATACTGCAGTATGACCTACACAAATGTTGCAACGATTTCGTACTCAGTAATATGCCCATCTGCTCCAATGAGCCCATCAACTGTTTCTTCATTGCGTTTTCTGTGGGGATTATTCGAGGGTGACAGCTCTAGACTTGGATAACCCCAACTTTGAAGTATTTCACCCCTCTCCTAATATTACTAACGCCCTAGCAGTCATCTATTTAGGCCTATTAATGACTAAGGTAAACTTCATACAGCAGATTTTTCTCCTTTAACAGGAAATTTAAGGAGGTGCGTTGTATAAATCAAACATTAAATACGCCATTTTGGAAATACTGCCTGAGGTTACTTGACGGAATCTAGTGATGTTAAAATATGGCAACAGGTGTTGTGAAGTCTGTGGATTACCATCCTGGAGTCCTGTAAAAATTAAAGTTCCATCCTTTCGATAAGGAAAGCCCAAATTATCTCTCCTGCTTCATATTAATATCAGTGTAGTTCATTTTCATCCCACTATCCTTGCCTTTGGTTCATTCATCTGGCCAAGCTTAGCGTAGGTGTATCAGTTTTCACATTTCACTAGCACCTTGAAATTAGACGTCACATCAAAGTGAAGTAACTTCCCCGTTTTTGTCATGCCTCAGTTTCCATCAGGATCGCACATTTCACTACAATACTAATTTGGTACGGAGTCGAGTGTACAAAAGAAACGTTCTCCTTGTGAAGGAGATCGAGGTCCCATTACGGGAAGTGAAGCAGCCTGCTTTAACAGTACACTCAAACCAGCACACTCTGTAGCACAGCAGCGGCACTTCATTTATACTTTCTCATCTGCTTATGTATACTAAGCATTGCAATCCACCCAAAAACTTAATATCTAAAATTAACTAAAATTTAATGTTTCGAGAATCCACTAAAATTGCCAAAAGCATTTTAAGATAAAGAGTTCGATATATGTGTCTGTATGTACAGCTTAACAATTTTTTTAATTAAGGGTTTTCTACAATGCTGTAGGTTACCTCAACCAAACAAATAGCCAACTAGAAAATTTTGTCACAATATAAAATTTACAGAGCAATCCTTTTCTTCCATCTAATGCATTTATATCAAATAGTCTTTTCTGTCTCATACAGTTTTTCACTTTGTCCATCCACTGATCACTAGGTCTTCCCTTTCTATTTCTTCCTTTTGGCGTCCATCTGAACACTTCCTTTGGTAATCTGCCATCATCCTTCCTTAATAGGTGTCAATACCATTGTAGTCGTTTCTCATTTGAGACTACTATAACATCTCTTTCCACATTCAACAACTCTGTTATTATTTCATTCCTTATCCTTTCCTTTCTTGACTTCCTGGCAGACCTTCTCCAGAAGTTCATTTCCGTTGCTCTTAATTTATCCTCTTATATTCCGCTGATTGTCCAAGTTTCTGCTCCATAGATCATCGCACTTTCCACCAGTGGTTTATAAACCAATTTTTTTGTTTTGGCCAAAATATTACTACTCCACACGATTGAACTTAGCATCCCAATAGCTCTTTTTCTTAAAAGTATTCTTCTGTCTATTTATAATTTTGATGACACTTCTTGTTTTAATGTCGATCCCAAATACTTGAAACTTTTGACTTACTTAATTTTTTCCCCTTCAATTTCTATATCTTCAATACCAGCTGTCAGATGTTCAGTTTTCTTTAAATTTATTTTCAGTTCCCACTTCCCAAATTCTTCTTGTAATTTCCTACATATGTAGTCGGCATCTTTGATATCTTGGGCAACTATTACTTGGTCGTCGGCAAATAACAGATTAGAGATAAATATACTATCTCTTATTTTGTAGCACAGCTTAATAATGATGATGATGATGATAATAATAATAGTAATAATAGTAATAATAGTAATAATAGTAGTAGTAGTAGTAATAATAATAATAATAATAATAATAATAATAATAATAATAATAATAATAATAATAATAATAATAATAATAATAATAATAATAATAATAATAATAATAATAATAATAATAATAATAATAATAATAATAATAATAATAATAATAATAATAATAATAATAATAATAATAATAATAATAATAATAATAATAATAATAATAATAATAATAATAATAATAATAATAATAATAATAATAATAATAATAATAATAATAATAATAATAATAATAATAATAATAATAATAATAATAATAATAATAATAATAATAATAATAATAATAATAATAATAATAATAATAATAATAATAATAATAATAATAATAATAATAATAATAATAATAATAATAATAATAATAATAATAATAATAATAATAATAATAATAATAATAATAATAATAATAATAATAATAATAATAATAATAATAATAATAATAATAATAATAATGGTAAATTATTAAGAAGTTGCTAAATTAATAAACTTTTGTAAGAAGAGTTTGTAGAAGAATAACCAGAGACGGTCATATAAATGTAAACCAATATTTTTCAGTCCAGAATGGAGAAACATATTTTGTTTGATATTTTTATTTACTTTTTGTTGTGTTATATTTGCATTAATTTGTATTTATTTTTTCAAGCATAGGAACAGTAACTGTGAATGGAGGGATATAGCATCCTGGATCTCTCCTTGAACGTCCGCGTGCTTGGCCCAGGTCCCACATGTGGTCTCGCCAATCTGTCTGCACAGAGTTTTCTTTGCCTTGATTACTCGCCCTCCAGATGTCAACACTTAACACCTTGCGGGGCAGATGACCTCGATATTCAGGTTCCAAACAAGGTTACAGAAGCTCCTTCATCTGTCAGTTAGTAGGTTGAGCCACCTCTACATAAGAAGATGGATTCCTTATGATTGATGCTTTGGGAATCAGATAAAAGCGCACGTGACGTTTTCGCTTTTCATCTTTGTGACATTTGCGATAATTTTCACTGGAGTCTTAGGTATCCACAGGTTTTAATATTGATGAAGGAGAAATTTAATTGGCAACTGAAAATTTAACCTTCTCCGCCACTGGAATAGGCAGAGGACTGCATTCTACCCAAAAATTAGATACACACGTTTTCAGGCTCTCTGAAACCAAAAATAAAATTAGTTTTAGGGAAAGATCGGAAAGGGAGTTGCAGAGAGAGATGCGTAGGAATATAATAGAGTGTTAGATGACGATTTTAGCATTGAACCCAGGACTAGGTATATTGCAACTACTATTTAACATTCGCAAGAAAGGCTTGACATGAAAGAGCACAATGGTCGACCAGATCTGATAGTAATCTACAATGGTAATATACAATGCAATCTACAATTTAATGCTAGTAAGAATTTGCCAGTCTTTTACGGATTATTTATCAGTTATAAGAAACACATTCAAAATGAGTGGATTCATAGGCTAGTTCCAGAGAATTTAAATATAAATTTTATCTGTAAAGAAAAATCTTAAATATGTATGTGATGCTCCAATAAAAATCATGAGACATTTTTCTGAAGATGAAATTAAGGAAGAGGTGGCAAAAATTCCTTGAACATTTTCCTGTCGCATCATGTTTGTTAATTGACCAGCTTTTCATTTTTAAGGTAATTTTTTCACGCAGATAAACACAGACCGCTTTATTTTATATTCAGGGAACTTCAAAACTTGTATTTATGGTAAAATCCGTAATCAAAATTCTAAGTGAAACATAACACTTACACTATAAATAAATGGTAAAGTTAAAAGGAAAAAGAAAAGAAAAGAAAAGAAAAGAAAAGAAAAGAAAAGCGCCTGCACTCGAGTGTGTGCAAGTGCGGATCTTGAGCTAGACAAGCATGCTAGGTGATTTGGTTGTGGGTTCAAATCCAGCTCATATCGATGGTTTTTGCGTGTGTTTAAAAGCGACACTAGATCTACTGTCATGCCAAAGGCCAAACTGCGGTACACCGGCGGCGCTCACATGGTCCTGGCACTTTAAAAAGAAATAAAGATAAAATTGAAAATGAAAAGGAAGTAATATCCAAGGACATTGATACTTGTTTAAGTTAAAACTAATTATAGCTCATATTCTCCATCCTGTTATATTATTTATTCCCACAGATGTAAGGCTTATTTAGATAAATTCATATTATTTTTTTCTAGGTTTCAACTGTTCTTAGTTCCCTCTTGATTCACTGTGATCTCTGATTGCAGTCAACCACTGCTAAACAATATAGAAAAACGGCGTTAAAGAAGGCCATGTTAGATTCAAATTTAACTGGCTTTGTTCTAATCTAAATTCTAACCTAAATTGTTAAGTTTTCAGCAGTTATCGAAAAGTTTTTTGATAGAAACAGATTCAAGTAATACAGTTGAAAGTTATAAGGTGCCATTCTCTCTTCGTGTATAAAGCTATCAGTTTAATTACCTCTGCTTCAGAGGAACAGCGTAAACAACGTGCTGTAAGTGCTATTTTGAATGTATGTATGTTATACTTACCGCCTAAACGATTTTAAATACGACACAGTGACTTAAAATACAATTATGTAGATTCATTTTAGGTAA
Source organism: Mantis religiosa (assembly GCA_030765055.1). NCBI lineage: Eukaryota > Metazoa > Arthropoda > Insecta > Mantodea > Mantidae > Mantis > Mantis religiosa. Next base: position 142,538,935 of record CM060949.1, read on the forward strand.
ACAACATATGAATGCCCGAGCATGAGCAGCAGTCTTGAGAAGTTAAAGATGACATTCGTCGTGAACACATGTGTGTGCAACACGACGAGTCGGATAAATTACTGTCTGATCTGGGCTGTTCGAGCACAATGCAGAGTTTTGGAAAGACGGACTAGTACGTTTGAAGACATGGGGACCTGGGAAGATCAGGGCGAAAGGATTCAAATTCTCAGCTGCGGCAGTACCAAGCATCTCAAAGAATTGCATCAACTGGCAAAACTTCGAGGCATCATAGCTACTTGTTTGACCCAAAGAGGAAGGGAAGAAGAGGAAGTTTCCTGCAAAACGGCGGTTCTAGTTCTCTTCGGCACACAAGAAAATATTAATTTGGTTACAGCCGATCTGAAACATCTTTAGGTTATGTTGTGTAACTCCACTATATTGAAAAACTTAAATATCATCTAGTTTGATAATTTAAATTATTTTAGGTGAAAGCCAGGCACTGGTGTAATAACTGAACCACGGTTTAAGTTTTATTCATATAAAATGTCTTATTTTCAAATGCATCTTTGCCGATATTTGCTCAAAATTTCTTCCAGTTCTTGCTTCACGGTGATATAAGTAGAAGTGTTTTTGTGACTATCGTAAAATCATGCAACTGATACTGAAGAACCCTCAACATAGGAGCTACAATTACCTCAAGATAGAATGATTATATTACATGCAGTGAACTCAATTTTCACTATGGGAAAAATGTGGAACTGTTTTCTGAATGCTGAATATGCCATCCTTGTGAAGCTATCCTAAAACACTTATTTCTTACGTTTATCGAAATAAACATTTGTATAAATTATCTTTTGTTCTAATGTATTGATTCAAGTTGTGCTGTTACATAAATTTTTCTATAGTTTTCCTTTTGTTTGCAATATATTATCTCCTCTGTAGCAACCTTTAGAATCCTAACAGGCCATAACTGTCCCAATAAAAATTTATTCATGATTGGTATAGTGAAATCTGCTTTGTGTCCTTTCAGTACACTTAAAGAAGATTTGGATGGGAGCCACCTACTCCGCTGCCCAAACTATAGTGAACATACCAACATGACATCAAAATACTGAAATGTAAAAGAGGGAATGGCTTCATTGCCAACTGCAACATTAGATTCCAACCAGCAATATTTTGTTTTAGTATAGAGGACATATGGATTTTTTAAAATTAAAGTCATCCAACGTTTTCACATCGGATGTTTAACAAAATGGGTGAAACGATACTAAAACGAATCCAGGGTCTATAGAGCTTACAGTTACTCGACAATGACCCTTCAGGATAAGAGAAATCCAGAGAAAAACCAATCCCGTTAACTCACGCCATCCGTGATTTGAGTTTGGGACTTACTGAACGTCAGATAGACACGCTATCACCTACGCTACAGAGGCGGGCGCATCCGGAAATGCAATAGGCTTTAAGATTTTTTTTTGTTTAGATTTAGATTATTTACTGTGCATATTCCAAAATTTTACAATTTACAACTTTTGGATACATTTATTTGTCTTTACCTTGTTGCTACCTTGGCTTACATGACACCCTGGTCCTCTGCTCTGCCAGGTAGCTCTTAACCTCCATGTCTCCTTGTTACTTAATTAGCTCCTTTCCTTCCCTCCCCCTCATCTTCCTTTCTTATATTCTTTACATTTCTTGTCCACTTTTATTTTAATTTCTGTAAGAACTCACCAATACCTCTTACCTTCTTTTCCTCCTTTCATGTTAACATTTCTATAGCTACTATCCTCTTCTTTACTTTCTACCATTCTTCCTCCCAAACTCTTTTTCCCCACATTGCAACCTTCTCGCATTCTGTTACATAGTGTTCTATGCTTTCGTTTCCTTCACACAATTCACACATTCCCTTTTCCTTCCTCTTATCCCTCTTACAATTATTGTTCCTGTTCTCATCCAAGCTAACCCTTCTCTCTCTTGCCTATTGCAGTAAGCTACATATGCTTCCCGTCCCCAATTTCTTTTCATTTGCTTCTAAAGTTGTATTCCTTTCCCCTAATCTCCATATATCTTCCATTCCTATTTTTTCCATAATTCTTCCTATCTCTGCCCACCAACTATTTGAGTTCTCTAATCGTTCTTGCTGTCTCATGCATAATTTCATAATTTCCCCTTCTTCTTTGGCCAAACACCTATATCAAGATTTTATTATTCTTTCCATTATTATTCCATTTCTTCTTGTCTTTCCCAATTCTACTAAAGCTACATCCCTGGGTGCTGCTCTTGGTAAGCCTAGTAGATCTTTACAACACCTTCTATAGTTTTGGTCCACCGTTTTGTTTACCTCTGTGGCCCCCTCCTCAGATCTCCACTGCATACAACATTTTGGATTCAACTAGTGCTTCATACATTCTTCTAACCACTTGGTTGTCATTTATATCTTATATTTGCGTATTCTTATCCTATTCATTGCCACCTTTCCTTTTGCTTTCATTTTTCTCGTGTGTGCTTCCCACTTTCCATTGTTATTCAACCTCACTCCTAAGTATTCAAATTCATTGACCACTTCTACCCTTTTGTCATTTAGTACCCACTTTTCATCTGTTTTTAGTTTAATTCCCTTACTGAATACCATAACTTTCGACTTATTTATGTTTATTTTTATTCCCACTCTTCACAGAATTTTTGGATTTCATTTACTGCCTTCTGTAATCCTACTACCGTTAGAGCTCCTACCATTAAGTCATCCGTATATAACAATCCAGGAATTTCTGTATTTGCTATTCCCGGACAGTGTCGATTTCCTTTTTTAACCTTGTCTATTATCTCATCTATAAATAAGTTAAAAAAAAAAAAAATTGACTCATTTTGCATCCTTGTCTTAGGCCCACTTTTGTTCTGTCATCTCCGTAATTACATTTTCCCCCACCTTATGCAAAACTTCACCCCTTCATAGATTTTCTCTACTTCTTTTATATATTTTCCACTTACCCATTTCATCCTCAATTTCCAAACTAAAGCTTTTCTGTTTACCGTATCAAAAGTTTTCTCAAAATACGCAAAGAACATATATACCCTTCCTCTCTTATTCCTGAGGTGTTTGTTTTTTATTGTCTTTATTATGAACAGTTTTCCTTTTTCCTTTCCTGAAACCTGCTTGAAATTCAGACAGCTTCCTTTCTTGTTCCACCCATATTCTTAGCCTTTCTGCTAATATTCCTGTGTATATTTTTCCGAATGTGGATAACAGACGTATTCCCCTGTAGTTTTCGGCTTTATTTGTAGCTCCTTTCCCCTTATAAATAGGCATAATCATGCTTATTTTCCAGTTATCTGGTATGCCATCACTTTCTTTTATCTTTTTTTTTTTTAGCATCTTTGTCAGTACTTCTAAGCCCTTTTCTGATTCCCCATACACTTTCCAAGATTCCCCTGGTATACAATCGAGTCCTACTGCCTTCTCTTTTTTCATAGATGTTTGTTGGTATAGCTCTTGCATTGTGAATTACCTAGGCTTTAAGAGATAAGATAGGGGAAACCCGCACTTGATACCAAAATTTAGTTTAATTATCTTACCGAAGTTGGAATCAGTATGTACTGAGATGCCCTGCTTACCTTAGACCTGTGTCGAAATACTGTGAAGAATATATGATTAACACAAAAGAAACGTTCAGTTCAGAATCAGAAACGAAACATGTAAGAAATATTTTTCATTTAGTTATTGACTGTAAGATTCCAATTAGTGCTCATAAGATTTTTATTGAAAACAAAGGTATAAAATAATGTCGTAGATATACACGTGATGACATCAGCACTCTATTTATTGGTGACAAAACTTACTACAGTAAATCAGCCATCTGTTTTGTGGATTATTTTCTGCTTGACAAACTTGACAAAATGAATGCTTCTTTTGTCTCGCAATTGGACTAGGCTGGACAACACTACGGAGGGAATTCGGCACGGAGGTCCAAACTTGGTCTATTGTGCCTATTCCCCCCAAGTGAGGCATACCCGGGAGGAAGGATGAGGCGAGAAGAGACAGGGGGCGGCCGTCCCAAGAAGTCACGACAGTGCAGAGTCCCTAAATTTTACCAGGAACTCCCCGGCAGGTCAGAACAACTGCCACACTGCCCTACTGTGGCTAGGAAACGTCCCAGCAGAATGGGTTCGGAGTTCGCAGATCACCCTACCGAAGGAGGAAGTTTCACCAAGAGCATGTCATCCCGTCATGCACAGTCTATACACCCACCAACACTTCTAACCTGAAAGAGACCACCAGATGAGAGATGATGTGAAATGATAATGGACATGAAATGAAGGGATAGGAAATTCGGTGGATGTAATTAACCTTCCAAGAATTCGTCTGGCCATTGGGTAAACCCACGAAAAAACCCAGACGAAACAGACGAAACCGCCTGATTCTTCCCGCTTGGTTGTCTCGTCAATTAAATGAATAAAATTTTAAAACTCCTATTGTGTGAATCATACGTAAATATATATTTTTTAAATATTACTATAAATACTACTGCTTAAATGAAGCCATAATAAAGTTTTACAACATATTTAATGAATTTAAATTCAGTTCTGTCTTCATTTTTATATAAAATAAAGAACCTAGTGCACTCAAAAATATTACTAAATCTCAGAAGAATGCTTTCTTGCAGAATCTTCAGGACACAATCTCAAATAATGGAAGTAAGGGGCTCAATACATCCTCTCAAGCTTCAATTAAGTCCTTATTACCTTCCTTTTGTATTAAAAGTAAACCAGGAACCAAAATGAAATCCAAAAGGTACGAGGTCATAAAAAGGGCAGGGCTTATAAATCATCCAAAAGGTAAACTGAACTGCCAGTGCTGAAAGTAGTGACAAAGTTGAAAAGACTGACTAAAAGAGAATATTTGCAAATAGTGGCAATATTGTTAAAAGAAAGGGAAGAATTCTGTAAACTGATATACCACGTTAAGTGTATAGAAATTGGAAATGACCCTTATTTCCTATGTCATAATTGTATGAATTATGAGAGTTACTTTAAGTATTGGTGTCCATGTGCTCTAAACAGACAAAGGACACAGTAACGTGTTTTAACTAATTTTTCGTTTCTAGTACTTTATTTCAGAAAATTTAAGTTTGTTTAAATGAAATTTAAACGCTTCTACAGGACACATTTTATTGTTCTACCATAATTAGTATAGCATTCATTTTGGAAAATGTCCTCAATGTCATTACATTGGTATTTATCAGTTGTCTTTAAAGGAGTAAATGGCCTACGACAAGGGGTTTCTATATCAATATTGCATTGGACAAAGTAGTAGGGAATATCACAATCAATCCAAATGGAACAATTTAAAATTGAATAAGGCAATATAGTTATATATAGTGTGTGTGTTTTTTTAATTTACGTCCTCCAATGTTAAGTCATATCGGACGGTGAATAAATTTGGTGTAATGATGCTCAAATGAGTCCAGGATCCATTGAGCTTAGAGTTACCGATATTCGTCTTGAAGGATAAGGCAAAACTCCGGAAAAACCTTATCCAGGTAAGTCACCCTGACCGAGATTCGAACTCGGGATCTCTTGAGCGTGAGGCAAACACGGTACCATCTCGCTACCGAGGCGGGCTGTGTGTGTGTGTGTGTGTGTGTGTGTGTGTGTGTGTGTGTGTGTGTGTGTGTGTGCGCGCGCGCGCGGGTGGTCGATGAGAGTGTTTGGAAGTAAAAGAGTGCAACTGAAAGAAACCTCAACAAAAGCAGAGTTAAGGCTAAATCTAACAAAACCAAAATAAATTCGGATTTATGGAAAAAGGAATGGCGACAGAAAAGTTAAAATTGATGGGATATAGTTTAAGGGAGTTGAAAACTTTAAATATTAAAGAACCTTAATAATTACTCAGAATGAGACAGGTCAGGAAATAAAATAAAAAATAGCTGCAGGAAATAGATGTTATTAGGGTTACAGCACCTTTTAGATGTGAGTTTGAACACTTGGGAAAGGGAGATTTTGGCCCAGTTGTACAAAACTATACATGAATACTAAGAACAAATGATGAGCTAAAAATGCTTCATTAAGATCAGGATTTAGTTGCGGATATTAAAAGAGACTGGAAAGGATAGGACATATTATAAGGGTGAATGAAGATATATTCGAGAAAGGTACTTTTAAACTAAAGAGACAGATGGAGTAAGAAACGAAGCATGACAAAGGTGCATCGATGAAGTAGAAAAAGATCTGAGAAGCTTAACATTAAGGAATGGAGGAGAAAAGTAGAAGATAAAAATGTTTGGATTGTTGTTATGAAGGAGGTTAAGGTCCTCAGAAGACTGGGAGGCCCAGAAGTAGGAAATAAGATGTTTTTGTTTTGTTTTGTTTCATTTATACGCCGCCTTTAACGGCAATAATCATATCGGCGGCCGTTCTCCTATGGAACATATTGAAGGTGTTAACTCGTATTCGTTGGGTTTTAATCATTAGATCACACACAAATTCGCACTATCATTCATACTTTCAGAATCTGGGGAAGATGAAGAATTATCTTGGTCTGAGAGAAATCCCCACCCCACCACCGGGAATCGAACCCGGGACCGCTAGCAGGGCAGACAGGTGAAATAAGATTTTGTTTTTAACTTAAGGCTAAGTTTATGCAAAAGTCATCCAGAAAGAGGAGGACATCTGAAGACAGTCCCAGAAAAATCAACATATGCACAAACACTTACACCTCTATTTCTAAATGTATCTTGCTTTTCGCATTGAGATAGTCTCAAAGTATGAAATTTTTGGGTGAAATTCAATACCAATATTTACTATACGTAGTAGAGAAAGTAAATATGTATTTGACATACACGTATGTGTTCACAAAAGAAGTTTATTGTTTAGTACGGTAATATTTTGTCTATTTCTTAGAGTTTTCCAGTTATGTGAAACTCATCCAGACATTAAGACTCTGAGGACACACCTAGAAAACTCAGGATATACCCTTCATTTGGCATGAAATATCACCCATCGGTCTGGGTGGCTCAACTGGTTAGACGCTGTCATACTAATCTCAAGGTCGTTTATTCCACCCATATCGATGGTTATAAAATGAGGTTACAAGTGATGGTAGCGTGTCTGCCTCACGTTCAATGTTCCGGAGTTCGAACCTCGGCCAGGGTGAGTTATTTGGATACTCACTTTTTTCCTGGGTTTTCAATTATCGTGAATGATGAATGTCGGATAACTCTAGGGATTATGGATCCTGAGCTCATTTGAGCATCTCTACACCCATTTCATCCATGGGTCATTGTGATTTACATTGGATAACGTTAAATTAAACAAAAAGTTGGTGGTACTACAACGCAAAGCAGGAAGACGTATCGGAAAAAATTCGCAACACAGAGATGTTTTCTTGAGATTACCGCACATACCTACACGGTGAATCCAGTGTATGTAGGTATAGTCTGTTTAACCTCTGTTTCATATAACCCTGCCCCGCTGACATGTATCACTCCGCGTGCAACTACTTTCTCCCTCACCCTAATTGGCTAATGCTTTCGCGTCATAGGCCAGAGGCAGTGCTTTCCCGTCACATTTAAAACTGCATTAAACGTCATAATAATTACCAGGAAGATAGATAAAATCATACAAATAAGAATATGAAGGCATGCAAAAATAATGAAGTTTAGCAAGTTGAAACTGAATGAATGAGCAATGAAACTGAAACTAGTTTATAATGAAAGGCCTTCGGCCTTTTCCACTGGGATTTTTTAAAACCAGCACATATAACTTGCAAAAAGGCTTGTCTTTAGGTCTTAAAAGTCCTGTCACGCCATACTTGTCGTGTGTCCTTCATTCACCCAAGTCTCGTCAAGGTTGTATATTTTGCGATTTGTATCCCAGTACAGCCTGATTGTCCTTAAATAACGCCTCAACCACACAGCAATATCGCCCCTGGAGTGGTAAGTTTTCCTGTTATTTCAATTTCATGTCGCGATGTTCCTTCGCATCTAGCACACCTGTAAGTTCAGAGCACAGCTGTTCGACTTCTGTCACTGACAAAGACGGATTCTTCTCTGTGAGTACATTAAACACATGCAACACAATTCTTTTTTCGCCGCTTTGTAAAGGTTTTCCCTTGCGATGTTTCAGCGAAAAACTTGCGGTAGACTGCCATTATACATATAATAAGTACACGTGAAATAAACCATCAATCGCACTCGGCACAACACACCTTCGAATGGCGATATATGACTAATCCAGTTCAAAACAAGGTCAGTGATAAAAGTCATATTAACAAATATGTCACTACTACCACTAAAGCACATGCTATCATGTCATATGAAATGCGGACTTGAAAGCAAAGGAACCTCCTCTTTACTTCGTTTAAGAATTGACATGCATTTCAGATAAATCAACTCTGTTGCTTAATATATTTAATTCAAACAGTTACGAAAATATAAATTTGACAATTCTCTTCCAACATATAAAGATATATCACCATGTTAAATAACGAACTAATCTTTACCGCACATCAGTCTATACTGCAAAAGCAGCCAATGAGAGGTGATAAGGTCACGTGACAGTTAAGAGATATGGGGAAAGCTTATGTGAAACAAGGATTAGATGTAATCAAGTCTTCTTGACAGCAATGTGTCATACATTGACAGGTGCGAGAAAACATAGAGAGACACGCAGCTTCCAATTGCTCCATTTTTTGTGTTTCGTAACTTACTGTACTGATTCAACTTACTAATATTTCACTCTTCTAATTGACCAGATAAGACCCGATAAGAGACGATCACAGCGCTTGTCACCCGAAGGTCAATACGCTTCAACGCTCTGTCTAGTAATGCTAACCAAACTGAAAATGTTATTCTATTAACTATAATGTGTCACCTAAAACTATTACTTTGTAATTCATATTGATATAATGCTATTCATTACCTTGTCCTGAATGACCAATACAGATACCCTAACTTCGACCCTAGCAGCCTTTAAAGGGCTACTCTAATCTAAGCTTATCTCACCTCTACTTTCTGTTATGAATATAATAGTAAAACACGTATTGTCGACGTTTATCTTTTGAATATAAAACAATAGTTTTCTGAAATCTGGTTATGTAGAGTAACCTAAAGAAACATAGCTCTAAGCTTGTCTCAGACTCGTATAAACATACCTAAAAGCTCACTTTGCTCGCGTCACTTGTCAACATAAGAGACACAGGGAACCGCGAAACATTCTGCTTACGTGTACATAATCAGCTAATTCTAACAAGTATCCATGACAAACTATGTGGCAAAATGTGTAAGTGATTGAAGTTTTCCCTCGATACTAAATTACAGCTCTTACGTTAATTAGAAACCAATACACCAAAGATGTGAGCAGTTTGTGTGCCTACATTAACGATGCTTATGTGATTACTTATTCCGTCTGAATATAACGCTGTTACATATGTAACGTGGCTTGAAAGTAAGCATGAGTGGGTTCAGAGACTTCGTTGAGGCAACATCTTGTGTGCATCACTCGCATAGATGGTACAGTCTTACTTATTTATTGTGTCTCTATTGCTCCCAAAAATAAAATAGGCGCTAAACAAAGTAAAATGTCTGTAGTTCTGTTACGCATTTCTTCTTTTCTATGTGACCACGTAAGACGTCGTGCTTGTAAGTGTTCATAAAATGAACGTATTTTTTCGTATGATGATAGGGAACTCCGACAGCAGTATTTTAATACAACGAACTTTGGGCCGGAAGTGCATTGTAATGAGTGTAAACACAATATTTAATATTACAAGCCACTTGAGTCTGTAATGTACCTATGATAAGCTGTCCTACTGTTATATTTTGTTTACATTCTGACGTATTACCTCTCGTCCCCTTTTTATTAACACAGCTCGTAGCGAACAATTGAAGGGTTAGGGTAAACCCCTTCTAGTTATTTACACAATCCCCCATTTGGTCCATTCTCAGCCGGCTTGTATGATAGAGTTAGAAATATATGCTTCATTTCCTGGCCAGAACTTACTGAAAAGAGTTAAGTGGAGCTAAACTGCCTTTTGACGTTTTGAAGTATACGGTGATGATGATTTGTATATAAGGACGCTCAACTGCTTGGTCATCAGCGCCCTTACAAAAACTAATTCATAGCAATACACAGATATAAATTACTAAAAATTTTAAAAACGAATCAAAACAAAATGACAATACAATGAATAAGCCCAAATGGGTAAAAAAGAATAAAAAGCTATAATTACCAATAACATACCAAAAGGCATAAACATACTACTTTCAATATCAACTTAGCATGACAAAAGCTACCTGCCCAGTGGTAGTTGAATCAATTTTTTCCTTTTCTTTGGGGCTGGGCTAGCACTTTCAGCAGGGTTTTCCTGCCCTTTCGTCACTGTCGTTTGGGCAGTGAGGACAGGATCTACCTGCTCCACATCCTCAGTGGAGGAGGACGGATTCCGTACTGGTAACTTCGAATCGAGTCTCTCGAAACGATCGGAAACTGCGACCGGCGAATATGAAAATCGCCGATCAGCGTCCTCTCCAGATGATTCCTCAGATGTTGACGGAGGAAATGTTCGCGAACCTTTATGCCGGCTAGCTTTCCTTTCACTGGTCTTACTATTTTCCTTAAGAAAGTCAGTTCTGTCATATGAGGTCTTAAATTTCCTTGGTGATACATTATATATTACCGGTTCACATGTTCTTGAAGTAGATGCTGTCGGCGGTGACTTCGCTGAATCCTTCTTTTTAGGACTGGACTTGGTTGGCGCGCTCACTGTTGTTCGTGCTGGTGTTTGTTGCTTTGGCTGTGATCTTGGTGTAATTGATCTTCCGGATATTACCGTCAGTTTATGTCGCTGGTTTGTGTTGCAATTTCACGTCTAGGTACTGACTTAGCTGCAACTGCCCTATAAGTAACGGTCCTAGGAACAGAAGGCTGACAAATACACAAGAGTTTCCGGGCTTCCAATAAGGACACTCTCTTGGATCGCCTTTTCCTCCATAAAACGCGGGCATTCTCTGGAGTTAGACGGATGATTAGCACTGCAGTTAACACATGTTGCAGGTGAAGTACCACTATTATCACGATTCACTTCCCCGCATTCAACGCAAGTAGCAACTCCATTACAAGAATCACTCGTGTGGCCAAAGCGCTGGCATTTATAACACTCCAGTGGATTGGGTATATACTGCCTCACTTCAATAGCTTTATACTCTGCCTTAATCGTTTGCGGGAGATCTACCCGATCAAAGGTAAGAAACAGGGTACGAGTGGACACTAGTTCACCTTGTTCTTTGCGGTGAACTCGATACACATTAGTCACACTTTGTTCTGCCAAGTTTTCCTGAATATCCTCATTGGACATACCATTCAATGCGCTGGTGTTTACAGCACCACGCGAGGAGTTCAGAGTCCTATGCAATTCAGCGCGCACCGGATAGCTCGCAAGCATATTGTCTCTCAAGATTTCTGCAGCCTGCGTCAGAGAAATTGCTACGACCAGGAGCGTGCCATTGCGAGATCGAGTACAAGACTTTACAGGACTAGCAATATTGTCTAGACCCTTATGGACATAAACGGATTCACAGTTGTAAATTTTCGACCTTCCTCAGGTCTACAAAAAACTAAATAATGAGGACCGCAAGACTCAGCTATTTCCTTTCCACGTTTTTTTGTTAAGGTGTGTCATAAGAAATGAGTTTCATCCCTGAGTGCTCCCCACCCACCACGGAGCCCAACAAGGGGTCATCCCACTGGGATGATAGGGCTACACAGTGAATATAGCGGGCTCGCCGACATACTCACCCTGGAGTTCGGTACAGTACCTAGTCCCAGCCGATTGATTAGGGGCGGGTTAGTCTCTAACCTCCCGTTTAGGCGAAGCAGAAACCAAAGTAGTGTATTGGAAATGCGCATCCTCCCCGAATTCAGAAGAAGACTGGAACGAGCTCCGATGCTCATCCCTCAACCACCAGTACAAACCTTTCCACCGACACGGGTCTCCACGCACGGCCTACACGTGGGTGGGTGTTTTTTCTGACCCCTCACCACTGTAACCCACATCGAGGGTGTCAGGGTGGCTCGGGACACCGGGATCGCCAATTCCCGTACCTACCGCAGTAGGCTCATGGGGGGGGGGGGGGGGAGTGCACGGAGGCGTGCAAACAGTTCACTCTGCCAATTTCTCCAACCATTGCTGGGAAAGGACATTTAGTAGTCCTGCATTTAATAATAGAAAAATTAATTTGTGCTCAACAATTTGAAATACATTTCACTGTTTTCACCCTTAAAATTTATTTCAAGTATCCTGTATATACACTATATGAACATAATTTGTTCACAGCTTTCATCCAAATAAGGTGGAATTTTGAATACATGTGCCAAGAGTGCATCAGAAATATTTAGTTGTGAAATTTTATTTTAGGCCTCTACTTCCATAATATCTTGAGAAACAATATTAATGAAATAATACTCAGAATGACTAATTACTAGTTAGAAAACTGATTGATTGATTTCCGAGATTACTTTCTATTTATATGTGGTTAATGATGATAAAAGTATTGAATTCAAGATAAACTCGGCAGCGAACTGCGGAAGTCCGGGTGGTTCCTGGGGCAACAATGGTGCCAAAACAAACTCTGGCAACTGTTCTCATATTACTTTTCCGGTAACTTTTGCCCCAGTTCGAAGGGTCAGTAGCTCTGTGGGTCAAATTTGATGGCAAACACATGGCTGTGTTGAGACACAACACGTCAACAGAAAATCTATATTTCATTCACGATTTTTGTAAACAGCTGTAGACTGTTGACTCATTTGGATTTGATAGCCTTTAGCTGTAGATTCTGGATCAAGTCAATCAGGGAAAGGCCCTACCATTTGTAAAGGCTTTTATTTCAAATTATGATGATCATGATAGCTTGTTAGTGCTCAAAAGCCTGCATCATTGACACTGCATGACACTCGTGTTTTGTAGATTACAAAATTACGTGCATGCCATAATGGTGGCGAAATAAAAACAAATGTAATGATTCTATTGAATGGAAGTTCAACTCTAGGTCCAAAGGTCATTCATTAACCTGTCTAAGTAGCTCCAGCAGTGGGACAGCTGTTCAAATCTGGTCACAGATCCAGTAGAAATAATGATTAAATTTTAAACTCACTTCATTTTCACCTCTGCATTTTGACAACCCTTGAAACCATCAATCATAGTGAAGTTTATGTATCTATAATATGTATAGTTTCAGAATGGATAGAAGGTACCATTCTAATGCAGAGAACTATTCATAAAGAATAAGGAATGTACAAAAAATTCAAAATGATCACAATATAAAGATTAATTTCTTCTTGTGCAAATAAATATTAGGTTTCAAATATCATGTTACAATTTTCCAGCTATTAAATAATAACTAGGTTGACATTCGGTTGAAAATACTTTTTATAACGAGGAGTCGAGGCGAGCATACTGAAAATATTATTGTCTAATACAAATACTTAAACGGGCACTGGGGTGTTATTAGAAACAAGGAAAACACAATATGAAATCTGTTTACGTAATAACTGCTGAATAAATGGTAATCAAATTTGGGTTATTATACGTTGTCTTAATGCAGTTAACGATTATAAAATAAATTAGTCAACTATGGCTTAAAGTTGTGCAAATGTGATCTAAATAACGCTGTGCTTCTTCATTAAAAACTATTAATTCAGACGCACATTCCTCCTAATATTTTATTTCCACAAACACCATTTTTCCAAAAAGGCAATAAAAGATAATTTTATATTGTAAAAAATATTTTTCCAATATATTTAAACTATGAAGGATAAACAAATAACTCGCTGCTGTAATAATTTTACATCATGGAAAGGCCTATACCTTAGTTCCACTTAATTCACACTAACATAAAGTAGTTCAGCATAAAGATATAGTGACAAGAAATACCCAGTAAATTTTAGGTACATATCTCTAATAATTTCTGAGAAAAGCAAAGCCAACGTAATCTTGTTTAAATTTTGAATTTAAAATGAAAATGGACTAATAGTCCCAATGGTAGGTATATTGGGAATTAATTTTTATTTAGCAATGTGTTAGGTCAACATTGGAAAGATAGAACAGGACAGAAAAGCTGAAAGTGGTAGCCGAGATATGAACCGCAGATCTTCTGGTTTCCCCGTGGTCACTCTTAACTACTGAGCTACCGTGGCTACGTGCCAGAACGATATTAAATTCTCCAACTGATTCGCTTTTTTCCGGTAAACTATTAGATCTCAAATTCATTTGAGACAAAATACATTATGGACGACTTACATGCACATTAAGTTGAGACAGTCCCGAGCTATATGGTTAAACCACATTAAGGCAATAAACGGTATGCATAAGCTTATGATGTTGAAAACCATACAAATTCTATAAACGTATTGTAATGTAATAACTTATTTATAATGCATTATGTCACGATTGCACAATAACGTTGCCTGTAATACTTGTTACATCATTTATGAAAATAACTCGCCTTGTTGTGATCCAAATATTCATTCGAGCCATTATGTAAGAATTTCACAATTTCATACAAATAGCTGCTAAGCTTGTTCTAGTGTACAGTTAAGCTAAAAGTAATCATAATGCAGTATGTAAATTTTAGGTGTGGAATGTAATAAAAATGCTCTGCAAAGTAAGACAATGATTGTGCAGAGTGTGCTGGAGATCCTCGTTAATTTTATTAAATGTTTTAAGTTAATATTAAATATATAAAAATTAAACTCGAAGCTTAAATTAAAATTTAGTCATAAAAGAAGTTAATAGAGAAGTTTTATTTAGGGATAAAATGGACTTTAGCTGAAGTGACTCAATTTACTGGATGCAGAAAGCGTGAAAACAGATGATACACTTGCGTCACAACTTTGTCACTCCAGCCTGACAGAATGTTTCTGACAGCACTACTCCATGGCATTGTGTACGTTTCGCAGTTATGGCGCTGTTTAATATCTGTCTTAAATTTTATTTGTTTATCACTTCATTATAAATATCCAGTTCCGTGCGAGCTGGATCATAACTTATCACGCCTATTCTGTTCATTTTTACATTAGTCTTCACGTGATATATTATTATTTTGTAATTCCAATGTTAGAATGCAGCACCAAACTTCACAAATGTTCATAGAAATATGGAACATTTACACTAAGGCATAACGCGAACAAAAGTTCACCTAAATCATTTCTGGAAGTAAACTGCAACAATAAATTATTAACTGAACTGCGCTTTCCTGTAAAAATAATGCAAATTAGAAGAACAGCTGCACTACCAAATGAGGACAACTTTGCTGATCTAACGCTTATTGAATTCTGTCAACATTTTGACATATAAACATGTACAAGTTCGTAAGCTATACTAAAATATTATTTAAGTGTAACCACAAGTGTTGTCTACTGTGGAATTCGGATATAAAATCGATCCATCCAGTTAGCTTTCTTTGAAAAATGTGCAACTTAGTAACAATAGTCTTTCGCTAATTTGTAAAACTATTCTTAAAAACGCTGGTTTGTTTGGGTATCTACTGTACGCTAACTAGGATAACTATTTGCGGAAATTATCTTATTGCTAATTTTTCTGAAGATACAATGAGATTAAGGGAATACAGTGGACTTATGGTATGGTGAAATACTTAAAGAGCCTTAGAAATTATCTTCTCTTTGCATTACAAAGAAATATAAGAAATAATGACTTCTCATTTGAGAAAAGTATAATTAATATTGAAAAACTCAAATAACAAGAAGAAATGTTTCACTCCTCGAAAAATAAAAGTATAAGAGATAAATGGCGTACTTTAAAGAAATATATACTTTAATGAAGTAAGCTTGGTTTATTCATTAC
This sequence comes from Mantis religiosa, assembly GCA_030765055.1. Classification (NCBI taxonomy): domain Eukaryota; kingdom Metazoa; phylum Arthropoda; class Insecta; order Mantodea; family Mantidae; genus Mantis; species Mantis religiosa. The sequence continues at coordinate 142,554,767 of CM060949.1, forward strand.
GATTTTCAGCTATGAAGAAGTCACCCAGAATGAAGAAGAGCTCTTGAAGTAAAGGGTAGTCTTGTAGTCTGGTAGGATGATTTTCTTTACAATTTTGTGTCATATCCTTGAAAATCCTAAGCTTAAATATTGGTTGTAGTATTTAACTAACTTCTTAAGCTATTCTGTTCACAGAGAAACACAGAGCATTTTTTATGCATAAATATGAAAACACGATTTACTTCCCCAAAATAAATAATAAATCTGTTATACATATATGCTTCAAGGAATGTGTGCGAAATATTTTAGCCGATTTTGTCCCTAATGTTTTATTCTATTGCCAACTTTAACTTCTATGGTCATGTTGGAGGTCTTGATTCGAGAAACAACTATGGTTTAGATGTCTTTTTTATGTTTCATTTGTAGGCCATCTTTAACATTTACAGTAATAACGATAGCCTTTTATGTTTGGAGCAATTACTTATCGGCTATGATGTTCTCACTTAGTGGTGTTAACCTTTGGATTTGTGTTACAGTTGGTTATTACATTAAATTTACAACTTATTTATTCCCCCATTCATATCTATACCAACTGGCCCACACAACGTATGCTTCCGACATACGTTAGTGAAAGAAGGGTTGTCCCATCGCAGCTGTTCAAAGGGGAAGTGCACGTACAAGCAAAGCTTCACTGAGCGGTGGTGTTTTCCTCTGGTTTCGCGTGGTCCTCTGCAGATCGAGTCAGGTCTTACAGCCAAATAGGTAACAACTACAATATACTCAAGCGAAGAGTACACAGATGCGATAATGGAACTATGGAAAGACGCATCACAATGCAGCCGCGGATCGAAGGCTGTATTCACAACGTTTTCCAACGAGACTTCTATCTTCTGGACATGTCTTTAGATGTACAGAAAGGCGTTTAAGAACCGAGGGCTCTTTCCAGGTACAGAGTGTCATGGAAATACCAAAGTGCAATGCAATTGATGTTTCCCGGAATGTTATTAAGTATTTTGGAGCAAATCCCATGATAACCTGAAAATCCTTACTGGTTACGATCACATCACGCGCAAACGTACTGGGATGTTAACGTATGGTACGGCATTCAAGGAGATCACATCATTCGACCAGTTTTTTTACCTCCCAGACTAACTGGTCAACTGTATTTGCAATTAATATAAAATGTCTTGAATTGAGCATCTTCTAGAAGGCACCCCACTTCCGTTAGCTGTGCGGCACTGGTTTCAGCACGATGGTGCACCACCCCATTATTGTAGACGGGATAGAGAATATCTCAACAATGTGTTCACCAAACTGTGGATAGATAGTGGTGGTTAAATTCGATGGCCAGCGAGATCACTTGATATAACTCTCTTGTATTTCTTCTCATGGGGATGTATCAAAGCCAGGGTCTATGACAAGGAACCAGAAGATTAAGATGTGTTCAAAGAACGAATACGTCAGCTTGCATTTCAGCGACTGCATAAATGTTAAGAGTTGTCCATGCTAATACTGATAGACGATTATATCAATGTATTCAACAATGTGGGCATGCAGTTGAACATTTCTATTACAAATAATGCAATAATACATATTTGTCGATCTATAACACAGATTTAAGGGAATGTTAATTATATTCATTGTATTTATTATTCTTTAGTGCAATCAGAAATACAAAGCAATTTTTTAATATTTCTATTTCTGAAAAACAAATGTTTGCATTATGTGTTTATAAATTAGCTTTGAGTTGTTGATATGCCTTAAAACAGACAATAAATATGCTTTGGTTCTTGTGCGTATTCTTTAAGTGAGAGACAATTATTCTCCGACACAGAAACCTTTCACGAGCCAAGGACACGATGCCGACACCTCACTGCAGTGAGAAAGTGATGCAGTGACGACCTATTGGACCAGTTGCATTAGTTAGGTGTTTTCAAGCTCTAGTCTTTGTTAGTATCGCGTCCCCTTTACTGACATGCTTAGGCAAACCTTTCGCCGTCCGCGTTATCCGGGAGTAACTAACTTCAGCGAAGTAAGTATTGCGTGGGCCACCTGGTATACATTAGGGAGGATGGGGAATAATACTAGGTAAAGAAAAGCTTTCGCCCTAGCTGGGAATTGAACTCGGTATCTCAGGATTTTAAGGTTAGCATACTAACCATAGAGACTGTTATAAATCGATAACGATACTCATTTTCAAGCACCGATTCTCAATACGCACTTTATAAAAAGCTATAAATCAATATCATCATCATCATCATCATCATCATCATCATCATCATCATCATCATCATCATCATCATCATCATCATCATCATCATCATCATCATCATCATCATCATCATCATCATCATCATCATGTTCAAGAGCTGGGCGTCCCACAAAATCAATAGCATATTTACTGACTTATGTTCTTGTTGCTGGTTTTCTGTGCTTTCGCTGTAACATATTTATTTAACTTGTTTTGAATATTTAGTCTATGAGCTGAATCAGTTTCGTTCACTACTCAGTTAACTCTATAAGTAGCGCTGCATGTAGAGTAAACCGTAGACACTTCGCGCATTGCAGATGCATTTAGGTTAACGTTCTCCAGGAGGAAAGAATTAAGTGAGGTAACAACATCACTCAGGACTCAGGGAAACAGGAGTGGAAGTCTCCAACATTGCTGAGAGCTCTTCATCCTGGCACCAGGATCCTTCGCGCAGCCGCTAATCGTCAATAGAGATTGACGACCTCAACGTCTTCCCGAAACCGAGAACAGCTTTTGCAGAGCTTCTGCGCCATCTGTCTGGTACTTTTATATACAGCAAAATCTCATTAACCCTTACGCCGGGATATCATGGAAAAGTTATGAAAAATAATTGTTGCTTAGCGTGATAAATGAAGACTTGTTTTACAAACGATAAATTGCTTTCTCAGTAGGTACATTACTCGAATTATCTTAGCCGCGGTCGGATTCATTGCACTTACCCCAACTACTTGGGACCAGGCTGGAAGAGAATCTTTGATAAAGACATGGAATAAGTTGTGGGCTAGTGTGTGTGTGTCTTGCCAGAAGACAAGACTGAGAACAAGAAAAAATATATGTAGAAGAACATTTTATAGGTATGTTTAAAATATGGATGGCTGTTCCGATGTTGATGAAGAAGAGATTGACAATTGGTTGCCAATTGACAATGACGGTCGTTATAAACGGATTACAGAAGATGGTATTATTGCACCATGCAGTTATACTGAAAATAAAGACGAAGAGTATTCAGATTCAGACAGAATTGATGAACCAGCTGTGGTTATGACCCCCGAACAAGCAGTAACAAATATAGAGAAATTGATGCTTTATTTTGAGAGACAGGCGGAAACATTACCAAATGAGCTTCTAATGCGAGATCGCGTTGCTCGTAAGCTATACACTAAACTGAGACATTAGAAGCTAACTTCTTTTTTTACTATCGACTAGTTTGTAGATATGTGTACAGTGCAAATACATAGACTATTACAGCGCATGCAGTTTATATATTTTTAAGTGAAAGTGTGGCGATAGTAATTTATAAACATCATTAAAATATTTCAGTGAAGTTGTACATATTTTCTATCGTTTTTTCTGTTATACTCTGGATAGCCTGGGTTTTGGTTAACTTGGATCCGGGTAAACGAGGTTCCTTCTACTTTACTATGAAACTGGTAGCACAGCTGAAAAGATGAGAAAGAAATTATGAAGAGGAAACTGTGGCATGAAAGTAAGTATTCCAGTATTACCTAAACTGACAAAAACCCAGCTAAAAGTGCATAGTCAGAGGGGATGAAATCCACGACGTCCCATATGTTATGTCGTACCCGTTACTGTGGCGCTACTGCGGTTATGTTCCGCGATTACCTCATTTTCCATTGCTTTGATTTTTTTATACAACTTTGGCATTCAGTCATGCATAGGAAGGTAGTAAAGGTCTCTCAATAACTATTGTTCAAGAACTCTTTGGGGGCTCGTGCGAGTCAATAACGTGAAATTCGAATCCTTTTATTTCTTATCCAGCATAAAGTCAAACACAAAAGCTTTCAACATTATATAACTTAAGGATGTAGATGAATCGAAGGTTTCTAAAGTTATATCGTACATCGTCATGAGCGAGTATTGACGGTATAGAGTGTGTATCGATATATTGAAGGTTTCGATAATACCAAGGTATTAGTGCCAACTTGTGTGTTCAGCAATTAATTTACTAACGCCTAACCCGTTTGCTTCCAACTACGATAATATGTCCAGTTCGCATCACTTGCTGGATAACGGTTTATGGAAGTTTAAATAATCAGATTGTTTTTTATTCTAAGATTAGTGCTTTTGTTGAAATGTTTAAATTGTTTAACTTTTAAAAGTTTTTATTTTAGTTTTTTTATCGTAATTAAAGTCTTGTAATTTTTATATTTAAATTATTTAGATTTTTATATTGAAATTTGTATAAATTCTTGAAATATCAATTTGTATTGTTAATATAAATTGAATTTGAGTAGAATTATGGGTGAGATTTGAATTTTAAGGTTTGTTAAAGTTTTGTTGATGAAATTGTAATTTAAAAAGGATTATTTTTAAATGATGTTAATATTATATTATTACGACTTTGTTTTATTTGTATGCATTTGATATGTTATTTAATTTTTGTTTTGATTAGTTAATTTGAATTGATTTTATTTAATTATTTCTGAAATTTTTTAATTTGTTAAAATGTATAAATTTTTTGAAATCCTGTATCTTTATAAGATTTTGGTCAAGTTTTTAAAGAGTTTTTTAAAGATTTTATATTAAGAAGGTATTCGGTTACCAGTACGTGAAATTTCGGTTACCGTTATTGTACTTAGTAGTTTCATAATATAGCTGGCTACCAGTTAAATGTTTACTGTATGCCAGTATTTGTATTATTTGTAAATTAGTAATCATTTTGTACTATGCTATTTTATAAATGTAGATTTACCGGGATGTAGATTTTCATTCATTTATAACATGATACGATAGGAATGAAAAAAGTATCAGAGAATGTTCTATTCCAAGGTACCATGGATAAATGTAAAGATATTAGAACGCACATCTCATGACCAGGCTATCTTTAACAACAGTATGGTCTAGGAGTTCCTAGGATCAGGTTTCAGTGTAACCCGTGTATCAACATTCGCATAACAACATTCCAAGCAAGCTGTTACTCCCAAGAATTTCGTAGCTTGCAGTCTTGGTGCATTGCGTTCAAGGAAAGTATTCGAAATCTGTGGAAACCCGCTTCCTACACAAAACTTCCCTTTAAGCCGTACCGCGGGGGTAATTCCAGGAAAGGCGATGATTAATGGGCTAAGGGAACCGTGCAGGCGGCCCATGCGCCCACACACGCGATTTTGGAACAGCGTTTGGGCACGTCTCTGCAGTTAATATTGAGCCATCCCATTCTACACACAGTTTCCTATAACGATTATACTTTCCAGTTTTTATCTTATTGTGTTGTCTCCCACGCTTTCTGAAATACAATAGAAGCAGAGTGCTTTGAACACTTGGAATTTAATGCAAATATATGAATTTTACTATCATATTCTATGTAATGACACCGGCCGTGAAAGCCTGCGCATTTTAACCATAGAATGTCATTATCCTTTTTTCTACGTTCTGTATCTGGTATTTCTATGTGAGAATGTTTACTCGTGTACATATTCAAACACATATACAGCATAGTTTAACACAAACATTAGTACAATAGTAAGTGAAAACAATAGATTTCTCTATGAATTATCTCAGTGGGAGGACTGTCGGTCAAGATGGTTCAGTTTGATAGGTGCTAACCTACGGCGTTCTTATTTGGGGGCCCATACCTTCCCCAAACGTGTCAGTAGATTTACTGGGAACTGCATACCGATATGATCATGGCAATTTTCTGAGTTGATAAACAAAATATTTATTGTTATTAAATAAAACCCCCATTCTATATAAAAATCAAAGTAAGGAGCTATGTTAACCAACCAACTGATAGGTGTGACAATTTGTGCAGTATTACAATATTTATCTATTTGATCATCATGGGTAACTGAAAAGATAAAAATAACTTCCAACACGCCTTTGATATGTAGGGGAAGCCTAGAGATACATTTTACGTTAAGACGAATTTTCAGCCACTAGGACGCATGATTAATCTATAGCCAATAGAAGTCCCAAGGGAGAGAAGTAGGACACTTCGGACGTATAATTTCCGGTACTTTTGGTTGGATACCTTCTCTTTCAAGCTAACAGATACTTTTGTGTGCAAACAAACATTGCAGTGAGGTTATTTTATTTCCGAAAGAAGCCGTGTTAATGATTATTTCCTCCGGAATTGAACCGGCAGCTTTGGAAACAAATGTATTACTTAATAAAGTGAAGTACCTCAAGCACTGCGATTACAGGAGAGATGATTGAAATCAGGAACCACGGTAAGTCAAGAGAAGCACAGTAGAGCGTGACATTATATGCTGGAAGGCCCACCCTAGTGCTGAAGTTGCCTAGAAAGGAATGATGAGCGATCTGTCTACAAAGCAGCCCTAGAGTATCCATGTGGGTACTTTTGCGTTTGAGCAGACCACTGACAGCACCATACACCGTGTAACCTAGAATCTAGGGATGGCAAGATACCAGTTTTTCTAGATAATCGATTCTCGATACCGATAACACGATATTTTCTGCGATACTTCGATAAGCGACACTGTCATTTCTGCTTCTAGTTTCAATACAAAATAGAATGCTGGGAGAACTGTGTAAAGCCAATAAAATTAAATAGCTGTACATATTTAACGAGAAATACTTAAAACCATCAGTGTTTTTTTATTTTTAAACTCTTCATTAGACATTTTGAAAGTAAAAAATCCACTTTTATATCTTTTTGTTAAAAAAAATACTAGCAATTTTACTCCTTCGGGGTCAAGTCTACTTCTTTTTCTGTCACAAATGAATTCGCTCTTCTAAATAGAGAAAGCTACTGCAGATGGAATACAGAGATATTTAGTGGCAATTTGTTACTCCTTTTTATCGTTCTGGAAATTTTAAATTTGTTTTCTAGTGATACAGTGTACTAGAAAGAGCAGTTAAATTATTATTGAGATAAGCAGTGATTTCTTCTTGGTAACAGCTGCCTGGCAGTGAATTTGACACACGAATGTTTTTGCTTAATGTTACTGTGCAAGTACGACATTTCTGGTATTTTCTTGGGCTTTGGAATTCCCCACTTGCGGGAATACTATTTTGAGATTTAAAAATTAAATAAAAATTGCAGTATCGACACCGAAGTATCGTAAAAGTATCGAACGAATTTTCTGAAGTATCGTTCGATGTCGATACAGTGCAATGAGTATCGAGTTATCGAAGTATCGAGGTCCCATCCCTGCTAGAAAATAGATGAGAAATCACTCCATTGACCTGCTAAATATGGACAGCCAAAATCTTCAAGATCATTCAAGAGTATTCCACATGAATTAAACTGGGACCTCCAACGTTAAATGTTACCATAGGGCCATTTCTTTGGTATCGAACATCAGCATTATGCCCGCCTCTGTAGCGTAGGTGTTAGCGCGCCTGCCTCACATTCAACAGGTCGTTAGTTCGTTTCTCGGTCAGGCTAAGACATCTGGATAAAGCTCTTCCGGGGTTTTCTCTATCTTGGAAGAAGTATTTCAGGTGTATCTAAGCTCTATGCATCCGGGGTTCATTTGAGAGTCATTTCATCCGATGAATGAAATATCATTGGAGGACGTTAATTTTAAAAAAAGTGAACATGATGAAAGCTAGGCCATAGAGGAGCAAATTATATGTGAAAAACCTGAAACGATGATTGATAGTAAAAGCAGTGCAACTGCTACAATGTGCGAACTTTTTTTCTTTTTTCCCAGTAAGCCCGTGTCCAAAACAAGGAAAGAGAACCAAGGGAAATATACATTTTGTTTCTGAATTAGTTGCTAAAGGGGTTTTAATATTGCATAATTTTAATGTAGTCAACAATAGCAATGTAAAGGTTCCGGTTAATGACCCTGGTCTCCAGGGCCAGTGTCGAGGTAGATATGCTTGACAGCTACTCCATTATATGTCACTGTGACATCTGTCCCTTTCCCATGTACCTTCCACGGAAATAGAATTAGTGCAGTAATGAAGATATACAGGACAGTTCCTGTATTCAAGTCATTCACCTCTTCCAAACATACCGTGGCCATACTTTAAATTAATACCCAGCTTTGAGAATACACAGACCACAAAGGATTCCTAGACCAACATAATTTGTTGTTGTTATCCTAATATGACTTTCGGGTGATTGCGGATTCGATCCGCATGAACCTCATACAATCACTCGGTTTTTAGTGTTCTTTTTTGTTGTGATTTACGTCTTCCAACTTTAAGCCATATCGGAATATCGGACGATGAATGACATGGGTGGAAGTATGCTCAAATGAGACCAGGATCCATAGAGCTTAGAGTTACTCGACATTCGCCTTTCAGGATAAGTGAAACCCCCGGGAAAAAGTATACAGATAATTCGCCCTGACCGAGATTCTAACTCGGGACCTCTTGCACGTGAGGCAGACATTCTACCATCTACGCTACCGAGGTGGGCTTAGTGGTTTTCGCTTGTCACTGAAGCGAATAATGAAGAATGCTCAAGTTGTTCTAGGGACACAAGCCTGGTAAAAAGACGATCAGAAATCGACGTTTCGGGAGTGTGCATCCCTCCCATCATTAGGATATTTAATAAATGTTATAACCATAACTAAGTCACTGGACATAACCAAATATAAAGAAAGACAAACACTATCAAAATTCGCATTACTGAACAAAAGACTGTTTTCAGTAAATTAAATGTCAGGTGAGGAGATGATGTGAGTATAGAGAATTAATTGGATCAAAGAAACGTAACTACTTAACTTGATTATCAAGCTGTATTGATATGTGCTTCTTAAATAGACGGATTTCCATTTTTAAGGCCGGTTTCCAAGAGGAGCTGAACTGAAATCCAGCATCACGATTAAGCTTGCTCGTCTCGGAGGAAATAACCAAAGCCTCCTTAATTCTCCGCTCCCAGTAACTGTTGCATTTTACCAAGATGACCGTCTCCCAAAAGTTGGCTCTATGATCGTTATCAAAACAATGCTCTGCTAGCCCAGATTTCCCAGGTAGCATTAAACGAATTCTCCGACAGTTTTCAGTAGATTAGGGTCAGGAGATGGCGTGAGTATAGAGAATTAATTGTTTCAAAGAAACATTAATACTTAACTTGATTATCAAGCTGTATTGATCTGTGCTTCTTAAGTTTATGGATTTTCATTTTTAATGCAACCTGAGAAGTCTGAGTTGGCAGAGAATTGTTTTGATAACGACCATAGAGCCAACTTTCGGGAGACGGCCATCTTGGCAGAATGCAACAGTTACTGGGAGCGGAGAGTTAAGGAAGCTTTGGCTGTTTCCTCCGAGGAGCACACTTAATCGTGATGCTGGATTTCAGTTCAGCTCCTCTTAGAAACCAGCCTTAAAATGGAAATCCGTCGACCTAAGAAGCACAGATCAATACAGCTTGATAATCAAGTTAAGTACTATATGCGCAAGATTTCTTGAGCGTTCGGGTCCAGGTCCTCATTTGGTAGGTTTCGCCTATTTTCGGAAACACAGATGGCAACTTTGAAACAGGAAATGAGCTACACTGCGACATCTAGTGGCTAATATGCTAAGCTTTCACACGTACGTCATTTCATTTTGAGCAATTTTGAGGTTAATTAATAGCTAACCAGTTTACAACAAATCTAAAAGCAACATTTATGATGTCGATGTTATGGCTCTCAAAAGGGAACACACTATTATTGGTCTACCTCCGTATAACTGTAATGGGCAAAAATAAAGAATGTTTACAAAGTACACAATGTTAACAAAAGCCACAAATGTGCGGAAACTTACTATAGAAGCGACGGATTGGGAAGGATACTGCAAGAAAATCGAGGAGCTGGAAATGCAATATTGGAGAAACGATGGTGTAATAGTAAATGCAATTGATGAAATTATTAACACATTACCAGCGATGAAAGTAACGCAGTAGACTTAGAAATCGAAGAATCACAAAGCAAGTGAGTGTTTATAGGTGTCGTAATATTTGTTTTCTACTTTTATGTGTTTCATAACAGTAAATATATAAGCATACAGTATATCGAACGGAGTTCAATTTATTGTTGACACATCTCATACCTTCGGCGCATATCTTCGCGTTTCTTACCGACATTTGGCTGAATTGTGTTTTTCTAGGTTGACCACACTGCAGAAACAAGAGCATGTTAGCTCTTTCTTCTTCCCCTCTGCCCGCACCACACCGTAAATCCAGCGCTCAAGAAGTCGTGCGCATACGGTAGTTACGTTTCTTTGACCTAGTTAATTCTCTATACTCATACCATCTCCTCACCTGGCATTTAATTTAAATGTCTTTTGTTCAGTAAAGCCAATTTTGTTGTCTTTCTTTAAATTTGTGTTATATCCAGTGAGTCATTTGTGGTGATAACATTTAATAAATATCCTAATGATGAGAGAGATGCACACTCCCGAAACGTGGATTTCTAATCGTCTTTTCACCTGGCTTGCTTCCCGAGAACAACTTGAGCATATTCGTCACCAGGAAAGCTTCAGGTCTTATGAATACTGAGGTACTTACTTTAATTGCACGGTTTCCTTTCTATAGTTTCCCTCAATTCTACTTCCTTGTTATCTTTCAGGTGTGCTTTCAAATTTATCGTGCCGGAAATAAGCCACAAATGCCTGCGGATTTTAAATTCTCCCGATGGGGAAATTTTAATGAAAATGTATATATATATATATAATGAGAGTATATATAATGAGAGTATATATATATAGGGACTCTCATTAGCCTAAAGATACACTTTTAAAACCTGCTCTACGTACGTTTGTGTAGTTGTCTTTGAATATAACTTAAACATGAAAATTTTGTGCTTTTTTAAATTTATGTCCTGCAATGTTAAGTCATATTTAACGAATAATGAACTGGCTGATATGATGCTCAAATGAGACCAGAGATTGTTATCCGACATTCACACTACAGAATAACAGAAAAACCCGAAGAAAACGCTATCCAGATAACTCACTCTGAGCGAGATTAGAACTAAGAACCTCATGAATGTGAGGTAGACACACTAAGACCTAAGAACAAAACTTGTCATGTTCTAAAGATGCAATACAAAGATTTTTAAGAATCTCCCCATACACTAAATTATTTAAAAAGCTTTCATTCTCTCAAAAGTGCCTCTATAGCTATTTTAATTAAAATGAAGTATGTTTAACATTTTTTCATGAGAAATAACTTGCCTGCCATGCATTATCTGTGAATTGTCCTTCATACCATTTTCATTGTGAATTACTTTTACACAAGTGTAAGCTATAAGTGACTGACTTAATCTTACTACAAAGGTGTAAATGTTAAGGCATATAATTTACAGAAAGGTAGAGTCAGGCTGAACAATTTAATGGCATAGCCAGGGTTTGAACCACCTATCTTGCGGTCTCCGTCCGGCTGCTCTTAAACAAGATACCATGGCAAACATGCCAGCATAACATTAAATTCGCCAACTGACACGTGTTTTTCCAGGTAAACCACTAGTAGTTCTCATAAACACATAAGCTATAAGTGACTGACTTAATCTTACTACAAAGGTGTAAATGTTAAGGCATATAATTTACAGAAAGGTAGAGTCAGGCTGAACAATTTAATGGCATAGCCAGGGTTTGAACCACCTATCTTGCGGTCTCCGTCCGGCTGCTCTTAAACAAGATACCATGGCAAACATGCCAGCATAACATTAAATTCGCCAACTGACACGTGTTTTTCCAGGTAAACCACTAGTAGTTCTCATAAACACATGGTGACTTACTATGCTGTAAGTACTTTAAGGCCCGGGCTTTATAGTTCGGACCACTATTAGGTCAATTAATTTCCATAGAATTTATGCCAAAAACACTTTTTTGTTGAGTTAACCACTTCCGAAATATTCTTTATTATTGGTTTGCCTTTTTAAGTAATTATACCTTTATTTTTCTATTTTATTTATTTATTATTTTTTGTAACTTACGTCTTCCAACGTTGTCATATCGGACGGTGAATGAAATGAGTAAAATGATGCACAAATGAGTCCGGGATCCAAGGAGCTTAGAGTTAACCGACATTCATCTTTCAGGATAAGGGAAAACCCCGGAAAAACCTTATCCAGTTAACTCACCCTAACCGAGATTCCAACTCGGATCTCTTGAACGTCAGGCAGACATGCTACCATCTACGCTACCGAGGCGGGCACACACTTTTATTTGAAGGGCAAGCTCTTTATTATTATTATTATTATTATTATTATTATTATTATTATTATTATTATTATTATTATTATTATTATTATTATTATTATTATTATTATTATTATTATTATTATTATTATTATTATTATTATTATTATTATTATTATTATTATTATTATTATTATTATTATTATTATTATTATTATTATTATTATTATTATTATTATTATTATTATTATTATTATTATTATTATTATTATTATTATTATTATTATTATTATTATTATTATTATTATTATTATTATTATTATTATTATTATTATTATTATTATTATTATTATTATTATTATTATTATTATTATTTAGCTTTCTGTTTACTGTCAAATAGGAGGGAATTTCAGAGTAAGTGCTTAGCGATTCACTCTTAACAGACTTGAATATTGGTTAAAGTCTACGTAAATGGGCTGCACCAGCAAGCCATCATGCAGTAATTTTTTTCTTCAAATGTTTTCTTTGAATTGGCATGAAACAATAGAAGAAGCGTTTGTAAGAATAGTTTGCACAAGAGTGAATAGAAAATCTCATGAATCAGTACATTAGCTCCTTTACATTTTAATTGTAAATCGAGATAAAACTCGTTAGACCGTAATACTTTCATTGTAGGAATAAGATGGATTGAGTATGACTATTGTCCAGTTCCGAGAGGGATCTATGCCTCCGTGGAAGAAGGGTGAGGTGAGAGAAGACAGCAAAGGCAGAGTCCATCATAGCTACAGAGTGGAGCTCCCCGTTGCGAGCTCGTACCACCCGGCTACTTTGCACCAGCGAGTTACCCATCCCCTGGGTGGTCCGAAAGTCAGATACCTTCTCTAATCCGAAGGACGGGTATTTATAGAGAAAAACTACTCTCCCTGCACCCGAAACTCCCGAAACAATCAGCTGAAATGAAATGTGAATGAAATAAGCATTGGGCCTAAGGAGTTTGAAAACTTGGGGGACGTATTTAAGCTTTCAGAATTACTCACAGACACATGCAGGAGGCCTCAATATATACATTTTCAATGAAATCTCAAAATTAACATTTTTGGGTGGAATACAACCGTTTCGATTCATAATACTAGTAGAGAAAGTAGAGCGACAAAAATATCATGAGGGTAAGATACTATATGAAATCTATATCACGAATTATCTGTCAATATTTTGGGAAATCTCTCTCGATTGAAATGCATTTGTAAACTTGGAAAACCATTGCAAAAATATTCAGATCTTGTTGAAATTCACAGTTTGCCTTTATCATACTATTAGCCGCTTGTGAAATATTGGCGATTGTTTGTTTGAATTTTAGAATATTTTAAATGATATACCTCTTCACTTCACTCCAACGTGGAAAGAGTACACAATATCAGTGCGAGAATATACCCAGCCTCATTTTTTCAAACACTAGCCGTCTTCTCGGTTCTGTGTAGCTGCAATGAAATGTGTATTTAAAAGTGTTTCTGCCATGGAAGTTCATAGTTCATTTAGTATGAATGATTTGCAAAACAAATATGAAAGAAAGCGATAGTGGGTAGAAAAAGTTGTGTGCGTAACCTTTCTAATGCTTTGTTTACGAAGCAATGCACCGGGGGCAAAAGCCAGATGAGTTAACTGGGTTAGTCAGAAAGTAAGCTTCGATTCTTTTTGTTTGCTTACTCATACATAAACTCCTACTTGCACGCTTAAGCATGAACTTGTTCAAGCTTCACTCACAGTTTTCCTTATTAGGATCTGATGTGTAACATTCAAATAATTTTCTCTACGCATTTTTCTTGAAATTATTCTTGTGTCTACTTCTTGTTAACTCAAATAAATTATCATTACACATTTACACAATGCTGATTAGTGGCTTGCCACCTGAAATACTTGACATAAACTGTGTACGTTAATAATATCTTTACTTCCTCTCATTCCTTTCTCCCCTTTATTTAAATTAGCTTTTGTCTATCTTATAGGCTATTCGCAGAAAATTCAAAATATTAAGATTATTTGCGAAGCAAATAGTTTAATTACATAGAATTTTAATCAATATCAATAAACCCCATTGTTGAAAAAATAAAAAATATGGATTCATTTTCCATAAGCAAGAAAAAATAATTTAGGGACTGTAGCACTTTCTTTCGAAAAAACGTTAAAATCTTTGTGTCGAATACTTAGGAGATACTGAATTTAAATCAACTTTGATATTTATCTCACTTTTCGTTTCGTTGGTTTATTTCTGCATATTAACCTAAATGAGCTTCAAGATGTTTTGCGTGTGTGTGTGTGTGTGTGTGTGTGTGTGTGTGTGTGTGTGTGTGTGTGTGTGCACGCGCGCGCGTGTGTGAAATTTCTATTCCTACTGTAGGTAAGTTGGAGGGAATGGTTCTGTTGAACCAAATATATGTTATACACAGTTTCATTTCAACTACTTTGACCTACTTGCGAAAATAGGTCTAAAACATAAGCACGCGCTCTTAAAACAGATGTTTTGTTTCAAGTTAGCCCATCGTATATTTTGTTATTAATAAAATCGTTCATCAAACTTGAAAGTTAGTAGCAAAATTACGGTTATAGTTGTATCATATGGTGATAGTGCTGCTCCTAACTCTCCAAGTTCTCTATGACACTCGGGGAAAACTTCGTTCCACTAACAGAGACGCATTTATTGGTTGAAGGCACCTCTTGGGTAGTATTGGTTACTTCTAGCGGTAGGCGGTGATGAGAGGACCTATAGGTTTTGCGTTGGATTCAGAATCGATTGGGCCTTGGGATTAGTTCACAAAAGTTATACATGGATGAAAGACCGGATAGAGTAGATACCTGAAACTAATCCGCGGACCTGAGTGCGAGAGCTGTAAACGAAACCACTAAGATACCACACAGCAGATTTTATTATACTGGGTGTGGAAAAGTAGTATCCAGGCAAACTGTGATGTGTCACAGAAGGTTTTACAGATTACATGTGTCAACATTAAATATGTAATGTTAGAGTCTCTCATTGTTGTTCTCTTTGTGAGCAACGGATATAAACCAAACACGGCGTTATGCAGTACCAGTTAGTATCAATAGGTGTGTCTGATTGCCTTCTGGGCAATACAGCAGTATCCATCGTCTTGTTCGTGCAGTAAGTGTTTGCGATGATTGATGTTATTGAGAGATAGCAATCATTACTTGAGATAGTACGTACTTTGTGGGTTATACGACGGGGTGTCGTAAAGTTTTATCATTCGGTAGTTCTTATGCTAGAGTGATGAAAATATTTCATTGTCGTCATTGATCCCTCGGGAAATAATATTGGTAGTTTCAGTCATTTGAGTCCTTTTGCTTTTTAACAGTGAGTGCCAGAAGTGACTGAGTTGTAAGATGGAGAAAATTGAGGCTCGTAGTGTGATCAAGTTCCTGCAATTAAAGGGCAAAACGTACCGGGAAATCATTGATGAAATGACGGCTGTTTATGGAAATGATCGCCCATCGTATGACACTATTGTGAGGTGGAAAAGGAATTTTCAAACTGGTCACTTGACCCTGACAGATGAGCTAAGAGCTGGTAGACCGTCAATGACAGACGATGCTGTCACAGAGAAGAAAATGGAGTGTTTAATACTGGAAGACAGACGAGGAACTATCCAAATGAACATGAATGCAGCACATCTTAGTTATGGAAGTGTGTGGAACGTTCTTCATGACGAACTGCTCATGTCTAAGCTGTCTGCACGGAGAGTTCCACGTTTCCTAACCTCTTTCCAAAAGCAAACACGGCGTGACCTTTCAAGACAGATGTGTATGGTGTTGCAACAGGATGAAGATAATATTTTGATAGTCTGATAATCATGGATGAATCCTTGATCTATCAGTATGATCCAGGGACAAAAACCATGAGCATGGAATGGAAGCATGATGATTCCCCCCTCCCAAAAAGGCAAAGGTGCAAAAGTCAGCTGGGAAGGTCATGCTTTCGGTATTCTGGGACTGTCGTGGAGTCATCCTTACAGATTATCTTGCCCAGGGTGAAACCATCACTGGCAGATACTACTGCAAATTTCTGGACAAATTACTAGCAGGTCTGATTAAGAAATGACATGGTATGCTCTGCAAAGGTGTTCGTCTTCTGGCTGACAAAGCACCAGCTCATTCATCTCAAGTTGTAGTTGACAAAACAAGGGAATGTGGCTTTGAGATCTTACCACATGTGCCTTACTCACCCGATCTCGCACCAAGTGACTTTTTCTTGTTCCCGGAAATTCCGTTGCGTGGTTGCCGATTGGACAACAAAAATGACGTCATTAATGAAGTGGAAGAGTGGTTTAAAGCGAATTCTGCAGACTTCTACAATCAAGGTATTCGGAAGGTGGAGAAACGCTGTCGAAAATGTGTAAATCTGGATATCAACAGAAATTCTCTATCACATTTTGTAAAGGGCAATAATTAAAACTTTACGGCACCCCTCGTATTTCATTTTTATATTTAATAAGTTTATATTTAAGTTATATTCATGCAGTACTCCTGTATATCTGACTTCATTAATCTAAAAATACCCTTCTGCTCGCACATTGCCGTTTCGCAACCCTATATAAGTAATTAAATATGCTGAGTGTAAAACTCACTAAAATAATACCTGTACAATTACACAAACTTTTGAAATGACATAATTCTGTACCAATACGCTTCCAACGGATTACTTAAAGAATCGGAAAGGTACAAGTCATTAAGCTTGAACTGACTAAACCAATAAACTATTTGACGTGCATGTTATTGGGAAAAATCACGCTTCGGGATTCAGAATTTTCTCTTTGAGAACAAATGCAATGAGACTGAAAGATAAATAACTGATGTTATAGACACAACAACGTTAATTTATACCCAGAATCCATGTTGAGGTCAATGCTGCCACTGACTTTTTCATTAAAGGTTGTTCAACCCTTAAAAGGATTTGAATAATTTTTAAAACGTTTTCATAAGTACAGAAAGGTACTTTGTAGTTTGAACGCAGGGACGATGAAATGATGAATTCAGTGTTGGTATTCGAAGGATTTTGAATTGTTTGATCGCTGCGTTTATCAGATAAACCTCTAGCGAAGGCATGTGGAGTAAACATATAGTGATAACAGCTCCAATAGTTACATTTTGATTCCAATGATGTGAATGTAGTGCTCCAAGAGTTGCGGGGGACGCTAATTTGTAAACACATGACGTGTATAAAAATAATTTTGTAATTAGGGTCGGTGTTCAGTCAATTAATGTGCCTTCAACCGAAGGTTCGTGGCAAAAATGCACTGGGCGTGACAGTTGATAGGTGATGTTTACTGACTCAGAAACAATAATATATTGCGATACAAATACGTTAAGTACGTCATTGGAAAACTGAGCGCGGTGGCAACGATAACCTGCGCGAATCAAAGTCGAGAGGTCGCGGGGTCAATCGCGCATTCATTGGGCTTTGGTGTTTTCCATGTTACCTAAGAGAATGTTGGGTTGGTTACTTTCATACTGTGATTTTCTTCTTCATCATTTTACGAGATAAGGTCCAATATTTTTTGTCTCTAGGATCTCCTAAGTATAGCACTCGAACTTTTAAAATATAAATAATATTATAGTAATTCCTTAGACTAAGGAAATCACGTTTGGAATGGCACTCACGTAAATAAAGCGAATCTTGAAACAAGAGAAATGTACTTGGCAACTGTCGCGGCACTCTCCGAGAAACGAAGAAACCGCCAGCGGTAGGAACCGCAACTATATGACGGATACAAAGACTTCTCCTTAACTTAACCTATCCTAGCAGCCAAACCGGACTGTCGCTGGGTACCTGTACCTTGCTAAAGGATTTATATCCTGTAGCTCGCTGGAGCTACACTAAGGCGGCCTTACGGCTGTGACTAATCTCGGCTGTGCTTAAAAACAGCTGCATCCTTACACCAATAGTCAGTAGTCTCACCAAAATGACCAAAACTGCCTTACAACCAACTCCCTCTACTTACAAGACAAAGAAAACCGCCGAAATGACCAAAACTGCCTTACAACCAACTCCCTCTACTTCCAAGACAAAGAAAACCGCCGGAAAACGAAGGACTAAAGCAGAATACTCGGACTCCAGCGAAGCTTCAACCTCTGAAGCCATGGAATCACTCATAGATCTGGCAAGGAGAAGCACAAGAAACACAACGAAACAAGACACCAACCAACATAAACTAGCGCCACATGGATCATATACGCTGTACGTGCTAAACTGTGAGAATGAAAAAGATGTCCTTTTTATGTGGCAAAACTGATAATAAGGAAACGTCTACAACTAGAACCAAGAAATGTAATCCAAAAGCAACAAATTAACAGACCACCGAACACTTACCAGCTGACCTTCGATAACGAACCCAACGCTAGAATCTTCCAACAAGGAATCCACGCATCCAACTTTGGTTCAAGAGCTTCGTACAGCACATGCTTACCAGAGAACAAGGAAAGCAGAGAAGGCAACAGCAACAAGTAAACCATAACTGCCATAGTAAAAGGAATACCATTGCACATACTCGACGAAGAACTTCTAGAAATTATCCAAGAAACATACCCAACCATCGAAAAAGCAACTCGAATCATAAGCAGAAACAAACCAACATCGCTAATTTGAGTCTTCACTATAAACAGAATACTACATGAGGGAACAGAAATAGAAGGCCAGTGGTTTTATACAGAAGCCTGCAGAAATATTGAAAAGCCCTCACCGTGCAAAAAGTGGCAACAATACGGCCATCACCAAGACCACTGTAACAATGAACCCAGGTGCTTCTACTGCGAAGACCGAAGAATGACCTGGCAGTGCATGCATAAGAACAAAGAGGCAGAACCATAGTGCGCAACATGTCAGGATTCAGGCCAATACACGGGCCAAGTAAAGTGCCCAAACTATCCTCGTGACCCACCAACAGACGTCAGCCAGGTCAGCGAAACAAAATTATTCACCAGAGCAGACACAACACCAACAAAAACAGCTGAAGAAGAATGGCCTCCTCTACAGCTGAACCATATCCCAAACGACAAGCGAAAGCTCTCACCGGAAGAAACCTCTCAAGCAATAAGAGAACTGTCAACAAAAACCGAGGAGAAGCTAAACCAACTGCAGAACAAAATCACTGCAATACAAGATCACATATATGACTACATAGAAAAGCTTACCAACCATTTCGCCGAGCAACTACTTAAAACCATACCAATGTCGATATATCAGACAATGGCACCGAAGAGGCAAAGGACTGCAATAAAACAAATTGCGGACATTGCTTGGAAAACGCTAAAAAATAACATAAGTGCATACAAAGTTTCAGGAAAACTAGCTGTAGCGATAAATGAATTGAGAGATTTCAAAGCCAGACCGCACTAAAATAACAGAGACGAAAAAAAAAGACACACAGAACAAGAAATGGCTGCCAGCATACAGAGAATACACAACAACATAAAGATCCTGCATATCAATATAAATTGAATCAACGGGAAACTAGAGGAACTAAAAAGCACCATCGACCAGATTAACCCGGACATAGTCACGCTAAATGAAACAAAATTAAAACCTTACAAGAAAATTAACATAACGCCATACACATGCTACAGAAAAGACAGACTACAAGCACCAGGAGGTGGAGTACTAATACTGGCACGAAGAGAGCTTAACCCAGAAAGAATAACACTACCCCAAGAATTCCAGGATGAAGAAGGTTTACTCATAAAAATTAGAATCAATAGAAACACGTTACACATCGCCACCACATATACACCGGGACAGCTGCAAATGGACCAGGTGGAACACCTATCAGTACATTACAGGAGCCTCATCATACTAGGAGACCTGAACGCGAACCACGTGGAGCTCCTGGATGAATACACAAATCAAACCGGCAGAACACTAAAACAAATACTAAGGGACACTATCCTCAGAATAGGTTACCTCGCAGGACCCACGAGGATTGGCTTCAGGGACAGTGAGAGCCCAACGTCCCCAGAGAAGGCTTTGGCAACACCAGCAGCATACAACAAAATACTGAATGCCGAAATAGACGCTGTAATAAGCTCCGATCATCTCCCCTCCGGCGCATGGTCCACAGAAGAAGCTCTGCCAAGGGAAGTATGCGACTACTCAAACGCTGACTGGAAAGCATACACAGAAAACATAAGAAACAACATGCAACCTCTACAACAACACAACATAGAACATACAAACCAAATAGACACCATTGCAGAACAAATAACTACTGAACTCCAAACAGCATGGGACAACACCATACCAACAAAGACAATAATCACAAACCGTTTCAGTCGACCACTACCTAAAGAAATATACAGAAGATCAAAGAAAAACGAAGAGCCCACCGACAATATATGAGAACACACAACGTAAATGACAAGACAATTATAAACCACCTACGACATGAAGTGAAAACAGCAATCGACAAATTTAATAAAGAGAAATGGGAAAACACCGTAGCAGAGGTCTCCAAAGCAAGAACAGTCGAACCGAAGAAGTTCTGGCAATTTATCAAAAGCATCCGCAACAAAAAGCAATTCACTTACTCGCTACAAGTAGACGGAAAAAACATTCATTCCACAGATGAAAAGCTTAAAATCTTCGAGGACCACTACCGCACTGTATTTCGCACACCAGAAAACCCAGATTTCGACAGCAAACAACTCAAAGGCACAACTGATTACTTAGAGAATAACAGACAACTCTTCTTGCCCTTAATACCTGCATCAGCCTTAAACCCGAACGACGACACAGAAGGACCAATAACAACCGACGACTTCGCCAACACCCTAAGACGCCTCGGAAAATCAGCACCCAGCCCGGATACAATTACATACACCATGCTAAAAATGTTCCACATGAAATGATAGAGAAAATAGTCAATCTATACAACATAATATTACAACATGGACATCATCCAAAAGCCTGGAAGCACGCACACTTAATACTACTAGAGAAACTCGGAAACAGCAACACAGACCACACAAACTACAGACCAATATCCCTAACAGACACATTGTCAAAGGTATTGGAAAAATACTAGTAAAAAGATTGAGCAAATACCTAGAACAACATAATCTAATACCAGAGACGCAAGCCGGATTCCGATGGAGCATCACAATTCAAGATCAGCTCATTAAAGTAATTCGGAAATTAAGGAAAAAACAAATAGAGGCTTTACAACTGCCGACACCTTCCTGGATATTCAAGGAGCCTTTGATCGGTGCTGGATACATGGACTGCTACACAAAATGGCAAAAATGGAAATACCAGAAAAATTGACGCGATGGACTTTAAGTTTCCTATCCCACAGATCAGCAGAAATAAAACTCAACGGATATCTATCAACACCCATCCAGCTAGAGGCCGGAACTCCTCAAGGTAGCGCCATTTCTGGCCGACTGTATATAATATACACAGCTGACACACCCCAACCGATACACCCAACAATCAAACTGGCGCAGTATGCGGATGATACCGCATACTGGTGTTCAACAGCAAAACTGCAAAGCAGCAAACCACAACTAGAAAAACAACTAGTAACCTTCAGAAAATGGGCGAACAGATGGAGAGTAACAATAAACCCAGCCAAAACACAATGCATCATTTTCCACATACAAGTTAAAGAAACATACAGAACGTCCACTATTACCTACAACAATCACACCATACCGACCCGAAGGAAAATCAAATACCTCGGAGTGACACTAACCGAAAAGTTCTCCACCAGCACACACTACCACAACAAACTGCAAGAGGCAAAAGCAGCAACAACATGCCTAAGGCTCCTAGCCAAAATAGGGAAGGGAGGACTATCTTCAAGTACCCTAACGCAGCTATACAAAACCATATTCAGACCAACATTTACTTACGCTGCAATCGCCCTAGGGCCCATCACACCCCAGAATACAAAAAACAGAATCTCCGGATACGAACGGAAATACCTACGCATAGCGATGAAACTACCACCATGGTCCAGGAGCAGAGAAATATATGAAATTGCAAAAACCCCAACAATAGAAGAAACCATAAAGAAGATTACCAACAAACACATGGACAACGCAAAAGACCGACCACACAGGCAACATATAATCGACGCTGCAAGGCAATACAAGAAGACCCAACTGCACCAACAAAAGAAGCCAAGCGACCCTCCTCTAGTAACCATCATCAAACAATAACAACTGGATAAAGAAGAGGAAGAACAACAAATACAGCAGCACCTACAACAACTCCTGCAATGAACAAGGGACATCCAACTGACGACTTCACGGATAAAATTTCAAAACTTAATTAAATATTATATGTACATAATATAAAAAAATAAAAAAGAGCCATCTCCCCCTCCCCGAACCCAAAACACATGTTGGCTGAAGAGGGCGAAATAAGCCCTGAAGCAGCCATGGGTAGAATAAACCCAGAATTCCCCTATTAGAGAAATGACGTTAAACTGACATCAACTCACGGTGTAACGACATGTCAGAGATTTTCATAGAATGTATTATTTTTAGGCCATTAACCTTCACACTTCTGCTTTAACAATGCTGTAAGCATATTGCATGACTTTTACACTACCACAAAGTTTTATCATTGGACAGTTGACCTACAGTGATGCAGATTTCTATTGCTTACATTTCTGTTCAAAGTGAGCCAAGAACACATAGTGTAATTACGTTGGACATTTATTGACTTGCACCGGGGAATGAAGCACTTAAATGCTATTTCATATAGCTTTCTATATTTTTTGGTTAGTAATTCTAGCGTTAATTCATTCTGCGCCTTGTGTAATTTCATTTGATTCTTCAATTTCATTTTCTTCTAAATTCTTATTCTCCACCATGTAATTTTTATGAAGGTTGTACTAGATAAAAAAACGTTGTAGGTAAAGAAAACTAGAAGACTGTCAGTATAACCTATAGGTTACTGTACTACGAACTGTGATAAATTGAAGCTTGATTTGCATCCGTTAATGCCTATGGTTATATATCTTTACAAATTATAGCGGTATGCCTACATTTCAGTTTAGTTGAGATAAACATAATAGATTAATTACATAGTTTGTTAGGCGATAACAGTACTCAAACGTTTAAAATAGTCATATTCGGGTACTGAAATTGCATATTATTTTCGTGACATCTCGAGAAATAGTTATAAGTTGGCAGTAACTAAATCTTGAAAAATTCAAAAAAGAAAAAAGAATAACGAATATCAAGAAAATATCTAATGCCACAAAAAGTGTTTTCAAACTGATGATATACTTTGAAAAGATCTATACTCCTGTGTAGTAAGTTTTTTCTATTTCTTATGGTCTACAAAGTATAGAAATTTATGAAAACTTCCTGCCGAATTAACGGTACTTTACAACATATTCCCAGAAAACTCCTTCTCTAGTGTAGGTGGTGGCGTTTTTGCTCACGTTCAAGAGGTCCCGAGTTCGAATTTCGGTCAGAGTGTGTTATCCAGATAAAGTTTCTTCCAGGTTTTTCTCTTATCCTGTAACCCCGTAGGGGAGGGGATCCGTCCCCTTCAGCTGCCGTGGTGCGTGCGCTGCGGACTCCTAGCACTCGTGGTACTTCTGACGTTACTAGAGGGACCTCGGGAACCTCGAGGAACCTAGAGGAACCTCGGGAACATTCGAGCCCCTTCCTGATTGGGAGTTGTTCGGATTGGGTTGGACTCGAAGGGGCAGTGTGTTCCGGACACGAACGGGGAATTGTGTACTTCCGGCCAGGCTACGGCCGCCCGCAGGGGATAGAGGGTTGCATAATAAGTCCCGGGTACTAGCCTGCAGAACTAGTAGAAGGTGTGCTAGGCCACCAGGCGGCCTCACCGAGGTTTTCGGTAGTCTTCCCTGTGGGGTTGACGCGCGTAAGTGGCGTATCCACTTCCACCCATCTTAATTTTCGAGTCGCTGGAGGAGGGGCTTTTTAGACTCCAGATATTGCCCTATGGAAAGAGCCCCGGAGCTTCGGCTCCCGGGTAGAAGGAGGCCGGGTTCTTGGTCCTACGGGTCCAGGACTAATAGGAGTAGAACCTCTGGCGTAACATCTTATCCTGTAAGATGAATATCGGGTAACTCTGAGCACTATGGACTCTGGGCTTATTTGAGCATCATTTTATCCATTTTATTCATCATCGGAGATGACTTAGTGTTGGAGGACGTAAATAAAAGAAAATATACTCCCACATTATTATGTGATCGTTTTAAACATTTATTTTATCCAAAATTGTTTCCGCTATTTTTAGGATTAAAAATATTCCGAAGAGCTGGGCTAATAGGTAAGTCAGCAGAGCACTTGTCTGGCTGCTGATCATGGAATCCCTGGTTCAATATCCGATTGAGGAGAAGTTTTCTCTCCTAATTATAGAAGTATTAATGAGAGTGAGTATTGGTGTGTGTGTGTGTGTGTGTGTGTGTGTGTGTGTGTGTTTGTGTGTGTAAATACAAAATACAAATAAAATCCAATGTATGCCAGTCAATATGTTCAAAACGCTAAAGGCTACCGATAAGACCATTGCAAAAAAGGCAAGATATAAAGGGACTAACATTTTTTATTTGAAATCTCAATCGTGTAAAAGATACCTTAAGGTGGGTAATTTTCTTGAAGGCCTTTGAGTTCAATCTTTGGAAAATATTCAACTTAAATTCCAACTTTGGTCTCTTTTTGACATTTTTGTTATGCTATTTATATACAACCTTTTTATGTTTCTGTCGATTTCTGGGTCTCAAAACATTTATTTCCGATGAAATCTCGATTTTTAATTTTTGGGTGGAATGCAGTACTTCCTCTACTTGCTTGATATATAGTAGGGAAAATAAAAGGTTGTCATTTCTCAACGAGCGTCATATTTATTGTTGATATAAATAACAAAATGGCATGTTTTCAGGCGTTACGAAAAATTTTGTTGCTATGTCTTGTTTTCAATAAAATATCAGAATTTAGATTGAATTCTGTGCTCATAACGGCCATTATATGATAAAATTTAAATTGTTTTCTGGGAGCTTAAGTTAGGAGGATTTGAAGCGTACTTCCCTAGTGTGGGGAACATTCCACCTAGTTAGTTGGAGTGGTCAAGCTCTAATCTCGTTTGGTACGGAATTCAGGATAAAGTAATTTTCTTCCCACATACTAACAAGTTTCAGACAGTTCTCAGTTATGTTGTGACTCGGCCCACTTGAATATTCCCTTAATAGAACAATTTATCATTTGATATGCCTGCCCGGTTAAAAATGTTAAGACGTTTGAGACTTTATCTGAAAATAAGTTATTTTATATCTAGCTTTACTTATTTTACCATTTCAACATATTAAACGTAAAACCTACATAATAAATTAGATTGGTACAATATATCACAGAAATTAAAAATGGCAGGTCATTTGCAGTAAAATAATTAGTTAACAATAAAATCGATATTAGCTAATAATTATTTTCATGCAGAAATACTACATATGTTTTAGTTTCGTTTTAAAGTGTGCTTAATATATACTTGCATTTAAAGTCAATCTACAAAATTTGAGCTCTCCAAGACGACAATCCCAAAACTCTTCTGGTTCATTTGTGGTTCATTCACTTTGAAGTCAAGAAGGCAGAACATAACCGCTCTCAAGAGGAGAGCTTGTCAACTTATTTTGTGTGAGGGTGATGAGAGGATAGCGTGTCTGCCTCATATTCCAGATTCGAATCTTGTATAGCGTGTGTTACCTGGATAAGGTTGGTTTTTTTCCGAAGTTTTCCCTTATCCTTAATGATGAATGCATTTGATGCCCGGTTCATTTGATAATCATTTCACCCATTTCATTCATCGTCTGATATGACCGAAACGGCTAAAGGACGTTTAAAACAACCATTAAATTAAAAAGATAAAAAAATCTTATATGATTGTCAAGCTAGGAGACCAAGACAAAAACTTGGCGCCGCCAAATTTTGACGTTATCCTGTGTTACGGAATTAAGAAAATAGATCCAAAGTAAGCGAAGTAATTATCTTTTGGAATTCTGATCTTGACGTAGCGAGAACAAAATAACCACATGGCGGATTGTTACTTTTGTATGGTTCAAGAAACGTATTAAATATATTATATGCATTGGAAGTTATTTTTATTATTGGGACCCATAAACAATATTAAAGTTATACTACTTCACGTTACGATAAGCGAGGTTGGATGTCAGTAGGCACTATTATCTCCTGGTACGAAACTCTTTTACACTATTAACATAAATTAAGAATTGGAGCGTGAATGGGTACTATGTGGTGATTTGAAAGTTTTAAAATGTTTCTTGGACAACAGACACGCTACACAAAGTAAGTTAGTTGTTATCGGTTGTTCGTGAACTTCGTTTACACAGGAGTAAAACGTAATTAACAACTAAAACAGCAACGGATCTAGGATGTGTAAGAACATGTCTAATGAAACAAGAAAGAAAATAACACTAATACACAAAATTTGACTTCTTGTCTGGGCTTTTTATTTTAATATGTCATTATACCTAATTTGATTAAGCTGAATCAAAATATCAACTTACTTTTTCTGCATCACTATCAATTCTTCACAACAGAAAAAATAGTAAAATATTAATGTGTATATTCTGCTCCATTGAATTTATTTTATATTATTAAATAAAAGTTAGTAAATCTACAGTTTTCAACACAACACTCTTCATAATAAACTGATGTTTCATATCTGTTATAAATAATCACATACATTTGAGTATTACACCAGGTTTTTTAAATTTTGCCTTGAGATGCAAGTCTTTTCATTTCCTTTAAGTACTGGTGAAATCATTCACCCTGCTCCTCACTGAAACAGCCTAGATTTTATAGAAAAAAGTCCAAGTGAGAGTGCAGGAAATGCACTTTTCACTCATATTGCAACCCAACTTTCTGGAGCATATTTTCTAAAATATTTCTGTAATTTGGATGCTTGTAATTTCACAGAAAGTTTGCGACAACATTCTTATGACCAATCTATGCCTGTGTTATAGTATCTGTTACCGTTTCTTCAAATAAGGTATCAGAAATCAACCTCCTAATTTGTGGCCCAACAAATACTTCCTCTTAAATTTAGCATCACATATTTCAGGATCTTCTTGCATATTTATTTGTAGCAATTGTGTTTCTTATTCATAGCCTTAACAAAATATTTCATTAAGCCTTATTATATATGTAAAGGTGTTAAGAGAACATTTTTGGGACTACAAGATACTAATGAATAACTTTTTCGGTACTGTTACGAGACTGTTTCTTTGCTTCCAGTTTTGTTTTCTCCAGTGCTCGGATCAAACTCTATTATGCCATTCACAAATAAAACACGGCAGTTTAGTATAGCCTGATTGCTGACCTAGTAGCATAGCAGTAACTTTTAAATCTCTGCATACCTGCCACTTATGTTCTCAAAATTTTACTTTTTCTAGAAGTAATTTTAGGTTATGATGTGATTCCTTGATGTGAACTGAATAGGTCTGAGCCATATTTAAGTCCTTATACAAAAGTACACCTTTCAGTCGTCGTTTAGTGCTGTTGTCTGTTACATTGATGTCATTGTGGTCAAAAACATTCATTTCAACAAAGAAATTATTAGTTTTTCTTAGTTCCATACAATATGTGCAGAACTACATTAAAACATTTTAGGTATAACTGCTAATTGTAAAAATATGGTACGTGGTAGAAAAAAAACTGATTACAGTTTTGGAATCGGCACATACAATTTAGTAAATTAGACATATTTTGGAGGAAGCCCCAGAATCCTGCATAGCAGTGAAATTTGCACACTTTCCAAATAAATCTTGAGATCTGAAACCAATTTTAAAGAGAGTGAATAAATAAGGCGAAGTCTTATAAGAATGTCAGAAATCTTCCTTCTTGTCTGACACTAAATTGAAGGAAGGAAACTTCGTGGGACTATAAATTAGGAACCTCCTGACAAGCGAAAGGTTTGAAGATTTGATGATCCGTAAGGAAAGACTAGCTTGGATAGGATTCAAGAATTAGATAAACTGTTTTTTGGAAAAAAGGAAGCACCCAAGTTACAATAAATTCGTGGAAATATACTGACCGCTATGAGACACTTAGCCTGTAGTTTGAATATCTGGTTGAATTTCCTTTACAGCCGTTTGGACTTTCCCCCTCAAAACATGATTACACTGAGGAACATGGGAAGCAGTTCCAATAAGACATGAAAGAGGTAGAAAGGCCTTATCAGATGGAATTCTATGATGTTAACTGACTATATCTAGTCGATGAAGACGGATCTGGAATTGTAATACATCAGGAAATTATTAAGCACACATTTGCACCAAAAGCAACAAATTAAAATCATAAAATATGCATCCTGTGGACTTTTTGTATATAAAAATCAATTATATAAATTGATAAACCAAGTGATGAGTAACTGTTCTCTATTTTTCCATTTTAAGATAAACAGATGCTTTTCTGCATCTAATTTGTTCAACTTCATAATAAAATATATAATAGGTTACGTAATACTTGCCTGCCTCTCTAACGTGATCCTTAGGTGTTTGCCTCACTTTCAAGAGATGCCGAGTTCAACTTTCGGCTAGGGTAAGTTATCTGCATAATGTCTTCTCCGGCATTTTTCCTTATCCTGAAAGATGAATATGAGGTGACTTTAGGCTCTATGAAACTTGAGTTTCTTTTGATCTGCCTGCGATATTACTAGGTTGAAGGAGTTATTTTTTTTAAAAAAAAGGTAAATACCTACTTCAATTAAAATTCTGTAAAATTCTTTTTCTAACAATGACAGCATTATCTGTTTAATAACGTTCATCGTTGCATCCTGGAGAAGTATTATTCAGTTATATCTGTTATAAATATTCCATATCTAAGTTCTTCTTTAATAACATAGTTTGTATACAGCCATTTTTTAAGCCTAACGTATTCCTTTACAAGGGAATAAGCAGTAAAAGAATATCTAACAATTTTTATAAAATATAATAAGTTTTTATATGGATGGTCAGTTGAGCTCGTGTGAATGTAACATTAGATTTTCCCGATTTGATTCTTAACTCATCCCACCGCCAGGGGGAGGATATTTAACTTTGTAAACACATAATCTAGAGTCGAAATAGCCACTTTCCTTTATAAAAATATCAGTTGCCATTCCAACAACAAACCGGACCGGCGGAGGGAACAGAGACAGCGCACTCGGTCTTGCCGATGACATCACAAAGCTATTGCCAGACGTTACGAGCCGGGAAATACGTATCTCTTTTACTGCACTCGCTGAATCTTTGAGAATTTGCAAACGCAGAAAAATCAGACCGTTCAGGCTGTTCTAGAGATGCTGGTTTGCTGAATCATCTTGCCAGGAACCGAGAATATATAAGGGAGCGCTACGGCTACCTTGATTTGAATTGAGTATCAGACCAGTGTCATTCGGCGAGTAGTGAGTTTAGTCATTCGAGCGAATTTGTTCATTTAATTGTCTGATTCCACCTTTCCTAACCTTGTCCTATACATAGCTAGTGTAAAAGAACAATTAATTTCTACTAATTGACCTAAGAGGGGTCAAAACTATGAAGCCAGGGATTTAAAGTACTTATAACATTGTAAGTCGTCATGAGGAATATTATGACACAGGTATATGAAATCTCGTAGTGGTTTACCGAAAAAAGTGAGTCATCTGGAGAATTTAATGTCGTGCTGACGCGTTGCCATGGCAGCTCACTGCTTAGAGCAGAGGAAGAGTGCTTCGAGATTTGTGACGTATTTCAGCCGGGAGCGAGGCCTGTAGTGCGTGTGACGTCAGACAAGAGCCGTGTAGCACCAATTTGCCTATATAAATGGCACTGTGAGTAAATTCTGAGGTTCAGTCAGGTGTAGCACACTCGTGGACACGTACCTAATGGAACTGTTAAATTTACAATGTGACGATTTATTGAAGGACAAACATACACACAAGAAAGACTTGGCTAATTTTTACAAGAATGTCCCCCAAACCAGATTTCCGAGGTTGTATTCACTTGCCGCACGGACATTGTGTATGTTTGGCTCGACATATGTGTGCGAACATTTTTTTTTTTTTTTTGCTATGAAATTAGGCAAGTTTAAACCCCGAGGTACCTTGTCGGTTCATAATCTAACATGCAGCCTTCGATTACAAATTTTCCAGACATTACGTCCTGACAATGATAAACTAGTTAAAGAAAAACAAAACAGAAAGTGTCGGAAAATGTCCACGTAATTCTGTTCTCAATGGGTCTGCTCTAATTTGCAGAGAAAATTACTTTATGTTTTATTTTATTTACTTTATAACATGCCTGACCTTCAGATAAACCACGAAGTTTGAAGTTTTATATATTTTTTCATAGCACAGAGCCAAAATATAATTAAAATTCGTAAGCTTTCACGGCCGGTGTCAGTATAATATAAAGTATAAACCGGGCTTGTGGGCCGTGGTCTACTGGGCTCCTTTTGGACAGTTGGGACAGTTGCTGTTGAGACTTCATCCAGGACACCTAGATCGCACTACCATTGAAGATGTCTGCCGCAGCCGCAGACGAAACGTCTGGGAAAAAGAAGAAAGAGCCTAGTAGACCGCGGCCCACAAGCTCGGTTTATACTTTATATCATACAAAATGTAATTATTTATAAACTATGACCAATTGTGTAATTAAAGCAGTCAGCATTAATATTACAACACCCAAGATGTAAGTTGTACATATTATTAATACCCTATACGTTTCCTGTCTTTCCTATGCTGTCGGAATCCCAACACATCAAACTGTTTCCTTTCCATTTGGGCAGCAGAAATCAGTGCGGTGACGTCACACGCTAACCTGCCTTTCGTTCGGGAACATATTTGGACGTCACATCTCCACTACCTGTCTTCCCCTAGCTTAGAGCAACTGGGCGGAGACTGGAAGATCTATGGTTGAAAACTGGGTTAACGAATCGAATTTTCCAGTCTGGTTCTGTCTTTCTAAACCTTATTCTACCCATAGGTTATGTGAAACAGCCATTCAATTCCATTAATTTATGTCAGCAACTTTCTCATTTTATACAGTTATGTCGTATTCCGTGCTAACGAACTTGACTACAACACAAGTACAAAGAAAATAAACATAACACATTTACTTGAGGTTATTAAAATATTTTAGCATTGGTAACCTAAGCATATATTAACATTATATGCAAGTTCGATTCTATTTGTTTTGTTGTGTCTTCTGTATTATCATTTGCTAAATCACGACAATCTGTATACTTCTTGGAATAAAATATCGGCAATATTTTGTTATTTTTATTGGATTTTCGGAGTAGTAACAACTATTTTCTGTTCCATGGCAATTTAAATAAAGGCGATGCCCTATTCTCAAGTATATTCTTTTATAATTTCTATATGTTTATATTATATTACATAGACTGTGTAGGATCATTAAAATACACGGAACATATTCGCGGGTTCTCAGCAGATCTCTCACTGTCGCATTAAACCATATTATTTTTCTAGCACTTATGGCACCCCAAAATCACTTTTTTCGCGTGCAGCGATGCCCAGTATCGGCAGTGTTCACACTTACTTGTTGACCTAGTTTACGATCTCCGATGCGATCGCTGTAAACAGTTCCTGATTTCAACTTGTGTAATTCGTGTTAAAACTGATCTACCAGGTGGGTCAAAAAGTGACGCCTCCTATTTTTTCCTTAAATAAGTAAGTTATGTAAAAACTTTGAATTTGACGCAATTCCTCAAACCTTCTTCTCCAATCCCCTGCAGTAGTAACTTCCTAAGTCAACAGGTGGCAGCATTGCATCCTCTTGCATCGACATTCGTATTACACAGCGTTCTGTGATTGAATTTTTGGCTGCGGAAGGTGAAACGCCAATTCGCATTCACGAAAGGCTAAAAACTGTGTACGGTGATGCAACGGTGGATGACAGCACTGTTAGACGATGGGTTCGTCGCTGTAACGAATCTGAAGGGCAAACACCATTGGCGGATGAAAAGCGAAGCGGCAAGCCGATGACTGCAGTGACTCCATGCAACATTCAGCGAGTCGATGATATCGTTCGTGGTGATCGCCGGGTAACAACGGGTGAATTGTGTCGCATTACCTCCCTCATTAAAGGCAGTGTGATGACGATTATTCAACAACTGGGTTACTCAAACGTTTGTTCACGTTGGGTACCAAGAATGTTAACCGCCCAAAACAAAGAAACAAGGAAAACAATAGCCTCCGAACACTTACAACGCTTCAATTTGGAGGGAGAGGAGTTTATGGAAAAATTGTTACTGGAGACGAAACGTGGGTTCATTTTTTGAACCTGAATCAAAGAGGCAGTCAATTGAATGGCATCACACAACGTTACCGAAGAAAAAAGAATTCAAAACTCAGCAGTCGGCAGGGAAAGTTTTGGGATGCAGAGGGTATGCATATGATTGAGTTTTTGGAGCAGGAATGCACAATAAATTCTGTTCAATATGTCAGAACTCTCAAAAAGCTGAAAGCACGTCTTCGCCGAGTTCGCCCAAGATGATGATGATGATGATGATGATGATGGATATAGGGGTGCTCAACTACAGCGGTTATCAGCGCCCTTTTAAAAACATACTCATGACAAAAGCCAGATATAAAAAGTTTCTAAAAACCACACTAAGGTAAATAAACCGATTAAATCTACATGTACATAAAAGGGGGAAAAATTAAAAAAAAAATCAGAACCTACTAAAAATTATGTTCGCTATATCCTAAAGTGTAAACGAGAAAAGAGTCTAAAAACCTTCTCCACTACTGTGTTATCGTCCGCTAGCATTTCTGCAAAGCTGACCGGCAGCTGCAGAGATGTCCTAAGGGCTGCTAGGTGAAAACACTCTAGCAGTACGTGTCATACAGATAACGCTTCTTTGCAAAACGGACACAGTGGAGAAGGTTCCTTTTTAAATGGAAAACTATGAGTAAAAAAGCAGTGCCCAATGCGCAACCGAGCCAAAATCACCTCCTCGCGACGAGATGACCGGTAGGAGGTAACCCAGGGAGTCGGAAGTTCTTTTATAGATCTAAGTTTGTCATTGCGGAGAGTGGACCTCTCTTCCTGCCAGCAGGTTAGCACAGCTCTCCGTAATTCGGCCCTAAAATCTTCCGATGTCACACATGATACTTGAACCCTGGGCGTCATGGGAGCCGTCTTGGCTGCCGAATCTGCCATTTCATTCCCCCGTAAGCCTACGTGACCAGGAATCCATGCACACATCACGCTAACGCCAGAAGCGTGTAAAACGGGGAGGGCATCCTGTATCCGCTGCACAATAGGGTGGTAGTTGTACAGCTGCCGTAGGCTTTGAAGTGCACTGAGGGAATCACTCAGGATAAAGCAGTCCCACAACTTTCGTCGACGTACGTGTAAAATGGCCCGGTATATTGCATAGAGCTCTGCAGTAAAAATGGAAGTGCTAGTGTGGAATCCGAATGTATAGGGTTCGGTTCCACACACGCAAGCACAACCAACACCATTTGAGTTCTTGGACCCATCAGTATAAATTAAAACATGGTCCTGATATCGCGATAAAAATTCTGAAAAACATGTGCGGATACTAGACATAGACATGGTAGATTTAGCATATATGGTCATGCCCAGATCAACGTGGGACGCTCTGCACAACCAAGGAGGGTATGTCCTCTCCCCCCTAGGATACATCTTGAGGATTTCGGTATCCAGATGTCTAAGGAGCTCCCGGAAACGAAAACCAGGTGGCTTTGGTTTAACAGAGGTGTTCCTGAGTTCGCCCAACAAAAACTATGTCGGGTGTTCTTCCTTTGCATAACTATGCAGGACCATACACCAGCCGTTACACCACTGCAGAAATTGAGAAATTGGGATGGCAAGTCTTACCTCACCTCCCATACAGCCCTGACCTGGCACCATCAGACCTCCATCTGTTCGAGTCACTAAAGGAAGCTCATCGTGGGATTCATTTTGAAGATGAGGAGGCTGTGAAAACGCCCTTGCGTTATTGGCTTAGGAAGCAAGACAATCTGTTTTACCACACTGGAATACATGCCCTAGTTAAAATGTGAACCAAAACTGCGGAAAAGGACGGAGATTGTATTGAATAGTGAAAAAATAATCGCCAATGTTGTAGTTTTCAAGCTAAGTAAATTGGATTCAATTTTCTTGGCAATTAAAAGAGAACAAAAATAGGAGTCATTACTTTTTGACCTACCCTCGTATAAGTTTCCTTGTGTTATAATGAATTAGCCGACCTCGTGAGATGCCTCACTTTAACCTGAACTTTAAGTTGAAGTTGCCTCTACCGACACCATTTCCCCAGAGAATCTCGGTTCTCTCGCAGAGTAAATGAGAGAGCCACGAATGGTTTACTGTATGTTCTAATTAATCTATACTAATTGTTTACTAATTCAAGAATTGAAATAAGAATTTGAAATTAAAAGATTTGCCCGTGTTTTTTTGGAAAGAATAGAGGTTTTCAATAGTGAAAGAATTGGTTGATGCACAATTTCTCTTTTTATAATATTAGTGTAATCAGTTACAACTATCATGAGCGTAGAGGGTGTGTCTGGCTTAACAGCTTAGAACTTCAGAGACCAATAAGGAAACACAACCAATCAATAATCACTTAATTGAAACTGTATTAACCTGCATTTGTGGTGTGGCGGCTATGTGTGTGCCTCATATTCAAGAGGTCTCGAATTTATATCTCAGTAAAGTACTTTTTTCCGGGGCATTCCTTATCTTGATAGATAAATATCGTTAACTCTAACTTCTATGGATCTTAGGCTCATTTCAGCATAATTTCATTCATCATCCGATTTGATTTACGTTGGAGGACCTCTTTTCCTTACAAAGAGTATTTCTCTAGAATTACGAATATCTGACCCTAGATTGCAAGTTGTATCGAAGCACAACACTTGGCCAACATTTTTGAAACCACATTAGCAATAGGAGGATTCAGACAATGTCAACAAAAGTAAATAATTTCTGACTGGCGCAGGGCAGAAGTCCATCCTTTACATTAAAAGATCACTTAACTCTTTAGCACATCCATCACAAAGCAAAGGAAAAGTGCACTCTTTTGGGAATTGGGTCACTCACAGAAGAATTTGTTTTTGTGTCATTTCAAGGCCTCTGAAAGCAAAGTAAGAATTTATGAACCCAACGTGTACATGCGATGAAAAATGGAGACTATATTTAATTGTGACTGACCTTAGCAACGGTATCTTGTAGCGTGCCAATTTAAGATAAACTGAACTGTCTATTTTAAAACAATAAATACTCCCTCTACGTTTTGAGACCTTATGTTACTAAAGTATATGAAAACACAACATCATAGGTATGTGTGAAAGCAGATTTTTATAATGCAATAAATGCAGCGTTATTAGTGTCCAATTTTTAAAATTACACAAACATTTCCTACACTGGTTCTTACTTGCATACTGCTTAATATACGAGTTAAAGATTATAAATAGAAATAAAAAACCGTAATAAAATATACAAATTTCCACAAACTAAACAAATTTGATTTGCTAGGGGCTTAAGCTCAGTCAGTAAAGCACCTGCTTGATGTGCGAAGGGTCACCGCTTCGATTAGAGAATCGAACTATTCTCCAGCGAAGCTATTCCCTATCTCCTAACCATTCTGGAATTGAAAATTTGTGTAATCTAATATATATATATATATATATATATATATATATAACCCAATAAATCCAACGCAACTGTACATGAGTTAAGACACTATCAATATGGTGATATAAGACCTGAAGCTTTCCTGGCGACGAATATGCTTAATTTTTTCTCTGGCAGCAAGCCAGGTGAAAAGACGATTAGATATTGACGTTTCGGGAGTGTGTATCACTCCCATCGTTAGAATATTTATTAAATGTTATAAACACAAATGACATACTGGATATAACACAAATATAAACACAGAAAAAGCACTATCAAAATTCGCATTGCCAACAAAAGACTGTTTTCAGTCAATTAAATGTCAGGCCAGGAGATGGCCTGAGTATAGAAAATTTATTGGGTCAAAAAACATAAATAATTAACTTGATTATCAAGCTATATTGGTCTTTGCTTATTAAATCGACGGATTTCCATTTTTAAGGCTTGCAGCCTGAGAAGAAATTGAGAATATGGTGATATGTTTCATAAGGTAAGACACCAATATGACCCCTACAATTAAAGAAGGGGTGTATTTTCTCTACCCATTCTTCAAAAATATATTTAAAAGACTCATTCTTATATCTGTTTCACGTTATTCGAGATACAATTTTTCAGAAGTCCTTTTACTAAATATTTACTTGTACATAAGCTATGGGAATATGTGAATACGTAGGCTTAATGGAACTCAGCTCATCTGAGTCTTATCACTACGTGATGCCTTTGAAATTAGGTTCTGTTTCCATCCTAGAGTATTAAACATAAAAAAGCCCCATATTTCGGAAAATTATATGTATTTGAAAACTCAGATCACTAAGCAGGAATGCCCGCCTGGGTAGTGTAGATGGTAGCATGTCTGCCTCACGTTCAAGAGGTCCCGAGTTCGAATCTCGGTCAGGGTGAGTTACCTCGATAACGTTTTTCCGGGGTTTTCCCTTATCCTTCAAGACGAATGTTAGGTAGCTCTAAGCTCCACGGTCTCCGGACTCATTTGAGCATCATATCACCCATTTCATTCATTGTCCGATATGACTTAACGTTGGAGGAAGAAAATTACAACAAAAAATCCAAAAGTCGCTAGGAGCCAGGTCAAGTGAGCAGGGAGCATGAGTAGGGGTGGTGAGTTTTAGCAAATGCTATATAAATGCGAAATAGAAGATTTTCCCAAGTAATTATTTTTTACCAATGGTTTTTCTTCTGGAAACTTTAACTGAAGAGTTCATAGGATCTTTACATGTTTAGAAAGTTAAACAGTAAGTGACCGCTCTTCTGGAATGTGGAAAGGAGACCTTCCGGCTAAATTAGCCTATTGTTCCACCATTGCCCATGTGAGGTGTATTTGGTACTGAAGCGAGTTCAGTTGTTTTACAAAAGAGACCCCTCTCACGACGCCTAATGGCTGTCATAAATCTATCTTCATAACCCAGTTAACGGCAAATTTCAATCCTTGTCTCTGAAAACCAATAGCAACCCTAATTTTAAGGAAGTGATAAACACATGTTAATTCCAGTTAGAGTTATAGTTGCCAAAGTTCCGATTTTCATTTTTCTGTGCGGCTTTACGCGCAACTTTCATTCATTCGATCATCCGTCAGCACTCGTGACACCCACCTGGAAGACACTTTTCTCATTTTCAGATCTTCTTGCAGGATTGTGTGCACGGATCCCATGGAAATGCAAATTTTGGAGGCAATGTCTGCAACGCTCAATCGGTGATCCTCCAAAACAACCTTTTCCACTCGCTGGATTATGTCATCAGACCAGCTGGTGCAAGGTTGTGACTGTCTTGGTTTTTTGTAACACAATGTTCTGCCTTCATTGAACTGTCGCACCCAGGAATGCACATTAGACACATCCATGGTACCACCACTACATGCCTCACTCAACTGGCGATGAATTTCAATTTTCGCCACGAAAATGGTAAAAACGAATGATTACACGCTGTTCTTGAAATGAAAACGTCGCCATTTTAAGTATCAAAACAGTCCTAACTCTCGTCGCTGCTACTAGAGTTCTATGCATTGCACAGTGCTGCTGTCTCTGTCACGCATTCACAGAGTCCACGTGTACTTAAAATAAAACTAGAAGGTCCTATCTGTTCCCATTCCTTAACAAAATAGGAGGTATAGCTTGAGGGCACCTCGTACAATGTGAGCATCTAGCAGTGTGTTTGTATACCCCATTAAGTTCATGATGCATTACTCACATTAGTACGTTTCGTCCCATTAGGAGATTGGAATTGAAAAACCGTGCTTTTATAGCTCTGCACCTAAAAGGCTATTCTAGTAGGACAATAGCAAGAAAAGGTGACATAGCCCAATCTACAGTGGTATTTACAATGTAGCGGTTCAAACAAACTGGTGCCAATGCAAGTGTTTCTCGATCTGGAAGACACAAGTAATTTCATGTAAGAAGATCAATTGATACGTGTACAGGGTAAACATCAGAGAACTGGTACAGCACCTAAAATTGGCGAGGAAATTAATAGTATGCGAACAACTGCAATCTCTGTTCAACCGTGCAACGTCACCTTCGTGACAATGCTCCGGCCCATCTTTCATTCATTGCAATGGGAAAAATGTGCGCATTAAAGTTCGAATTGCTTGAACACCCACCCTGTTTGTCAGTTCTAGCACCAAGTGACTACCACTTGTTACCGAACCCCAACATATTTCTCGGAGGACCAATATTACACAGCAACGAGGAGGTCATTGATGCGGTAAACAGTTGTTTTGAGGACCATGATAAATCGCACTACAGAGATGGTTTAATTAAATTAGAACACCAATATGAGAAATGTAATTAACCTTTCTGGAGATTATATTGAGAAATAAAAGAAATAATGTTCCTTTTTTATTGTGAGGCGCAGGACTTATCAGCTGACCCTCATATTATGAACCAGGATTACTGGTCTCTTTTTGCGAATATGACGTCGTACATAATTGTATTTTCTAAAAAGAAAAGTGAAAGATAAAGGATGACTTCGATAAACCTGTTATATAAGGTATTAATATTCATAAAATTAAAGATAAAAATAAAGAAAAAACAAAACTTCAAAGGAAAGAAATTCTTATCATTAATTTCCAAAACTAATATTTTTATTAAACTATCCTTTGATATAAATTTTATATTTAAAAGTACAATGTAAAAATAAAACACACTTCATATTTCCAAAATATATGATAATGTGAAAAATTAATTGAACCAAAATACTTAATTATATGTTTGAAAGACGTTTTGCAGAGTCTTTGATAAAGATCTATTTCAGTTTTCTAAAATACGTTTTTATGTTCAGGTTTCTGAAATGAAATATATGTGCTAGCGATCGAATGAAAGAAGAAAGTGAAGTGAATGTGAGAATTGAACTGAATCACATTAATGAAGTCACACGACTGAATTATATAGAGTGTTTTTTTTTTTTTTTTGTCGTTTTACGTCCTCCGACTTTAAGTCATATCGGACGGTGAATGGAATGGGTGGAATGATGCTCAAATAAGTCCGAGGTCCATGGAGCTTAGAGTTACCCGACATTCGTCTTTCAGGATAAGGGAAAAACCCGGAAAAACCCTTATCCAGGTAGCTCACCCTCACCAAGATTCGAACTCCGGACCTCTTGAACGTGAGGCAGACATGCTACCATCTACCGAGGTGGGCAGAGTGCTAATGAAAATAGGACCACAATATTTATCACTGGTTACGGTTTTAATCTCACCAATTTTTGACATCTTTTGAAATTCAAATTTATCATTGAATAATCATGTTAATTTCCATCTCTGTTTAGCTAGCTAGATTAATAGTTAGTTTATTTCCTATTTCTTATTACAATATCTAGCATATACAATCTCATACATATATAACATAATTAATATACGAGTAATACAATATCTTACCTACTACTTATTTTGAGGTTGCATATTCCCATGCCCCGTTGTAATTAACCCACGTTGTGTATATAATGATGCATTTTAAAACTTGGCATCTAGATTTTTGTTTCCCTTTATACCATCTGCTATTTTTCCCAGTTGTTGTCATTAGTCCTCCCTGTTTCCCAAAGTCATTTTTGTCTTACCTTGCCAATATACTTTCCCAGTTTTATTGTGTTTTCTTTTGATCTTAAATTCAAGATTCTTTTGCCTCTTATTTCATTTGACATGTTTTCCCACTTATGCAAAAGAAATTCATCTCTCCAATATTTCGTTTTTTGACAATCAAAAATATAACCATATCTTTGTAAGTTTGGGCACATTGTTTGAAATCAGCCTGTAGATAATACATAAAATAGAAGCAAGGACTTTTCATTTCCTTGGTTTGCAATGATTTAATGTTAAAATGCACTGCAGAAGTACAAAAACTGTGTACATGAAAGCAAAAAGCAATGTTATCTTGTTACATCCTATTGCTATTTGGGTCTAGAAAGTTAACATACACAACAGCAAAATGAAAACGAAGCAGCGTTGAATTTGTATCAAATGTAGAGCAAGTCCTCAGTGTTTATATTTACAAGTGGTTGTTGGTAACATTTGTTTTTTATTCTACAAATAGTTGTTTATCTTTGAATATTCTGTTTGTAATTTCTTTGACGTGCCTACCTCCATATTATAGTTTCCATGTTTATCTTACTCTGTATTCTGTGTACTGAAATGTAGATAAACTAACCCAGTTTGCTCTTATGGGCCTTCACAACTTTATGGTTATTTACTTATTTCTTATTTCATACTAAAAGAACCATCTAAATTAAAGCAATTTAGAGTTCTTAAATAAAAACTTTAATAAAATAGGAATATGGAAGAGATAGTTCAGCTATAATAACCTTTAACTGGGGGAACTAGGGTTAAAGTCCCAGTTCTGACCAACAAGTTGGTATTCCTGTTGATTCTTTCTCTCCGCAAAAGTGATATCTGTGTTGGTATATACACGGTGTTCATTTTTATTCGTTAGTTCCCAATTGAGCAAGAATGACGTCATAGTTGACTGGTGAGTCTATCTTGAAATCATAGTGCCCTCTATAGAGAAGAAACGGTAACTTTTACGGAACAGTAAGCAAATTACAGCGCTCTGAGTACGGTTGAGCTGGTAACTAATATAACCAGATTCCCCTGGATATGAACACAGAGCACCATGTCTTCATGGTTGAATGCTACTTTCGTAACGACAATAAAATTGCAGCGACATATAAATATAATTTAAAGCGCTGCATAGAGGAGTTTATGCAACGCTATCCGGCATTCACACAAGTTCCTCGGATGTAATGTTGACAAAAGTGTCCAGGTACCGTAAAATTAACATACTTTTGTTTGCAACATAACCACTTTACGATTTATCAGTATATGATATAATCTTTTTGTCATTCTCACGCTTAACTAAAATGTCTGTTAATGTTGGTATCCTAATGTCTTTTAAAACCAATAGGTGTTTGAAACATTTCCCAAGATATTGGATCAGTTACTCGCAAAAGGAGAGACCCTATAAAGTGATTGTTCCAATCTAGAAGCAATAAATAATCTTATGACAGTTATTGCCAGATGTTCTACTCCCATTAGTCTTGGACCTGTAGGACCAAGGGCCCGGGCCTCCTTCAACCAGGGAGTTACCGAGCTGTCCCAAAAAGGGTGCACGACGCCAACGTGGGGCTTTCCATAGGACAAGACCTAGAGACTAACAAGACCACCAACTGGTCCTGTGTACTCAAGACGGCACTTACGCGCGACAACTCCAAAATGGGCAGACTACCGATATGACCACGGTGGGGCCGCTTGATGAGCTATGCTAACTAGTACGCGGGAATATTAATGTCTTCCCTCAACCCCGTCTGGAGACGTACCCGATCTCCCACGGGTATCGGGAACCACTGCCCCCTCGAGTCCAACCCAATCCGAACAACTCACTATAAGAGAGGGGCTCGAATATTCGGCCCGAGGTTCCTCTAGTAACGTCAGAGGTACCACGAGTGCTAGGGGTCCGCAGCGCCCGCACCACAGCAGCTGAAGGGGACGGATCCCCTCCCTTACGGGGATAATGTTATGACAGAAATGACTCAAGCATGCCTTCTGGCAATACAACCAGTCTTTAAGGGGAAGAGAGAAAGGAAATATAAGAAAATGGACACACAAGCCTATGTACTAGAGATATTTTCTTGTTTAGACTTGGATACAAGCTTTATACATATTGTAACCCTAATTTATTTTTCATTCCTAGAACATGTTCTGCTAATTTTCTGGTCTGAGATGAAGTTTCATTGTGTGGAAACTGTGGGTGATAGAAAAGAATTAAAATAAAATTGAAATATTTCTATTTTATGTGACAGGTTTACAATATGCATATATGTCTATTATAACAGAAAAACAAATTTTCATTGTAAAATAAGTGTTCATTGACTTATCATTTCGTATACTCTTTATGGTATACTTTTATAGCTGCATAATTAACTTTGCAGTGCATTGCATTGCGGTAAATATTTTTTAAAAATAAGTTATCATATCTACGCAACAGGCGAAATTTCGCACCTTTATATTACGTGGGCAGACCCACATCTCAAATAGTATATTTACCTGCCGGTAGAGGGAGGTCCAGCGCACCAAATACGATCGCAAGCCACTAGGGGAATCGTATATAAACTCGCTCCATCAGCGATGCCATTGATGTAGTCAAAGTTTGCGCGGTAAAATTACAGATAAAAATGAACATCGTATAGATTTCAAAAGTGTAAATATCCACATAGCAGTGGAAACAACTTGATGATGGAATTTCGTCCTTTTTTTGTAATTTAAGTCCTCCAACGTTAGGTCATATCGGACGGTGAATGAATTGGGTGAAATGGTGCTCAAATGAGCCCATGGTCCATGGACCTTACAGTTACCCAACATTCGTCTTGAAGAATAAGGGAAAACCCCGGAAAAACTTTATCCAGGTAACGCACCCTGACCGAGATTCGAACTCGGGACCTCTTGAACGTGACACAGACACGCTACCATCTACGCTAACGGGGGGTGCGAATTTCGTCTCGCAGGAGTTTTAAATTCTAATAAAACTACTGACATAGGTCTGTCGATTTTAATAACATTTAAAACTCTCGATCTGAGCAAGGTTTGAACCAAGATCTTATGATCAATAGGCCTGCGCCTAATCAGCTGAGCCACCTAGTCTGATCACCAGAAG
Source organism: Mantis religiosa (assembly GCA_030765055.1). Taxonomy (NCBI): domain Eukaryota; kingdom Metazoa; phylum Arthropoda; class Insecta; order Mantodea; family Mantidae; genus Mantis; species Mantis religiosa. Next base: position 142,597,888 of record CM060949.1, read on the forward strand.
TTAGTGTGAAAGTAAAGTAATGTTGAGAGTAACATTCGCTGAACCTTTGTTTAATATTTTTTTTTTTTCATAAACGTCCTCCAATGAAAGTTATATCGAGCAATGAATTAAATGGTTTAAACTATGATTAAATGAGCTCAGGGTATATAGAGCTTCTAGCCACGTGCAGATTTAATACCCCATACGGATCTTTTAAGTCATACATATTATCCTCAGAATTTCTGATTGTAAATTGTTAATATCTATAAAAATATTTATAAGATTTAAAATTAGAAATTTGGGGTACACGCTACAAGAAAATGATGCTTCAATAGTTTAACGAGTCATTAACAATTTAATTAAGTGCAAATTATATGAAATTTTGTGTGAGTTTTCTCGAGAGATACTCCCTATCTGCATAAGATTCTCCTCTAAAAAATTCCTAATCTACTCTTATATGCTTTATTCAACTTCCATGTTTCTCTATTTGTAGTGCCAATGGCTATGCAGGGGTTTCCATCTCCAAGAGAATGGATCCTCAATCCAGTGGCCCGTTTAGATTTTGTTCAGATTTGTTCAGCTCTTCATTGGTGAATAAGCTCGGGATCACGTATCGTTCTTGGAGGATGTTCTACCTCAAAAGAGCATTTATAAACCCAACCAGGCCAAAGAGTGAAGGACTACAAACAGAACATGTAATATGTGGTGAGCTAGTTTGTTTCTTTACACCAATTTTCACCTTAAGTGCAACACTTTTAAAATGTTAAAACTGTACAACTCGATTAATAATTTAGAACAGTATTTTGAAACCCATGTTTTCGAAGTGTTTTATTTTGATGTTCCTTCCTGGAAAGCCTGCCACATAAAAATAGTAGCACAACTCAGTTCACACTATTATGTAGCTGTTAGAAGTCTATAACTTACCTAATGTCATCGCCAGGTTTTATAGTCCCCAGTTTAATGTATTGGGAAACAGTTTCCTGTGTTGCAATTGGCCGCTGTAACATAGCAACAGGTGGTGAATGATGGTCTTCCTGCAATTTGTTTGCTGAAATGACATCTCTTGTCAAAATAAAGTTACAGTTCTTGGGGTCGTTACACTCCAGAGGTCAAAAATTCCTCAAGATACAGCAAAGTAAATAATAAGTACAGAATATATTATATTTTAAATTTATATGTATTTCTGTACCGACATGTCTACAAACTATTCATCAACTTCTTATAAACCCTCGGGTAGTTGCGTAATGATTTGTGACGTGAGTGGTCGCGTGGGCTACGTATAAAATTTACTTTATGCATTGTGTATAATTGTTTTGATAACCATCTGGGATATTCCTTTATTTATTTATAGTGTTTACTTACATTCAAATTGATTTTTATGAACTGTTTCAGTATAATTTCATATTAAATTAAATTATACTATGTATCATGTAAAATACACGGTAAAATCGTTTAAAATATTATTTTATATTCTTGAAACATATTAATCAAGTTAATAGTAGTGAAAACAACAATATCTGATACATAATGTATTAAATGTTTACATTTCTCCAACAACTTACTGTGTAGTAGTAATCTCAAAATATCAGACAAGAACAAAATTACTATTTGGTTTACAACTATTCTTGTAGATACCATTTACACACCGCCGTGTAATGATTATTGCAAATCTTTCTTTGACACATGCTACAACTCTTCCTGGTGGATTTATCCTAATTTTTTCCACATAAGTAGCAACTATCTACTTTGTAGTGAAGCTGTGCGACTTGTGCCCTGCGAACGTCTTCAATTCCGAGAAGAATCTTAGCACGCATTCTTAGACAGACTGGTATAGAGTTCAGTTCTGCTCTTGCTATTTGAGGCTTTATGAGCTCCCAAGACATTGTCTCAAGAAACAAGCGTCGTTTGATTTTCTTATACCTCTAATTAGCAGAAAAAGATACACATAGCATTGATCGCAGTGATGTGACCTTTTCTTTAGTAGCCATTTCAACAATTGTTACATTAGTGGTCGCGCGGGCTACATATGTAGCCCAGCTGTGCGCAACTGAGTTTAATCGCAAATGACAAAAATACTGTCTCGCTAAAATGTATTATAGCCAACTGACCGTCAAGAAGCGTCAAGAAGCTACCAAAACCTCCAGCAGCATAATAGCAGAAGGAGATGCGCACTTGCAAAAACAAAATGGTTGGACTACATATGTAGCCCCAGCGACTACTCGAGCATTAATGGAAATATGCTTTCGTTACACATTTTGTATAGACAGATAGAAATGCTTTTTAAATTTATTTTTTAATTCAATGAGTCTCAAAACGTTTGTTTTAGGTAAAATTTCCCTACTGAACTATTTGGTGGAATGTGATACTTCCTCTGCTTACTTTAGGTAAATAAAAGATTAACTAAAACGAGGAATTTGTCCTCGAAATTTGCGATAGCTAGATACTCGCAATATTTGCATGGTAACGATATCGAAGGAGACTTCATATTTGGTCGGTACTTTTTCGATTTTTTGGTGGTGATTCTGAAATTTTTATTTTATTTTAAAATCACAAAATATTATTGCCTCAAGTAGAACATTGTAAAGCCCAGAAATTTCCATGAATGTGGTACCTGTACAGTAATTTCATACGAGATAATTATCGTTTATCAAATTCAGTGACAGTTCCCAAGAAGAAATCTCTGCGTATCTCAATGTACTTGATCCCTAGAAAGCAAAATCAAAATTTCCAGACCAAAGAAACAAAGCCGCTAAATATTTGTCAATTCCACCTACAACAGTTTCTTCTCAAAGAGTGCTTAGCACAGCAGGACTCATGGGACAGAAAAAGAAGTAGACTTGACTCCAAAAGAGTGAAAATGCTAGTATTTTTAACAAAAAGTTATGAAAGTGGATTGTTTTGCTTTTAAATGTCTAATGTAGAGTTTAAGAGTAACAATACTGTGACTGTGGGTTCATAAAATTAAAAGTCTAATTTGTAGAAATTCAAACTGATCGTTATTTTCGTAGAAATACAGTTTTGTACAGCCCTTTGCAGCAGCAGAATTATGTAACATATACAGTCTGTTGCTTTACCCCACGTAAACGAAAGGAGAGGAATCGAAAGGAGACGGTATTTGTTAGGAGTCGAAAGGAGAGAAAGGTGTTGGGGTCCCGCTAATGCACCCCTCGGTAGTAGCGGTTGTAGGAATGCGGGTGCCTGAAGGGCATGAGCGAATCTGAGGGAAAATATGTCCGGAGGTCCAATCATTACCGAGGCCCTGGGTGGATCGCCGGGATTAAATGCGAGGTGTTGGAAGGAGCAGGAGGTCCTTATTTCATTAAGTATAACTGTGCACATGTGTGCTTAAGTTGGGTTTATGTCAGGCGGCGTCCTTGGCTCGTAGTCCTGTCAGTTGCGTCTGTCAGTTGCAGTAAGGTGGCTTATCCATCTTTGAGAATATCTGAGTAAAGTACTCGTATATCCCGTGTGGGTCGTGTGTGAAGTTGGCCATGGCGATCTGTACGTCCACCTGTTTTTGAGAAATTTGTTGCAGTTTCTGTAAGAGATCTTTATGTAAGTTGTGCAGTTGGTTGATGAGGTCCTGCGGAATTGTTAGTTTGTGGTCTAGTATGTGCTGTATGTTGGTGGTGCGGCTAGAGTTGGTGTCTGGTGGTTCCAAGGACCTCCTCCAGTTGTTGTACGTGAGTCCTTGTTGTCTCTGATGTCTTTTGCAATATTGTCAGCGAGGAGGCCATGTGGTCTTGATGTAACGTCAGGCTGACTGTCATTTGTCTCTGGGTAGTCATGACTCCGTCTTTAACGTCCATCAAGGTGGCGCTAGTGGTGTCGTGGTGAAAGTTGGCTGCGGCGAGAGAGTCCTCCAGGTTTCCCAGTTGTAGATCTATGTTCATGACCTCAGTATGGAGGTCCTGAGCGTCATCTCTGATAAGCCCTTGAGAGGTAGACGCTGATCCGGCTGACAGGAGCTCCTCAATGGTGTGGAGCCGGTGGTTCAGTCGCTGAGTTACCTCCCGGAGGCAGTCCAGCACTCTCCGCCAATCAGCGGAGATGATGGGGTGTGCTGTCCGAGATGCGGCGTGGTCGGACTCCTGGCGAGGGTAAGCAGGGCACTGTGCTTGCTCTGTGAAGTGGCCAAGGCCAGTACAGGTGGCGCAGTACCGGCGACGATGCCTCAGGTTGTCAGCTCTGCATTCGACTGTCAGCGTGTGGGCGCCACAGTAGTGACACCCTGGAGGCACTGTGCAGGTGCTGGCGGTGTGTCCGTAGACACAGCAGCGCCGGCAGGGAAGGTGTCCTTGAAGCTTGCTGGACTCAACTTTGAGGCACTGCCCTAACAAGGGCAGGCCTGTGATTAAGGCAGCGTCTCCTTCACCCGCGTCGGCAAACTGCAAACGCACACAGGTGGTGGGGCGTCCTGGGGAAGTGTTTCTGATAGCCCTTTGTGCAGAAGGCCACCTCTGCGCAGCCGCGGCGAGTAAGTAACCTCACACCACCGCATTTATACCCGAGCCGCTGTTTCTCGAAACTTGTCGAAGTAACACGATCTTTCATGATGGCGAGAGAAAGGAAAGAGGTATCCAGACTATCTCCGTCTCTTTCCCTCCGCAAGCACTAGCGCGCAGGGTCATGGGCGTGGCTTGAGGCACTTTCTGTCTATTTCTTTTCCCGCTTCTCTCTCTCTCTCTCTCTCTCTCTCTCTCTCTCTCTCGGCGTTCGCACACGTGGGGGTCTCTGCCCACCACAAAACTATATATGCCTTGTGAAAATACTCATGGTTTTAATTTTTGTCTCATTACATATGAACACCTATATAATATCATTATCATTACACATTAACTGAGTAATGTATTGAAACTAAAAGTAGAAATGACGATATCGAAGTATCGGGTATCGTGGAGAATATAGTGTATCGGTATCAAGAATTGAGTATCGAGAAAAACTGGCAGTGACCCATCCGTACTAAACTCCAAGTTTCGTTAAAATTCCGAATAAAAGAAATCATTTGCTTTAAAAGCTTGGCTTTAGATCCAGCACCCTCAGTCACGCTGTGTTTGATATTTACTACAAATGGACGGTTGTAACATTTGTAGCTCGTGGGAGGCGCAGTATTACTGATGGTAGCCGCGTTAAAAGTAATATGAATTTGTAGTTGGAAAAAGTTACATTTACAGTAGTTTTATGAAGAGACAGAATGCGAAAGCTTGCTATGAAGTACTTCTAAAAGTAGAGTACCTAATATTTTTGTCTCCCAATTTCAATCCCTTTTCTGAATACGAATATCAAAGGTTACATTCTAACATTTTATTACGAATTTGGCAAATTATTTTAATGATTTACAGTATAAATATGTATTTGAGATGAGAGCAAGATTTTA